>NC_069451.1:37095278-37231389 GCF_026875155.1 Cherax quadricarinatus | reverse complement strand
GAAAAATTTTGTTTTGGGGGAAAACCCCGCTCAGTCTTGTTGGGTTAGTTATAGAAGGTAGTAGCAAGCAGTTCTTCATAGTGTTTGTGAAATCAGCTATTGGAGAGTCATTCATTTGGATGAGGTTTATGTTGAAGTCTCCTGTAAGTATCACAAGGTGTTTATTCAACTCTGAGTGAGTTATCATGTTTCTAAGGAGGGGAGGAGGGGTAGGGGTTGTCCTAGGAAAGGATAAAGGGAGGGGATAAATGTGGTTTTATGTGCAAGGGGTCTGGACATGCAGCAGGCATGTGTGAGCATGTTTAATAGGAGTTTTTGGAACCTGATGAGCTGTTAGAGTGTGAGCAGGGTAATATTTTGTAAAGGAATTCAGGGAAACCAGTTAGCTGGACTTGAGACCTGGAGAAGGGAAGTACAATGTCTGCACTTAATGGAGGGATCTGGGATATTGGCTCTTTGGCATGACATTTAAACTGTCATATTTGGACACCTCTGCAAAGACAGTGCTCATGTGTGAATGATGGTGAAAGTGTTGAATGATGGTGTTTCTTTCTGTTTTGGGGTCACCCTGCCTCAGTGGGATATGGCAAATTTTATAATAAAAAAAATGTATTTCTTTTTTTAATGCATCGTCCATATCCCACCAAGGCAGGTGGCCTAAAATGAATAGCAAAAGTTTTTCTTTTTACATTTAGTAATGTACACAGGAGAAGGGGTTACTAGTCCCTTGCTACCAGCATTTTAGTTGCCTCTTATGACACACGCAACTGAGAGAGGAAGAATTCTTCTTCACTTTCCCATGGAATTTTATATGTTATATTAAATTTTTGAAACTCCATGGGAAATAGAGAAGAATCCTTCCTCTTTTAAGTCATGCATGTCGCAGGAGGCAATTAAAATGCCAGGAGTATACATTACTAAATTTAAAAAGAAAAATTTTTGTTTCCTTTCTTTCAGGTATCCTCCCTTGGTGGGAGATGGTCAGTGTGATAAAAAAATTACATCAGGAATTATTTTATAGAACAAAGTAAAGACTTATTCTTACCCTTTCAAAGAGGTCCAACACTTGACTAGGATTAAGAAATTCAACAATATTTGATAAAAGTTGATCATCTAGTTGCTTATTGTACTCCATCGCTGCATCAAACTGACCTGTACACACCAAATACAAATAAAAGTTACAACATAAAATAGAATGACTAACTGTACTCCATTGCTGCATCAAACTGACTTGTACACACCAAATACAAACAAACCCTAAGTTAAAAGGACACAAGTGCAACTAATGTGACATTTAATTGTGGCAACGTTTCGCTCTCCAGGAGCTTTATCAAGCCATTACAAACAATACATGGACACAGAGGGTATATAAAGGCTCAGAGTGAGGTGCAATACTAGTGAGGTACCATTTCGATGTTCACTAGTGGTAGTTAGTAGTAGTAGTAGTAGTGACAAAAGTATACAATATGGTAGAGCAATTAATTCGTACATGAGTAAAGGATATAAAAGCTATTACTTGGGTAACATAAAAATAGGTTGGACAAATATAGACTGGAAAGAGGCAGCTTGTTTCAGTGTTCACTCTCTGTAATGTGCTTTGTGTAGTATAACAGGAGAGACTATGTGATGGCAGGGTTTACTGTTTTCAGGAGGATTCTTGCTAAGACTTCGGAGATGGTGAAGCTGCCGTTGTTTTGTTTAATTGTATTCGAAACAGTGATCAGTGCTGATTCGAGGCACTTGCGTCTGCGGAAATTAGTTTCTTTGATCACTAATTGGGCGTCTCTGAATTTCATGAGATGATTGGTGGAATTTCGGTGTTGTACACAGGCGTTGTTCAAGTTAATCGTTCCTACATGCGTAAATGTGTTCATTGAGGCGGGTGTCGAGGTTTCTTGCTGTTTCACCTACGTAAATCTTGTCACAGCCTCCACAGGGTATAGTGTAAACTCTTGCATTGACTGGTTCGTGGTGCTTGGATTTTGTCCTGGTTAGATCCTTTATTGAAGTGCTAGAAGCGATGGCGACTCTGGTGTTAGCTTGTGAAAGTAATTTTGAAACGTTCAGTGCAACCTGGCTGTTGGGAAGAATTATAACTTTGTTGGGAGTGGTGTTGGTGCGTGGAGAATTAATGATCTGAAGAGCTCTTTTCTTGCAGTCTTTGATGAAAAAGGAAGGAAAATGTAACTCAGTGAATGTTTGGTGAATGTATGTACATTCCTCGTCAAGAAACTCAGGACTACAAATTTGGTATGCTCAACAGCATTCGTAACCTCTCCATCCGTAACAAGAAACTAAGCAGTTTGGATTTGACTTCCCTCTTCACAAAAGTACCTACCAAAAAAGCCATCGAGGTTCTACGACGTAAAGTCAATCAGGACCTTAATCTTCCTCTACCTCCCGGAGATTTTGTTGACTTGATTGAACTCTGTGTTAATTTCAACTGTTTTTCTTTCAATAACAAGCTCTACAAACAAACCTACGGCATGGGAATGGGGTCCCCCATCAGTGCCGTCTTAGCCAACTTATACATGGAACACCTAGAGTCCGAACACTTCACCAACATCATCCCTTCAAGTGTCACTTGGTTACGTTACGTGGACGACGTCCTCGTAATAACTCCCAAACGTTTTGATGTACGGAATCTTCAGGCAAGGCTCAACGCAGTTGAACCGGCGATCCAGTTTACACTAGAAGAAGAGTCCAATGACAAGGTACCTTTCCTCGACGTCCTCATTCACAAAGTAGACAACAACCTAAGATTTCAAGTTTATCGGAAACCTACCAATAAAAGTAATCTCACACACTTCTATTCCAGTCAAGATACCAAGACCAAAAGAGGCATCATCATCGGGTTTTTCCTAAGAGCATACCGAATTTGTAGTCCTGAGTTTCTTGACGAGGAATGTACTACATACATTCACCAAACATTCACTGAGTTACATTTTCCTTCCTTTTTCATCAAAGACTGCAAGAAAAGAGCTCTTCAGATCATTAATTCTCCACGCACCAACACCACTCCCAACAAAGTTATAATTCTTCCCAACAGCCAGGTTGCACTGAACGTTTCAAAAGTACTTTCACAAGCTAACACCAGAGTCGCCATCGCTTCCAGCACTTCAATAAAGGATCTAACCAGGACAAAATCCAAGCACCACGAACCAGTCAATGCAGGAGTTTACACTATACCCTGTGGAGGCTGTGACAAGATTTACGTAGGTGAAACAGCAAGAAACCTCGACACCCGCCTCAATGAACACATTTACGCATGTAGGAACGATAACTTGAACAACGCCTGTGTACAACACCGAAATTCCACCAATCATCTCATGAAATTCAGAGACGCCCAATTAGTGATCAAAGAAACTAATTTCCGCAGACGCAAGTGCCTCGAATCAGCACTGATCGCTGTTTCGAATACAATTAAACAAAACAACGGCAGCTTCACCATCTCCGAAGTCTTAGCAAGAATCCTCCTGAAAACAGTAAACCCTGCCATCACATAGTCTCTCCTGTTAAACTACACAAAGCACATTACAGAGAGTGAACACTGAAACAAGCTGCCTCTTTCCAGTCTATATTTGTCCAACCTATTTTTATGTTACCCAAGTAATAGCTTTTATATCCTTTTACTCATGTACGAATTAATTGCTCTACCATATTGTATTACTTTTGTCACTACTACTACTACTACTACCACTAGTGAATATCGAAATGGTACCTCACTAGTATTGCACCTCACTCTGAGCCTTTATATACCCTCTGTGTCCATGTATTGTTTGTAATGGCTTGATAAAGCTCCTGGAGAGCAAAACGTTGCCACAATTAAATGTCACATTAGTTGCACTTGTGTCCTTTTACTTTACATATTGTCGGTAATTCTACCAACTTTATTACAAACCCTAAGTTACAATATATAATAAACTTAAAATTTCAATACTCTTGGTACATTTAGTTAATATGAAAATCATGAAAAGCATGAGTCCTGTACTCCATCTACCTCTGAGTCTCAGAGGAAAACAAATGTAGGCCGTGTGTACTATATTACAAATGAAAATGAACTAGCAAACTTCCTTTGAGATGCAAACCTTACAGAGTCTGACTAACATTAGTGACCAAATCTTTATACTACATTAGTGTATGTTATTATTCCGTTAGTGAACTAATCCCTGTACTATCACTTCCCGGATAGTATTTACTACCTCACTGTCTCATGTTTCTCACACAGTTCCTTGTGTGACTCAAACTGTGAAACCTTTCCAGAAGTCCCATTTACAGTTTTATTGTTAATAATATATGTATTAATATCTGTATTACCATTCCTTGTACTATCTTTTACTAGATAGTACCAACTACCTCATACACTATTTCTTTTTGTGCTCTTAATTGCTTAAAGTTTATACTATAAGGCAAATCTTACCCCCAGATTATTTTTATATCATAGTTACTATCAATCGATTAAATTTTGTTTACCACTATTTAATTTAGTCCCTTTACAAATTTCACAATATTCTCCAGAAATAATTATCTACATAAAGGTCCGTCAACACAAATCCGGCAATCAGTTATTCGGTTCCTTCAGTTATTCGGCACTAATTTTGGCTAGCATAATTTCAAATTTCCAGGGTGGCCACACCAACCTGCTGGTACTGTTTGGTGGCGCTACTTGCTGCATAAGTCATTTCAATTTCTTTTTCTCCATTTATTGTTATAACCTGCTTACTTTTAGCCCTAGCCATTCAAATTCAAATTCAAATTCAAAATTTATTCTCTATAAGGATTACAATGCTGAGTTTACAGAATTTGGTTATTGTGTGGTTTACATGTAGTAAAATAATAATTACAGAGTGTACCACTAGAACACCTAGCATGGCTAGGCATTTCAGGCAGACTTAAATTAAATCTTAAGTTTAAAATATTACAAAATTATGAGGTTAGTTAGTATTATGGCTAAGTGACTAAATACTAATTTGTGAGTTTAGCAATGTGAATGCTTTTGTTTGGGCACTATACATAGTTTCAGTATTGGAGTAACACAGGCCAACTTATGACTAGTTAAGATTCATTATTTTGAGACTGAGATTGATATTTCTGTTTATGGTCAAATGGGTGAGTGAGTGTAAGTGTTACCACCAGGTGGTATTCGTGTAATCAGTTGACAGGGTGTATCAGGGAGATAAGATGTTTTCTGATGGTAGTTTCGAAGGTGATGAATGTGTCTGCAGTTTTAGAATTTTCAGGTAGGGTGTTCCGATTTTAGGGCCTTTGACATACATTGAATTTTTGAAAAGGTTTAGTCGGCATGGGGAAGGGCATAGAGATGTTTGTGTCTGGTGTTGTGCCTGTGGGTTCTGTCGCAACTATCAAGAAAGCGTTTTAGGTCAAGGTTAATAGGGAAATTTTTAAGGTCCTGTAGATGTAGATTGCACAGTAATAAGTGTGGATTTACTGAACAGGGAGTAAGTTTAGACTATAAGAGTGGGGGGTGTGTTGCCAGGGATGGGATTTAGTGATTTTTTCTTACTGTGGCTTTTTGTTGGGTTATTATTGGCTTTAGGTGTGTTGCTGCAGTTGAACCCCAAGCACAGATAGCAGAGGTGAGGTATGGATTTAATAAGTGAAGGTACAGTGTGAGAAGGGCAGTTTGTGGCACGTAGTATCGTATCTTGGAGAGGATCCCAACCGTTTTGGATACTTTTTTGGCTATGTGGTGGATATGGGTGCTGAAGTTCAGGTTACTGTCGAGGTATAGGCCTAGGAATTTGCCCTCATTATGCCTGGCAATTAGAGTGTTGTCGATCTTAATGTTAATTTGCGCATCTCCTGCCCTGCTACCAAACATAATATAGTAGGTTTTGTCAGTGTTAAGTGTAAGTTTATTGGCTGTCATCCAAGTCGATATTTTGATCAGCTCCTCATTAAAAATGGTGTTGAGGGTGGCAAGATTGGGGGTGAGAGATGACAAAAGGGTCGTGTTTTCAGCAAGGGGAAATGAGGTTCAGGTGTTGAGATACGTTTGGAAGATCATTGATGTATTTTGAGGAAGAGCAGGGACCAAGGACACTTCCCTGCGGAACCCAGTATCAAGTGGCTGTGTTGTTGATGCTGTGTCTTTAAGGGTGACATAACTGATACTATTAGTAAGGTAAGATTTGAAATATGCAAGTGCATGGCCTCTTATACCATAATGGTCAAGTTTGTGGAGTAGGATACCGTGGTCTACTGTGTCAAAAGTTTTTCTTAGGTCAATAAAAATTCCTAGTGGATATTCCTTATTTTCCAATGCTGAGTAAAGCAATCTAGCATTTTTTATGATTGCATCGTTAGTACTTTTATTTTTCCTGAATCCAAATTGGCAGGGGTTGAGTATGTTTTGAGCCGTAATAAATGAATATAATCTCCTGTGCACGAGTTTCTCAAAGATTTTGGATAGAAATGGTAAGTTTGATATTGGCCTATAGTTGTTTAAATCTGTAGGGTCACCACCTTTATGTATTGGTGTAACCCTTGCCGTCTTGAGTAGTTTCGGGAAGGTGCTAGTTTCTAGTGACTTGTTAAAAAGTAATGAGATAGCATGCGAGAGGACATGGGCCACTCTCTTGTACAATAATGGTGGGACATGAGACAGATTCCCTGAGTTATTTTTAAGTGACTTTATAATCTCGGTGACTTCCATGGGCTCAGTTGGAGCAAGATAGAAGGAATTTGGGAAATTCCCATCTAGGTAGTCCCCAGCATGGGCATTGTTGCGAGGGATTTTACTGGCGAGATTAGAACCTATGGTTGAGAAGTCGTTTATCTTGTTAGCTGAGTCAGTGGGATGCAGAGGTGTTTCATTAGGTTTAGTTAGAGCAATATTCTTGTTTTTTTCAGTTTGTGGGTCCCTAGAATCTGAGAGAGTGTTTTCCAGGTCTTTTTTATATCTCCTCTTGTGTCAGTGAATCTACTGGCATAGTATAGTTGTTTGGCTTTCTTTATTACTTTGGTGAGGACTGATGAATAGTGTATAAGAATATCTTTGTGTATTAAGCCCTGTCTATATTGCTTTTCATATTGGTGTTTCTTGTCAATGGATTTCAGAATGGTGCTGGTTAGCCATGGGCAACCAAGCCATTTGTTTGTGATCTGTTTCGTTTTTATAGGACAATGTTTGTTGTATAGTCTAAGTAATTTGTTAAGAAAAATGTCTCTCCAGTCATCAATACCATTGGCCTTGGAGAATTCTGTAGGCCAGTCAACAGTCTCTAGGTCAGCTGTGAACTTCCTTATTGAGACCTCATCATGGAGTCTAAATGAAATTTTGTTGTATTCAAGTGGTGGTTTACTAATGTTTGTCAAGAGGAAGGTGGGGTTTAAGTGGTCTGTATGCTATCTGTGTTATCCCTGTTTTTTTAAGGGGGGCTAGTATATTGGTCCATATGTGGTCTATTATGGTTGCACTTGTTTCAGTGAGCCTGGTTGGGTTTAGTTATTGTTGGAATGAGAAGTGTGTTGTTAAATATTGTTGATGAAATCAGTTACGGGCTGATCATCTAGTGGGCCCAAAGGTTGATGTTGAAGTCCCCAGCTAAGAGAAGGTGGTGCTTATTCATTTGTCTGTTTGTTATTAGTGCCTTTAGTTCCTCACTGAAATTTGGGATGTTTGTGTGGGGTATCCAGTAAAATGGCACCGATTGTAATAGGCGTCTTAAGGTTTTTTACAGTAAAAAATTGGCAAAAATGTATTCTCCATATTTCATCACTAAAGCAAATGGTGCTAATACAAGATAATTGGTTAGAGTAATAGATTGCAATACCACCCCAACTTGGTATGGGCTGCAGTTGGGATTGCTGTGTATCCTGGTAGAGGGTAGATATCTACTGTGTCCTGCTTAAGCCAGGTCTCAGTAAGAATAATGCAGGAGAAGGGTGTCTTCAGTGATTCAAGGAGTGCCAGGAGGTCATCATAGTGTTTGCTTAAGGACCTGATGTTGTAGTTAAGTACTGATAGACTTTTAGCATTGTTTAGGATAGTGCTGGCTTGTGATGCTGTGTAGTAAAGGCAGTTACTTTCCAGTAGGTTTTGAAATTTTGTGTCAATTATGGAGGTTTAGATCAGGGTCAACATGATCAATCATCTTCTAGGTTTAAATTATGGTTATTTATATCCTGAGTTGTGGGTTTTAGTACTGATATCTGTAGTGGTGGGAAGTTTTTACAAGTGTATAGCTATAGCATTTTGGTCATGTAGAGTATAGTCACTAATACACATAATGGAGTTGGTGTTGTCTATGTGTTGTGCTGGAATGAGCTAAAGTACAACTAGGTATAAACTAATAATATAAAAATACAATTTAAAAATAGCACAAGACTCTCACTTGTAATTGCACTAAGGTCTAATGTAATGAATTTGGTATTGACTATGTATTGAGCTAGAATGAGCTATAGTACAACTTAGTTTAATCTAATGATATAAAAAAGGCACAAGACTCTCAGTTGTAATTGCACTAAGGTGTTATATAAGTTGTTTACAAGAATTAGAGTATAACTAGATTTAAGTTGACAAGATAAAATATGCAAGTTAAGGTAGCAAAATAATAAAAAAAAGTAGAAAAAAAAAATATATGAGGTAGTTGGTACTAGTTAGCAAAAGATAGTTAAGGGCCTTGAACAATAATATAATTGAAATATACACTAATTGCACACACAATATAGTCACTAAGATATGAAAACAATCTTAGAATAGGACTTATAATATAAACTTATAATATAAAAATACAAATTGAAATGGTTCTTGCAATTGCACTAGGGTCTGGTATATGTTGTTGACAAGATCAAGAGTATAACTAGAAATTTTAAAATTTACCCAAAAAAAAATTCACAAAATTAAAGCACCAAAAGAATAATAAGTAAAAAAAAAACAAGGCAATGTCTTGGTTATAATATGATAGTAAGATGGTAGACAGGTACAGAGGTACACAGGTACACAGGTACAGAGGCACACAAGTGCACAGGTACACAGGTACAAAGGATAATATAAAAGGTTGGAGTTGAATATACAAACTTGGAAATCTGGCAACAAAATGTTTTTGGGAAGTATAAAATAATGATTAATGTACAAAAGTAAAATTGACTGGTAGTAAATATGGTGTTTAATAAAATTTTAGTAAGTAATAATGATTACAAATAAGTGAAAAAATAATGTTTATTTCTTTCAAAAATTTCACTGGTAGTTATACTTGAGGTTTTTTTGGCAGTACAAGGTAATTAAGAGTACTCTTAAGATAGAAAAAGTGGTATTAAAACTGGTTAAGGTAATTAGACAAGTAATGGGTTTTTAAATGATGTCAAAAATGTTAAGAGTAAATTTTATTGATAGTAAAAATGGTAATTATTAATTTTAGTAAGTAATATCAATTGATAGTATTTAAAAAAAAAGGTAGTAATAAGGACAGAGAAAGTATTGATTCACCTAAAATTTAAGGGAAATAATAGTAAATAAGAAAATTAGATAAGGTGACTTATGCTTACTAGTAAAAAACACAAAATGAGGTAGTTGATTATTTAATTACTAAGAGATTGTACTACGAGATTTTGAACAATAATGGAGCAAAACATTTCACTACATTCATAGGCTTTTAGGTTGGACATTTAGTTATTTTTCTGTAAGATCAGTATCCCTGAGAAATCGTGATAGATCATTCTCGTTCGTGATTGTGTACAGTTGACCTACATTTGTTTTCCTAACTAGAATTTTCCCATCCCGTGTGAAGCATTGGTGTATTGTGCATTATTCCCTCCCGCTTAAGTTTTCTGACTCTATACAGGAGGTTCTGACGTTTTTGGGAAGACACTCGTTTATGTATACCTCTTTCTTTACTTTAATAGATGCAATAATTAAGTCTTTTTTCCTGTCATGTGAGTGGAATCTAAGCATAACACTTTTTCTACCAGGATCCTAGTAACCTGGATTCTTTTATTTCTGACTCTGGTACAATAACACTTGTTTGGGCCTTTATGATCTGCAGAGTAATTTCTTTAAATGTTTGTTTGGTTCATATCACTGGGAAAAAGTGGACTGTTAACTATTACTGCGTCCGATAGTTTATCTTGCTCATTTTATCTTCTTGGAGAGCAAAAGTTAGTCACTGAACTGGTTATCTAAGTTGTTCTTCCATTCTTTTACTGCTTCTTTCAACCTTTGTATTAAGAGATATTATTTGTTGGGCTGGCTATCTATGACTGTTTTGGGTGGTCTGTCACAGTTAGTCATTCCTGGTGTTGAAACTTTTGTTTAAACTGAGGATTTTGTTTTTTCGGGGTTGTGTCATCCTGGTTTTCTTGTTTTGTTAGTGTCTCTCGAAGATTCATATTTTCAATAACTAAGTTGGAGATGCATGTCTTTAGGGTATCTGGATCGTTGGTCATACCTGAGAGACTACTTGGTAGGTTGAATCCGGGGAAGAGAGGGGAGGATGGGCTGGTGGCAGCCACGTTTGTTGTTATTGTTGTGGTTTAGCCTTGAGCGGTGGTGAGTGGGGTGGTTGCTGGGCCGGCGTCCTCCTGGCTACACTTGTTGAATAGTTGATTTTTCAGTATTTTCTTGCTGGCCTTGGTGCTGTTTCCTCTTAGATTGCGCCTCATAATACTACAGGAATTGTTGTAGTTAAGAAGAAGTTGTAGTTATACAAAGCTTAGGGTTCCGTTGTTCGGCTGGCAGCGGGGTGTTGCTTTTGGTTTGTGGGCAGTCTTCCTTTGATCTCTAATATTTTCAATTTGTAGGTTTCACTGTTGGTAATCTTTGGTCATTCTGGGTGCTACGTTGGGTAGTGCAGTTTTGCTTGTAACTAGGTCATCATAGGAGCATTGGTGGCTCTGATAGTTGGAGAAAAGTACGGAGCTTCGAGGTTGCTGTTGCCGCAGCCACTGCTTCTCATTATGTAAAGCACCAACACAGTACATTATTCATTAAAGATAAGGTGGCTTTGAAGCCACTGTCAGTTGCCATGAGCACAGTATCATGATGCAGGAGAATATGCCTTATTATTATGCTAATATCAACACTACAGCTTATTTGCCTATCACAATTGATCTAATATGACATAATAAACAATATAAATAACATAAAACATGTCAAATACTCCAGAATAAATAATATTTGGCATAATAACGAGCAGTTCGACGGAGGTATGAAGAGGATATGGTATACAAATACCATTCTCCTATCCCTGTCTTGGGGGCTTATATTAGAGAAAACGGAGAATAGCACAAGGCTAACTGTGATATACACTCGTACTCCACTATAAACCTAAAAATAAAAAGTTATTTTCTCTATACAGATTATCACACATAGCAGCATATATGTAGACAACCTAGGATAACCCAAAAATTCAATGTGGCTTATTTCTAGTACCTGGCTTGGGTTAGCCATATATGATTTTTGGTAAATATCCGATTCCCAGCCAGGGTAGAAACATTAGGCGTGTTTCTTTACCCCTGTTGTCTATGTTTACCCATCAGTAAATGGGTACATGGGTGTTAGCCGACTAGTGTGAGTGTTATCCTGGGACACTGACCTAATTTTCTTGAAATACTCTGCATAACAAGCGGCTTTCTATACAGCAATATGTCGCTGATGTCAGCTAGGCCTGTATACCTTGTACATGTACATGTAGTAAATGAAGATATTATTATTATTATTATTATTATTATTATTTTCTCAATTGTTTGTTGGGTTATCTTACTGAAACTTGGGCAATGTATGATGGAAAGATACTTCTTAACGTACACCAAAAATGGAAGAAATCAGACCATAAATAGCGGAGTTCACTTCTCAGCCATTAGTGGCCGCTTAGCGGTATATTTTTGTATGTTTTTATGGTTATTTTCTCGTTTCCTCAGTCTCATTTAATAGAATGAAAGATATATTACAGAAATAGATATGATTTTGATTGCTTTCATGATGAAAAGTATCTTGAAATTGCGCTCACAGTAGCGAAAATGTTCTATTCTTTAGCGAAGCTCAAGAGCAAACAAATGACATCACCGTCCAATACCTGTCCGCCTGCCAGTCCAAATTCCAATACGGAGTCAAGAATGGGTTGACATTATTTATACAATTATTACAATAATGCAGTAGTCTGCATAACAGTAAATCTTATATTTTTTTGTGAATAAAAATTCCAAATGGTAAGCAAGAAGGGCCTAGAGCTGTGACTAATGAACAGAGAAAATGTTATTTTAGTGCCAGGAATGTCTGCATTGTTTGTTCTAGACCCTATTTTGAAATTGGCATCTGTTGAAATTTGTGTGAAATTGGCCAAATTGCCAATTTCTGACCACTTTATTGGGTAGTTGAAATAAGAGAATGGTTGGTTTCTTGTACTCAGTCGTTAGACTAGAAGTAAGTTTATTCAGGTATACACAATTACAGTTACATAGATTATCATACATAGCAGCATATGTATAGAGAACCTAGGATAACCCAAAAAAGTCAAAGTGACTTATTTCCAGTACCTGGCTTGGGCTTGCCATATATGATTTTTGGTAAATATTTCTTTTTTCTCAGTTGTTTGTTGGGCGATCTCACTGAAACTTGGGCAATGTATGATGGAAGATGCTTCTTAAAACGTACAACAAAAATAAAAAAGATGGACGATAAATAAGGGAGTTATCTTCTCAGCCATTAGCCGCCTCTTTGTGGTATATTTTCGTATGGTTTTTATGGTTTTACATGTATTCTTGTTTTTTTTGGACTCATTTGATAGAAAGGAAGATATATTACATAAATAGACATGATTTTGATTGCTTTCATGACAAAAAGTACCTTGAAAGTGAGCTCAAAGTAGCGGAAATGTTCAATTTTTGTAGAAGTTCAATGAACTTTGTGTAAGTCAAGTTGGTTAATTTTATTAAGTGTATTCTAACCTAACCACTCTGTAATCCGGCAAACTCAGTAATCCGGCACACTACAGGTCCCAATGATGCCGGATTTGTGATGGAGGACCTGTACCTATACCTTGTACTGCCCTTTTCAGTTTTTAGTACAGTAGGGCGGGCTAGGTTCCAGGCTGTCGCCAGAAAGCAGACATCGCCGGAAGGCAGAACTCCATTTTTTTCCATTTATAAATGCATATAAATGCCAGACAACAAGTTTACACTAAATTATATTAAGTTAGTAAGAACTAGGCATTAAAAACACACAAAGTAAAATACAGTCACAGTAAATTCATTACTTTTCTTAAAGTATTTGTAATCTTAATATAGGGAGAGAGGTGAGTAGTACTTATTTGTAGGAAGTCAGGTGCAGGTAGCCCAGGTGTAGGTAGCACTGGCTCCCCATCTCATACTTAATATATGATATTTAAAACATCCCAGAGAGGTAAAATGCACATACAGTACACTCATTATTTACCTTAAAATATGTGTAGTCTTAATATAGGAAGAGAGGTGAGTAGTATTTATTTGTATAAAGTCAGTGTAGGTAGCTGGTAGGTGTAGCTGGTAGGTGTAGCCTGGGCTACACCTACCAGCTACCTACACTGTGGCCCAGAGCCATATTATTAACATCGACATGCCTTGTTCACTGAATTTAATCATTTCTAACAACTACCTTTAGATGCCATCATAAACGAAGGTAGAAGTAATGAATAATTCATGCCGAAAATTGTAAACAAAAGCGGAGTGGGGGAGTGGCTGGGCCAAACGCAGTTTCATACACGTTTTCTCTGATGGCTGAGCAGAGAAAACGTTATGTCCCTCCACCCGGCTTCACAAGTATTATTATCAGAGCACATATAAAATATGCAATAAATGCCAGACAACAAGTTTACACTAACTTATATTAAGTTAGCAATAGAAATAGGCATTAAAAACACAATGAAAGGTAAGATACACACAGAGTACACTTATTACTTATCTTAAAATATTAATATTAATGTGTGAGAGGTGAGTGGCAGGGTGTTTATTGAATAAAATCAGAATGGCACACCATCATCCTCTAACTTGGCACTTAAAGCAAGAGGCTTATGACTTCTCTTTTTATTACAGCTAACCTTAGACGCCATCGTCAATGAGAGCCAACTAGTTAACGAAAGAGTAAACGAGAGAGAGAACGAGATACAGAGTTGAGACAATGTAAGAACACAAACTGAACAGGTAGTGGATGATCACTTGGTCAGGCGAAATAAATGCGTATTAATGTGTGTCTAGTTTTAGTTCATTCACGTACGTTTGCAAGAGTTTGTAAAACATTTACCTCAATATTTTTTTATTTTAATAATAATTACCTCACAATACAAATACTCTTACATTGTGTACAAGTTGTACAAGTTAGTTCAGAATAAACAAACAGCAACACACCACTTTTAGAGTGAATGAAGATAATAATAATAATAATAATAATAATATTATTATTATTAACCCTTTGACTGTTTCCGACGTATAAATACGTCTTACGAGCCAATGTTTCTGACGTATTTATACGCATAAATTCTAGCAGCTTCAAATCAAGCAGGAGAAAGCTGGTAGGCCCACATGTGAGAGAATGGGTCTCCATGGTCAGTGTGCACCATATAAAAAAAATTGGGGAGCCAGTGGTGCATTGTGGGAATGCCATTTCAGTTGTCCTTTTTCAGCATGTCTAGCGGTAAGAAATATGTGATTCCCTAGCAAATCTGGGACTCTTCTCTTCCCAAGTGATGCTCTAACACAGATGGAAGTGTCAGTGAAGATCAATTTCATGATTTGGAGGAGTTTGAGACCAAAGCAATGGAGGAGGAGGAGGGGGAGGAGGGGAGGAAGAGGAGGAGGAGGAGGAGGGAAGGAAGAGGGAGGAGGAGGGAGGAGGAGGACAAGGAGAAGAGGAGGAGGAGGAAGAAGAAGATGTAATAATATTGTTCCCTTGAAGCAAGAAAAAAAAAAGTCCACCCCATGACATTTGACAAGATAAGGGGAGATAACATCTGATAAGAGCTGACTTTGATGAGCGTAAAGGAGGGTAATATTACATGACCATCGCCCTCCCTTTGTTTTTGCTGGTACACAAACATTTCTGTCTGTCTATTTGTCTGTCTGTCAAGCTCCCTGTCTGTCCATCTAGCTCTCTGTCTCAGAGAGAGCCACAAGACTGTGTCATCACGTTTACTCACATCTTCAAGGAGATTTATAGCACTTTGTCTGGATTTCTTGGGTTATCCTAGGTAATTTACACTATGTATACTTGTATTTATGTGTACCTGTGAGACAGAGATAGGCAGACAGATAGAAAGAGAGACAGATTGAAAGATATAGAATGAGGGAGAAAGATAATTAGATAGAATGGAGGAGGGGAAGCAGCGTCCGACCCCATTGTTTTGACAGGAGGTAGGGGGTGTGAGTAATGAGACAATATGTCACTTTGACAGCTGCCGACTTCTGACTCAAAACAATTATAAGCCACACACTCGCACACAAGACAAGGAGGAGGAGAAGGAGGAGAAAAGGGGAAGGAGGAGAGGAGAGAGGAGAGGAGAAGGAGAAGGAGAAGGAGAAGGAGAAGGAGAAGAGTAGAAGTAGAAGGAGGAGGAGGAGGGAGGAGGAGGAGGAGGAGGGAAAGGAGGAGGAGGAAGAGGAGGAGGAGGAGGAGGAGGAGGAGGAGAAGGAGGAGGAGAAGGAGGAGGAGGAGAAGAAGGAGGAGGTGGAGGAGAAGGAGAAGGAGGAGAAGGAGGAGAAGGAGGAGGAGGAGGAGGAGGAGGAGGAGGAGGAGGAGGAGGAGGAGGAGGAGGAGGAGGAGGAGGAGGAGAAGGAGGAGGAGGAGAAGGAGGAGGAGGAGAAGGAGAAGGAGAAGGAGGAGGAGGAGGAGGAGGAGGAGGAGGAGGAGGATGATTGTTTGTTTTTGTAAACAAGTTTTGTAAACAATATATTGATAATTATGTTTGTGTGCTTATTGTGTTGTATACAACGAGTGTATATATATACATTGCACCTTACTTTGGTCCATAGGCCACATAAGTTATGTGAAAAAATAAAATAGTGAAAAAAACAAAAAACCTTCAAATACAAGTAAACTAAAGTTTACCGGGTGAGCGGCAGTCGCCGCTGTTGCCATACGCGGCTCATTTTCTGCAAACTTCACGGCTCTATATCTCAGTAAGTACCGATGGCAAAAATTTTTTTTTGGGACTAAAACACTCAGAAAAATAATCTTAACATTTTCATAAGAAAAAATAATTTTTTTTTTTTGAATATTTGGCGACATAGAATGACAGTTTCAGAGAGGGGCCTGAAACAGTCAAAGGGTTAATATTAATAATAATAATAATAATAATAATATTATTATTATTATTATTATTATTATTAATAATTATTATTATTATTTATTATAAAAAGCACTAAACCCACAAGGGTCGTGAATTGCTATACATAAAGGCATATGAAAAGAACATTTTTCTACAGTTACCCCCCCAGTGTTTGACTAGAGAAAACGTAATTCTTCCGACACTACCTACACAGCTGCTTTGTAAACAAATCTCATATTTACATCAGTTTTTATTCTGAGTGTATGTATCATGTTTATATGCTATGTAATGGGTTTCATATATAATTTTGAGGAAAATATCATAGATGGATTAATGAAAATGCCTATATTGATGTAAAATAAGACATTTAGTGTGCCCAAGAGTGATTATTATTACGTAGTATTGGCGTCATGAGTAGAGAGAGACTTAGCGATTTTAATGTGTACCTGCACACCAGCACAGTGTGTAAGTATATTTAGGTACAGGAACACATAAGTATAATTATCAGAGTACATATAAAATATGCAGTAACTTTAAAACACTTGAAATTTTGGAAAGTTTCCTGACATAATAGATGTGGTCATGGAAAATGTAAACAAACTGGGTGGGGGGGTGCCGTATTTAAAAGACCGCTTGCCGTATAGCAAATTTTGGTCATAATTTGACATCACCATATTAGCGGAATGCCATAAGGCAAAACGCCATAAAGCGGGACCTTACTGTATACTTTTAGCTTTAATATCAATTAAATGGCAAATTTAGGTGCTAGAATATTTTTTCCCTTTATTCATATAGTCACATTTGTTGAAATAATTAAGGTGCTAACTAAGGTGCTACAGTATCTTACTTTCATTTGTTTTTATAATCACTAGCTCAGGTGCTAGAGTATTTTACTTTCTTTCATTTATTATTATATATATTCACTAGCTCCTTTATTTTATATCTACCATAGTTCATATACTCACATTTGTTAAAATAATTAAGAAGCTAGTTCAGGTGCTAAAGTGTATAATTTCATTGTTTTCCTAAAATTTTCCATAGTTTTAGAACATCTACATAGTTTTATACCTAAGTCTAGTTATAGATTCACTATAATTCTTTGATTACAAGCATTTATCTTATACCAACCTCCCATTTGAAACAATCCATTAGCGAATATGATAATGTAGATAAGTATCATAATTCTTAATAACATAATCTTTCTTTCTTTCAACACACCAGCCATATCCCACCGAGGCAGGGTGGCCCAAAAGGAAAAAACGAAAGTTTCTCCTTTTACATTTAGTAACATATACAGGAGAAAGGGTTACTAGCCCCTTGCTCCTGGCACTTTATTCGCCTCTTACAACACACATGGCTTACGGAGGAAGAATTCTGTTCCACTTCCCCATGGAGGTATAGAAAATAAACAAAGACAAGAACTAGAAGGAAAACCCAGAGGGGTGTGTATATATATGCTAGTACATGTATGTGTAGTGTGACCTAAGTAATAACATAATATCTTATTAAAAAAACTAGTTGTAGAGTCCCTCTCATTCTTATGACTACAGGCATTGATCCTGATGTAAACTTTTAATTAAATGAATTACATGAATCAAACCACAACTGCAATTATTATACAACAGATCAAGCAAAGACATTACTCAGAGCAAACAATAACAACTATCTTTAATTACAATGTCAGATCAATGAGCAAACACTATGATGACCTCACAGCATTACTCAATTCCCTTCATTGCAGTCTGTCAATCATCACACTCACAGAAACCTGGCTAAACCTAGAGTTACAGATGTCTATACCATTCGTGGTTACACAGCCATACACAACTGTAGGACAGACCAACCAGGGGGTGGAACAGTCATACACTACTTAAATCAACGTGAATGTATCTATAAATGTTGCACAAGAGATGAGCATGGTGAATATATCATAGCTAAATTTAAATCAAAAGACCTGCAAAAACCCTTCACAGTTATAAACATCTACAGAGTACCACAGTCAAACATTTACCACTTTAGTGAAAAATTAGGAAACTTGATAACTGATGAACATATGAACAAAGACCATCTGCTTCTAACAGGAGATTTCAACATAAATCTACTAAATGACCAAGACCCTCAAGTAACCAAATTCAAAAACACTACGAGCAACTGCTTGTTGCTAACAACAATATCTAAACCTACAAGAATCTCCGAGACCAGTGTCTCCTTAATAGACCACATCTGGACTAACACCATATCCCCTTTAAAATCAGGCATAATCACAGACAACACCACAGACCACTACCCAACCTTTCTCATAACCAATCTAGGTAAATTGCCCAAGACATTACTAAAGTTACCTTCAGACTACATAACGAGACAGCTGTAAATAACTTTATAGCAGCTATGAATGACACTGACTGGCAAAATTATTTATACATTCATTCATGTCTGTATATGTTTTGAGCAGCTCGAAACATATACAGACATAAATGAATGTATAAATAATTTAAAAAAAAAAAGCTCACTACCTCTATAACAAACATTGCCCTACGAAAACTAAACAGATCACAGCTAAGAGACTCAATAGTCCCTGGCTAACACCCAGCATTCTTAAATCCATTAATGCAAAGCACCAATATAAAAACTGTACAGAATGGGCCTAATAACTAACCCTTTGACTGTCACAAGTCCCTTTCTGAAACTGTCATTCTATGTCGCAAATTTTTTTGAAAAAACAAAAAAAATTTCTTATGAAATGAGAGAGAATTTATTCCCATTGGTATTATTATTATTATAATTGTTATGGGGCTATAGGACCCAACATGTATTTATAAGTAACAGTTACTCTGGAATACCTAATTATATTGAATTGATGGGGACTTTGCTCTAAATGTCAGAAGGACTGATCACCCTTATGACTGAGAGGCAGCTGGGTCAAGCCTATTTTTCTCAATATAATAGGTTATACTATAGACACATAAACACACAATTTAAATAAGTAGTTTATAAAGTTGTATTTCTTTTTGTAAAAGTAAAATTAAGGTGTGGTAGATTTATGGTAACTGGAGAATTGTGCTTGGCAACAGTCTTTTGTTTTGGTGGGAGGAGCTTAGCCAGGCTATCTCTCTCTCTCCCTCTCACTGACTCCCTCTCTGTGGCTGACCTTCAACCTGGCAGGATCTCTGGGTCCTTCTCCTATCTTTTGGGGCATCATGTGTGCTCCAGGGGTGAGTTTTTATAATTTAAGTTTTGGCCACCATACCCAGGGTGACTAAAGTGTGTCAAAACACTGGTTAGCCCAGAGTTATGTCAGGAAGAGTGAAGGACAAGAGTTGTTGCAACACACCATGTGGAGCACAGGCATGGAGTGTGTAGATTTTGTTTTGAAAATGGAGGCTGTGATTGTATATTCTGTACATATCTATTGAGAATACAGTTATATTTTTATAGTAGTAGTTTACATAACCTGTGAAGAGGGCTGGTGAAAGGGTATCAGAGACACTCAAGATGATCAGCCATGATGTAAGTATTACCCCTAGACAAATAAGACCATTAAGTAAAAGCTACCCCACACTAGAACATGTAGTGAGAACCTTACTATCAAAGTAATAAGGGACAAACCAACGTAACAATAATAAAAAAGAAGCGCTAAACCACAAGGGCTATACAGTGTTGCAGGGCAGGAAGGAAGTGAGGATATCAGGTGGCAAAAGGAAGATGGATGAGTAATAGGTTACGGAGAACAGAAGGGCAGTGGATGGTGAAAGGGTAGAGGGCAGCAAGAGAATGAGGTAGAAAGGGTTGAGGGGAGTGCGAAAGGTATCATCAGAGTTTGTGGAGTAAATCAGTCGTTGTCAAGAAGTCAATGAGAGAGTCAGGATTAAAGGAGGGTCCATTAGCAAGAAGGGAAGGTAAAGAGAGAGTAGTAGAGCGGAGACGACGTTGGAGGTAAATTCTGCATGCTTGTTGATAGAGAGGGCAGTCTAACAGAATGTGGCTAATCGATACTGGAACTTGACACTTCTCACAGAGAGGAACAGGGTGCCTCTCCATGAGATACCCATGAGTAAGACGAGTGTGGCCAATGCGAAGGCGGGAGAGAGTAGTCTCCCAACCTCGGTACTGATGACAAGAAGACGGCAAGTAACCTATACTCGGTTTAATAGAATGAAGTTTGTCACCGAGTAGAGTTGACCAACGTTGTTGCCAACGGGTGTGAAGGTGGGTAGCTATTAATGCAAAATAGTCCGGAAATGGAACACCTCTATATGAAATTGGTAGGTCATGTACTGCTGACTGCGCAGCAGTGTCTGCCTGTTCATTGCCCTGTACGTCAACATGACCAGGGGCCCAACAAAAAACAATATCTTTATGCTTGGAAGAGATACAGCATAGCCAAAGTTGGATACAGAGAACTAGGGGGTGAGGTGTATCAAATTTCCGTACAGCCTGTAGAGCACTAAGGGAGCCTGAGACAACCACAAATGATGACACAGGCATAGATGCGATACAAATAAGCGCTGAAAGAATGGCATACAATTCAGCAGTAAAAATACTAGCTGAAGACAGTAAATGCCCTCGCACAATGCTGTCCGGAAACACTGCTGCGAATCCTACACCATCAGAAGACTTAGAGCCATCTGTGTACACTGCAATGGCATGAGAATGAGAGTGGAAGTGGTCAAGAAAAAGTGAGCGGGAAGCTACCATAGGCAGTTGGGCTTTCGAGCAAGGGAGTGAGAAAGAACAGACCCGAACAGCTGGAACTTCCCAGGGGGGTAGGGAAAGTGAGATGCTACATGAACATATAAAGGTGGTAACTAAAGGGAAGACAAGAGTGAATGTAGGCGAAGAGAGAAGGGACAGAGCAAACAGGGGCAGCGAACAAATAAAGAATGTCTACTAATATCGGTGATCATTCTATAAATGGAAGGATTGCAGAGATCATGAGAGCGTACATAGTAGTGAAGGCAATGGGCATCATGGCAATCAGACAAGGATGGAACATTCGCTTCTGCATAGAGGCTCTCAACAGGGGATGAGCGAAAAGCACCAAAGCATAAACGTAATCCTTGGTGATGGAAGGGGTTGAGGCTAGAGAGAGAAGCAGGAGAGGCCACTGAATAGATCTGGTCACCATAATCGAGTTTCGATAAAATGAGGGCTGAATATAGGCGAAGGAGAGTTCGACCATCAGCTTTCCATGAAAGATGAGAAAGGGTTTTAAGAAGGTTCAACCAGCTGTGACAAGTTGCCTTCAGAGAGGTAATGTGGGGTTTCCAGGATAACCTACGGTCAAAGAGAAGGCCTAGAAACCTGACTGTATCACGTTCAGGGATACAGGAGCCATAGAGGTACAAAGGATGATCGGAGATGACAGAGCGTCTAGTGAAAGTAATTTGGTGAGTTTTGGTGCTGGAAAATTTAAACCCATGTGTGGTGGCCCAACTGGAAACACGGTTGACCGCATGCTGGAGAGAAACTGTAATGAGGAGACAGTCAGCCCCTGCACAAGCAATAGCAAAGTCATCTACATAGAGTTATGACCAAATATTGGATGAAAGAACAGAGGCCAAATCATTTATAGCAAGGAGAAAAAGTGTTGTCCTCAGAACACATCCCTGAGGAACACCTTCAGCTTGGACAAAGTCCGGGGAGAGCACATTATTGACTTGAACACGGAAATGTCTGTCAGTTAAAAAGTTCTTAAGGAAAGATGTCAGATTGCCTCGGAGGCCTAAGGAGTGGGCTTGGGCCAAAATATTATACCTCCAAGTTGTGTCATATGCCTTCTCAAGGTCAAAAAATATGGCAATAACTGAGTGGTTATTTGCAAAGGCATTACGAACATACGTATCCAAGCGTAGTAAGGGGTCTATGGTAGAACGGCCCTTACGAAAGCCGTATTGACGAGTGGAGAGACCCTTGTGTGTCTCTAAATACCATATTAAACGTCTATTTACCAGACGTTCCATCATTTTGCAAACTGCACTGGTAAGAGCAATGGGATGATAGTGGGAGGCTTCATGCCCCGTAGTACCCGGTGTGCGGAATGGGAGAACAATGGCAGATTTCCACAGCAGTGGAAGAACTCCTTGTGACCAAGTAAGATTGAAAAGGCATAAGAGGACTGCAAGGGCTGACTGATGTAAATGTTGTAACATACGAATATGAATGTCATCGGGCCCAGCTGTCGATGATCGGCAAGCTGAGAGTGTTGCCTCTAGTTCTTGAAGTGTAAAAGGCACATTATATGGTTCTTCTCTGAGAGAAGAAAAGTCCAAAGGTGGTAACTCTCTGGCAGACTTTGAGGAAAGAAACGAGGGACATAGATGGAGCCCCAGAGAAATATGGACCAGATGATTGCCAATTTCATTGACAACATCTAGAGAGTTTGCTATATCAACACCGGCAACCCGATAGAACAGGAGCCGGGTCAGGAGAATATTTACCACTCAGTTTCCGTACTTTTTTCCAGACTGCACTCATAGAGGGAGACAATCTCGCCAGCAAGTGCGTTTAGAGTCACGGATGACACGGTGAGCGATCACACGCTTCTGCTTAAAATCAAGAAGTCTCTCCGTGGTTCTATTGTACCAGTACCTGCCCCATGCAGCGTGTTTCAAACGTACTGCACGAGCACAAGCAGGAGACCACCAAGGCAGACATTTCTGACAATGCCTGCCTGAGGTTTGGGGTATAGAATGAGAAGCTGCGGTTAAAACTGAGGATGAGAAGAGGTGTAAAAGCTCATCAATGGAGGACGAAGAAGGAACCTCACTAAAAACAGTTAGATGTGATTAAAGGTCCCAATTTGCCTGATCAAATTGCCAGCGTGGGTTACGAAGTGGTGGTAAACATAAAGGGGAAGTAAGAATGATTAGAAAATGATCGCTGTCATGTAAATCCGGGAGAACAGACAAGTTTAAGTCTAGTGCGGCAGAGGAAGAGCAGACTGAGAGATCAATGCAAGAGAGAGTATGAGTACGAGGATCAAAATGGGTGTGAATACCTGTATTTAAAACATGGAGGGGGTGGGAAGCAAGAAAAACCTCTAACTGAATGCCACGGGAATCACAGTGAGACCCCCCAGAGGAAATGATAGGCATTAAAATCCCCAAGTAACAGAAGTGGTGGCGATAATGACAAAACAAGAAAGGCAATATCCGAGACAGATAATGCCCAAGAAGGAAAGAGATACAAAGAACAGAGTGTATACCACCTATGCAAGTGGATACAGGCTGCTGTGTAATGCAGCGAAGTACAAACAAATAGCTGATGGTACGGAATATCAGTGCGGAGAAGAAGGGCACTTTCATTAAAGGTCCCATCAGGAAAAGGATCCGAAGAATAGAATAAATTATAACCTGAGATGGGATAGATAATAGCAGAGTGTAATTTTGGTTCCTGTAAGCAAACACCAACAGGGGAAAACTGGGAGAGCAACATCTGAAGCTCACCCCGATTACCCCTGAGGCCGCCTATATTCCACTGTAAATAGGTCATGATTGGCAACGATAAAGATACTAGAAATCCGCAGGTAAGGGTACCTACAGACTAGAGGGGTTAGAAAAGTCCACATGCAGCGGCAGCGGAAAACATTCAAGCAGCAAAGGAACAATGAGCTGTGACGAAAGGAGTTGCGCAGATGGAGAAGAGGAAAGAGATGGAACAGAGGGTGGATCAGTGTCCATTGATGGTTTGGTCTCTGCAATATATTCAGAGATTGCTTCAAGTGTTTTGGAGTTCAGAGACATCGTATGGGAGACAATATTGGAGATGGAAGGAGGAAGAGTTTGAGTAAAGATTGGAACTGTAATGGACTGTACCAAGGTAGGGGGGGCGAAAGGGTGGAAGGAACTGGAGAAGTGTGCGAGGGGACAGAAGAGGCAGAAGCCTGGGAGGTGGCAGAAGAGGAAGAAACTTGGGAGGGGACAGGGGAGAAAGGCACAGTACGAGGAGGAGGGTGAACCTCCACACTTCTAACAGAGCCAGTGAGAGGGAAATACCCAGGTACAGAGACAGGGAAGGTAAAATGAGGAGGTGGAAGAAGGGACGGAGGGGTTTAATTAAAGGAGATTTTTTGGACTTCTGAGAAGTAGAGGGACGATTGGGAGGAGGTGTCGTACGAGGTCTTGTTGATACCAGGGTTTGTGAGGGAGAACATGAAGAAGTGAGAACAGACTGGGGTGTTGAAGTAGGGACGTCTGAGCCCAGGACAGCAAAAGAATTAGATACAGGAGTGACTATGGGAGGGGTAACCGCAGAGGAGGCTGCAGAAGATGGGACCCCAGAAGTGGGGGGACGTTTTGAAACACGAGAATAAGAAACATGGGGTAGTCTCCCTTGAATGCGGAGATGAGAAACTGCCATAGCATAAGGGAGACTTTCTGCCTCTTTGAGGCAACGAATTCCCCGCTCATTTAAGTAGACCTGGCAACAGCGAGAGTATGAAAGGTGAGCCTCATGACAATTAAGGCAAGAGGGAGGTCGACTGCAAGATGTATTAGAATGGTCATCGGCACTACAGACTGGGCATTCGGCTATAGATCTGCAATATTTCGCTGGGTGGCCAAATTGCCAGCAACTTCTACACTGTTGCGGTGTAGAGGTCACCTTTCGAACTTGTAGCCGATGTCCTGCTACATAAACAGAGGATGGGAGTTCATGGCTGTCAAAAGTTAAATGAGCCACATTGAAAGGGTATCGTCTCCGCCCAAGGGCAGGAAGAACATAAGTGTCTACCTTGAGAATTGGGAGATCTTGGAGTTCCAGCTGTTCGAGAATGTCATTGCCACACATCTGGAAATTCTGTTGGACTATGGTATGGGGCAGAATGACAGTACCACTACAAGAATTGAGGGAATGATGTTTTTTGAAAGTGATAGGAATACTGTAGTATCGATATGTGAAAGAAGAGAAAGATCATGAGCTTGGGTAGCATTCTGGACTGTGATGATGCACGTACCACTCATAAGAGCATGAAAGGAAATATCTCTACCAACATGGCAGAGGAGTGCCTTGCCAATACTATGGTCAGAAAGATAGGCAAGAGAGAAGTCGGTCGTAAAGTAAAGAATTTAGTCCATTGTGCATTCTGAAACTGAGCGTGTAAAGGGAGAGCACAATGTGTCGGTCTTTTCAGAGTAGAACGAGAAGGTGGCAAAGAAGTATCATCGGGCAATTGTCGTTGGCGTTTAGGAGTGGGACCGGAGTTGGTCCGACGTGGGATGGGCTGGCAATTCGAAAATTGCCGCACCGTAGAGGGAGAGGCCGGAAGCATAGTCAAAGGAGAGCGGAGGTCAGACAAATCGAAGGAGTCAGTCGAAACCCCGGCACCTGAAGCGGGCGACGAAACAGCACCAGCAAGAGGTACAAAGGCCTTAGGAGTGTCCGGAGAGTGGTCAAAAGACGAGGTGAGGTCAGAACAGGGTGCGGTAACAAGAAGAGGCCTGGGGATAGTGGGGTCATGGAGTGGGAACTCCATGGTTAGGTTACTTCTTTCTTTTTGTTTTTAAGAAAAAAAAAGAAAAGAAAAGAAAAAGAAAAAAAGAATAAAAAAGGGGGACTGGGGAGGGATAGTTCCTAGGAGGAATGAAAGGGCCAGAAATCTCCCTCCGTGCCCAAGAGGACCTCAGCACCGCAAGTAGCACAGAGGCAGCATGGAAACCATGCCATATCCTACCCTTCATGCCAGTAAACCAGCAATCCGGGATAGCAACCTCACATCTGCCGAGCTACCTTGGTGGACAAAAGAGAGGGCGGCTGGATATCTGCCACAAAGCATACCTCCTTCAGCCACCACCCACGGAATCCAAAACGCAGCTTCCAGAGATACACCCGTTGCCCGAAAGACACCCAAAGCCGCCCTCTGGGATACAGGAGAGGGATTAGGACACCCCCAGGCGATCCAGATTCCACGGCAAACGACACCACCACCAAGAACCTCAATGGAATGGGGTGGACCCCGGTACCCTTTCCCCTACCCAGGAACTAGTGCGCCTGTGGGAAAAATCACAAAGGCCAAAAAGAGGAAGGGCAAAAGGCAGGGGTGGGGAAGAGGAGGAGGAAAGGAAAAAGGGGAGGATGGGGAGGATGCAATAGGGAAGGGAGGATTGGGGGGCAATTAGGTTCAGTCTGAGGAAGGAGACCGAGAAGTCTAATTCCTCAGACCAAGAGCCTCTTCACCATGCCAAGGAGCTCCCCTTGAAGAGGTTCCTGATGGTAATGACACCAAAACTACAAAATTTGGTCGAAAACTCACGGAATTACGCTCCCACAAAGTTAGCAGTCTCGGAGACATATACGCATCGGCAATTTTGCCTACTTTGAGCCCTGTTTTTGGCCAATTCCGTTGTTCCAGTTGACCAAACTCATAGCTATTTCTTTAGAACTCCATTTTTTCTATCAACTGAGTACAAGAAACTGCCCATTTACCAATTTGAACTACTCAATAAAGTGGTCAGAAACTGGCAATTTGCCCAATTTCACGCAAATTAAAAAAGATGCCAATTTCAAAATAGGGTCCAGAATAAACAATGTAGACATTCTTGGTACTAAAATAACATATCCTATGCTCATTAGCCACGTCTCTAGGCCTCTCTTATATTACTATTGCTTTCTATTTTGATTTTTTTAATAAAAAAATATAAAATTTACTGTTATGCAAACTACCGCATTATTGTAAAAATGGTACAAATAATATCAGTTCACTAGTGAAAGAATATCAGACTGCCCAATTGATGTGTATTGGACATGTGGTGTGATCTGCCTATTCTTGAACATTGGTAAAAATCGAACATTTCCGCTACTTTGAGCTCAATTTCAAGGTCGTTTTCATGGTGAAACTAATCAAAATCATCTCTATTTCTGCAATATGTTTTCCATTTTATCACGTGAGACCATGAAAACGAGAATACAATGATAAATACTATACGAAAATACACCTCAAATTCAGCGTTTTAATTAAAAAAAAAATGGTCAGTTTTTTTTTCTCATTATGCACTGCCCACTGCAGGAATTTTTTTTATGTGCTGCACACTGACCACAAAGACCCACTCTCTCACATGTGGGCCTACCAGCTTTCTCCTACTTGACTTGAAGCCGCTAGAACTATTGAGTATATATACGTCCAAAACACTGGCTCGTAAGACATATACAGTGGACCCCCGCATAGCGACTTTAATCCGTGCAAGAGGGCTCATTGTTATGCGAAATGATCGGTATGCGAACGAATTTTCCAGATAAGAAATAATGGAAATCAAATTAATCCGTGCAAGACACCCAAAAGTATGAAAAAAAAATTTTTACCACATGAAATATACATTTTCCTACACACAAAGAGAAGGATACATGCACAATAGTAGAGTAGTACATGCACAATATATATTGTGCATGTACTACTCTACTAAATGAAGAATAAATGACACTTACCTTTATTGAAGATGCAGCAATGACTGATGAGACACTGTGTCCTGGGAGTGCCTTTTCCTCCTGAGTACTGTAGGTCCTGTTTGGCATTTTCTTCCAGAACAGGCCTTATCACACTGTGTATGCCACTACGATTCTTAAATCTCTCAAACCAACCTTTGCTGGCTTTAAATTCACCAATATGAGCACTAGTTCCAGGCATTTTTCCCTGTTCACCTGGGTGTTAGTTGACTGGTGTGGGTTGCATCCTGGGAGACAAGATTAAGGACCCCAATGGAAATAAGTTAGACAGTCTTCGATGACACTGACTTTTTTGGGTTATCCTGGGTGGCAAATCCTCTGGGGTTAATTGTTTCTTGGTATTCTCAATAAGCCACACCAACAACGGTGCTACAGCAGCAGCAGCAGCAGCTGACAGTGCTACATCAGCAGCAGCAGCTGACAGTGCTACAGCAGCAGCAGACGATGCTACAGCAGCAGCAGACGGTACTACAGCAGCAGCTGATGGTGGTACAGCAGCAGCAGCAGCTGACAGTGCTACAGCAGCAGCAGACGATGCTACAGCAGCAGGAGACGGTACTTCAGCAGCAGCAGACGGTACTACAGCAGCAGCAGCAGCAGCAGCTGACGGTGGTACAACAGCAGCAGCAGCTGACGGTGCTACAGCAGCAGCAGCAGCAGCTGACGGTGGTACAGCAGCAGCAGCAGCTGTACCACCAATAGTAGCGATGGTTGATTGGGGTTTATTATACAACCTGGCCAGCTCGGAGACACGCACTCCACTTTCATACTTATCAATGATCTTTTTCTTCATCTCTATAGTAATTCTCACCCTTATTGCTGTAGGGTTGGCACTAGAAGCTTTCTTGGGGCCCATGGTAACTTATTTGGCAGATAAAATCACCAAAAACACTGTAATAATACGAAATGTTCCGATTGTATGCTTGGATGTTACCGCGGAGGCTGGCTGGTAAACAATGCCACCGGCGGCACATGTGAGGCTGGCTAAGGGCGCACATTGGACGTGTCTCGGACGAACAGTGGTGAGCGGGTTTTTGAGCGGTATGCGAGGCAAAATTTTTGCGATAAAAGCGAGCGGTATCTGGATTAAACGTTATGTGATGCCGACGGTATGCGGGGGTCCACTGTATATACGACCGAAAACAGTCAAAGGGCTAGAGACCAGTCAAAACACTACTCATCAACTCTTACCAGCCTCATAAGAAGGTCTAAAAAATTATTTTACGAAAACAGACTACAAACCATCAAAGGTGATATGAAAAAGACCTGGAAAACTCTATCTGAAATTCTTGGAACTAAAAAGATATCCAAAAACAAAACAATCAAATTAACAAAGCCAGATGAACCCCTACTACCACCAACTGAAACAGCAAACAGATTTGATGCTTTCTTCTCCACCATAGGAAAGAATCTAGCAAGCAAAATCCCAAACTCAAACACCCGTCCATCTGACTACCTCACAAGCACCTACCTGAACACACTATTCCTAGCTCCAACCAACAAACTAGAAGTCTAGCTCATCATCAACACCCTTAACCCTTTCAGGGTCACCAAGCTCTCTCCGTGACTTGTTCTCAGGGTCCCCAAATTTAAAAAAAAAAATATTTTTTCTCGTGAAAAGATAGAGAATCTTTTCTTGATCATAATGACACCAAAAGTATGAAATTTGATGGAAAACTTAAGGAACTATGCTCTCGCGAAGTTAGCGGTCTCAACAATGTTTATGCATCGGCGATTTTGCCCACTTTGAGCCCTATTTTCGGCCAATTCCAGTGTACCAGTCGACAAAAATCATAACTATTTCGCTAGAACTCCATTTTCTATCGAATGAGTACAAGAAACCACCCATTTACCGATTGCAACTATCCAAAAAAGTGGTCAGAATTTAGCAATTTTGCCAATTTCACACAAATTTCAAAAGATGCCTATTTCTGAATAGGGTCCAGAATAAACAAGAAAGACATTCCTGGCACTAAAATAACAAGTTCTCTGTTCGTTAGTCACATCCCCAAGACCCTCTTATATTTCTTTGGCTTTCCACTTTGAATTTTTATTCTTACAAAAAATAGAAGATTTATTGTTATGCAGACTACTGCATTAGTGTAGAAATGGTATAAAAAAAAAAAACAGTGCACTTGTGAAAGAATATTAGACTCACCAGTTGACGTGTATTGGATGCTTGGCATGATTTGTTTACTTTTGAGCTTTGGTAAAAATCAAACATTTCTGCTATTTTGAGTTCAATTTCAAGGTGCTTTTCATTGTAAAACAAGTCAAAATCATCTCAATTTCTGTAATATTCTTCCATTCTATAAAATGAGACCAGGAAAACTAGAATACAACAATAAATACCATACGAAAATACAGTGCAAAGTCGCTGTTTTAATCCAAAAACATGGTCAAAGTTTTTTTTTCTCATTAAGCACTGTGCACTGCAGGATTTTTTTATACTGCGCACAATGACCACATAGACCCATTCTTTCATATGTAGGCCTACCAGCTTTCTCTCACTAGATTTGAGAGCGCTAGAATTTAGGCATACTAGTACGTCAAAAACCCTGAGGCGTAAGTCGTACTAGTACGGCTGAAACCCTGAAAGGGTTAAAACCAAGGCAGGAGACATTAACAACTTGCTTGCTTTTATGTACAAAAAAAGCTTCTCAAATATTGTCAACAATTATTGCAACACTCTTTAACAAATCCATTGAATCATCTACCTTCCCAACAATCCTCAAAATAGCGAGGGTCACTCCGATCCATAAAGGAGGTGACCAAGCTGACTTGAATAACTGTAGACCAATATCTAACTTACCACTGCTCTCTAAAATCTTTGAAAAATTAATCCATAGACGGATCTATTCCTACCTCGTCTTGCACAACATATTAAACCCTTGTCAGTTTGGATTCAGGAATAATACAAGTGTGTGTATATACAGTGGACCCCCGGTTAACGATATTTTTTCATTCCAGAAGTATGTTCAGGTGCCAGTACTGACCGAATTTGTTCCCATAAGGAATATTGTGAAGTAAATTAGTCCATTTCAGACCTCCAAACATACATGTACAAACGCAATTACATAAATACATTTACATAATTGGTTGCATTGGGAGGTGATCGTTAAGCGGGGGTCCACTGTATATGCTTGTACATGTATGTGTAGTGTGACCTAAGTGTAAGAAGTAGCAAGGCGTACATGAAATCTTGCATGTTTCTTTCTTTCAACACACCGGCCGTATCCCACCGAGGCAGGGTGGCCCAAAAGGAAAAATGGAAGTTTCTCCTTTTACATTTAGTAATATATACAGGAGAAGGGAGTACTAGCCCCTTGCTCCCGGCATTTTAGTCACCTCTAACAACATGCATGGCTTACGTAGGAAGAATTCTGTTCCACTTCCCCATGGAGGTAAGAGGAAATAAACAAGAACAAGAACTAGAAAGAAAATAGAAGAAAACCTAGAGGGGTATGTGTGTGTATATATATGCTTGTACAAGTATGTGTAGTGTGACCTAAGTGCAAGTAGAAGTAGCAAGACATACCTGAAATCTTGCATGTTTATGAGACATAAAAAAGACACCAGCAATCCTACCATCATGTAAAACAATTACAGGTTTCCGTTTTACGCTCACCTGGCAGGACAGTAGTACCTCCCTGGGTGGTTGCTGACTACCAACCTACTACCTAGGTATTATTATTATTATTATATTATTTTCTCAGTTGTTTGTTGGGTTATCTTATTCAAGCTTGGGCAATGTATGATGGAAAGATACTTCTTAACGTACACCAAAAATGAAAGAAATTACTCCATAAATAGCGGAGTTCACTTCTCAGCCCTTAGCAGCCGCTTAGCGGTATGTTTTTGTATGGTTTTTATTAATATATTCTCATTTTCTCGGTCTCATTTGATAGAATGAAAGATGTATTACAGAAATAGATATGATTTTGATGGCTTTTATGACTAAAAGTACCTTGAAATTGCACTCACAGTAGCAAAAACGTTATACTCTTTAGCGAAGCTCAAGAGTAAAGAAATGACGTCACCATCCAATACCTGTCTGCCTGCCAGTCCAAATTCCAATATGGCGTCATGAATGGGTTGACATTATTTATACAATTATTACAATAATGCAGTGTTCTGCATAACAGTAAATCTTTTATTTTTTTGTGAATAAAAATTCCAAATGCTAAGCAAGACGGGCCTGGAGCCATTGCTAATGAACAGAGAAAAATGTTATTTTAGTGCCAGGAATGTCTGCATTGTTTATTCTGGACCCTATTTTGAAATTGGCATCTGCTGAAATTTGTGTGAAATTGGCCAAATTGCCAATTTCTTACCACTTTATTGGGTAGTTGAAATAAGTGAATGAGCGGTTTCTTGTACTCAGTCAACAGACTAGAAGTAAATAAGTTTATTCAGGTATACACAAATACAGTTACATAGCTCACGAAATCGTAATGACACGATTGCAAACCATACCCCGGCCGGGATTGAACCCGCGGTCAGAGAGTCTCAAAACTCTCTGACCGTGGGTTCAATCCCGGCCGGGGTATGGACAGTTACACAGATTATCATACATAGCAGTGTATGTATAGAGAACCTAGGATAACCCAGAAAAGTCAAAGTGACTTATTTCCAGTACCTGGCTTGGGCTTGCCATATATGATTTTTGGTAAATATTTTTTTTTTCTCGGTTGTTTGTTGGGCTATCTCACTGAAACTTGGGCAATGTATGATGGAAAGATGCTTCTTAACGTACAACAAAAATAAAAAACATGGACAATGAATAAGGGAGTTCACTTCTCAGCCATTAGCTGCCTCTTTGCAGTATACAGTAAGGCCCCGCTTAACGGCGTTTTGCCTTACGGCGTTCCGCTAATACGGCGATGTCAAATTATGACCAAAATTTGCTATACAGCAAGCAATCTTTCAAATACGGCACCCCCTCCCCCCGGTTTGTTTACATTTTCCGTGACCACATCTATTATGTCAGGAAACTTTCCAAAATATCAAGTGTTTTAAAGTTACTGCATATTTTACATGTACTCTGATAATTATACTTATGTGTACCTGTACCTAAATATACTTACACACTGTGCTGGTGTGCAGGTACACATTAAAATCGCTAAGTCTCTCTCTACTCATGACGCCAATACTACGTAATAATAATCACTCTTGGGCACACTAAATGTCTTATTTTACATCAATATAAGCATTTTCATTAATCCATCTATGACATTTTCCTCAAAATTATATATGAAACCCATTACATAGCATATAAACATGATACATACACTCAAAGGATAAAAACTGATGTAAATATGTGATTTGTTTACGAAGCAGCTGTGTAGGTAGTGTCGGAAGAATTATGTTTTCTCTAGTCACACACTGGGGGGTAACTGTAGAAAAATATTCTTTTCGTATGCCTTCACTCTATACACAGCAATTCATGACCCTTGTGGGTTTAGTGCTTTTTATAGTAATAATAATAATAATAATAATAATAATAATAATAATAATATATTATCATTATTATTATATATTATAGTATTAGGTTGTATATTATTACGAGGTAGGTAAGTTATGGGGTACAAGGTGTAATGTTATAATGGGAGCCATCTGATTGGGCTTTGTATAGAACCAGGGGATTTAGTTAGTTGTAATACCTATTTTAAGAAAATAGAAGATAAATAAGTTTCAAGATATGATGTAGCAAACCTGACGTGTTTTGTTGGATTATGTTATTGGTAGTATAAATACTGTTGGTGACCTTTTCAGGATGTACAATTTTTAAGATGGGGAGCCACAGATAATCAGGATCACTTCTTTTAGTTGTAGCTACACTGAAAAAGTAAAGGTAGATGGGATACAGGAGAATAGAAGCTCAGGAAGAAGAAGTAAAGTTTATAAATAAAAGAGGAGCAGTTAAGGGTAAGTATTATATATTACAGTTATTGGAGAATTAGGGGCTAATGTAAGCAAAGGCAATGGGCGAAGAGTATGGGGTAGGTTTAAAACTATGTTAGTGTAAGAGTTATCAACAGAAGTTTGTGGGTCAAAAGAAAGTGAGTGCGGGAGGAAGAGGAGAAAAGACTGGTGATAGATATGCAAAGAGATGTAGTAAGGGGAGAAAAAGTTAGCATATGAGAAGGTTTTCACAAGAGTAGAAGTGATGGTAAGGAGGGTAAGGTATAATGGAGAAAAGAGAGAGAGGTTAAGATAAGTTATGGGTGAAGCATGTAAAAAAGAGAGCAATTGAGAGAGTGGGGTGAGATGTTATCAACAAAGTTTGTTTTGAAAATGAAGGAAAAAATTTGGGAGTGAGATTAACAAGTTAAGGAAGCCTAAGAGAACAAATGGAATTTGTAAGTTAAAAATAGGAGGGGAGAGTTATTAAATGGAGAGCTGAGAGTATTGGGAAGATGAAAATGGAATAATTTTGGAGGAACTGTTAAATGTTGAGTAAGATGGAGGGAAGCTGTGTATTTAGTGTATAGGGCGAGCAAGGAGGAATAACATCTTGTAGGAGTGAGGAAGAGCCAGTTGCGAGTGTGGGGGAAGATCGTGAGGCAGTAGGTAAAATGAAAGGGGGTGAGGCAGCTGGCGATTGATGGGCGTTAAAGATAGAATGTTAAAAAGCAGGTGGGGATGGATATGTTTTGGACGTGGTTGGTTGAAATTATAGTTTTATAATTGTAGCGATGAGGGTAAGGTACCAAGGGATTCGGACAACAAAAAGCATGCATAGTTCCTTTGTATAAAGGCAAAGGGGACAAAAGAGAGTGCAAAAATATAGGGGGATAAGTCTGTTGAGTATTCCTGGTTAAAGTGGTATTATTGAACGAATAAGAGTAAGTCGGGAGATGGATACGCAAAGACGAACAGGGGCTTTTGGAAAGGTAGGGGGTGTGTGGACCAGGTGTTTACAGTGAAACATATAAGTGAAACAGTGTATTTAGGATTAAGGCTTGAAAGAGGTTCTTGTGGCATTTTGGATTTGGAAAAATCCGTATGACAGGGGTGGATAGGGGGAAATGTGCAGTTGTTGCAGGTGTATGGTGTAGGAGGTAGGCTTACTGAAAGCAGGTGAAAGCAGTTTTTACGAGGATAGAGAGGCTCAAGTTAGAGTATGTAGGAAAGAGGGAGATTATTTCCAGTAAAGTAGGCCTTAGAAAGAGACGTGTGATCGTCACCATGGTTGTTTAATATATTTATAGATGGGTGAAAGAGAAGTAAATGCGAGGGTCTTGGCAAGAGGCTGTGGAGTTAAAAGATAAGAATCGCACATAAAGTGGGAGTTACACAGTTGCTCTTCGCTGATGACACTGTGCTCTTGAAGATAAGATGCAGAGGTTGGTGGATGAATTTGGTTGGGTATGCAAAAGAAGAATAAATTAAAAGTGAATAAGGAAAGTAAGGTTATGAGTATAACAAAAAGATCTAGGGGATGAAAAGATTGGATATCAGATTGGAGGGAGAGTGTATGGAGGAGGTGTATGTCATATCAGATTTTTGGGAAGTGGACGTGTAAGTGGGATGGGTCTATGAAAAGAGAGGTGAAATCATTGAATTGATGAGGGGAAAAGGAGTGAGCGGTGCTCTTAGGAGTTATGGAGCAAAGAACTTTGTCTTTTGGAGGCAAAGAGTGGAATGTATGAGAGTTATAGTTTTACCAACACTCCTTATTATGGTGTGAAGCATGTGGTGATGAATGTTGCAGTGAGGAGTTAGGCTGATTCTGTGGAGATGTATGTGCTGAAGGAATATTGGCGTGGTGCCTTCGGAAATATAATGCAGAGGAATTCGTGGTTTGGAAAGTTAGGAGGAGGTCGGGATATACCAAAATACTGGTTGTCCAGTGGGCTGGGAATGGTTGTGTGGTGGTGCGGACATGTAGAGAGAATGGGGTGCGAATTACAGATTGACTTCAAGAGTGTATCAGTCTGTAGTGGAAAGGAAGGCGGGCGTAGGGGGTCGGCGAGGAAGGTGGAGGAGGGGGGTAAAGGAGGTTTTGTGTTGCGAAGGGGCTTGACTTCCAGCAGGGCATGAGTGTAGCGTGTTTGATGGTGTGATGGAGACAAATGGTTTTTAATATTGACATGATGTTGGAGTGTGAGCAAAGTAAAAACTTAGGAAGGGATTAAGGGGAAACCGGTAGGCTGGACTTGAGTCATGGAGTGGGGAAGTACAGTGCCTGCACTCTGAAGGAGGGGTGTTAATGTTGCAGTTTAAAAAACTGTAGCGCAATGCACCCTTCTGGCAAGACAGTGATGGAGTGCTGATGGTGAAAGTTTTTCTTTTTCAGGCCTCCCTGCCCTGGTGGAATCGGCCACGTGTGTTAATATAAAAAAAAAAAAAAATTCTGGGTAAGTAATAAGTGCTACTCTATGGTGTATCTTACTTTTATTGTGTTTTTAATGCCATTTTTCTATTGCGAATTAATAATAAGTTAGTGTAAAACTGTTGTTCTGGCATATTATTTATTGCATATTTTATGTGGTGCTCTGATAATATACTTGGTGGACCTGTGATGGTACTGGCGCTGGAGGGAAAAACTGTTAGTTTTCTATGCTCAGTAACCATCAGAGAAATGTGTATGAATCTGCGTTTTGGCCCACCTCCACTCCCCCTCACTCCACTTTTGTTTACACATTTCAGGCATGAAATTATTTCATTTTTTTTACCTTCGGTTTATGATGGCATCATAGACAGTTGTTAGAATGATTAAATTCAGGAACAAAGTATGTCGATGTTAATATTATGGCTTGGGCCTCAGTTGTTGGTAGGCACAGCCAGTAGGTGCAGCCCAGGAGGGGGCTACACCTACCGGCTACCTACACTGTCTTCATTACATATAAATACTAATCACCTCTCTTCCTATATTAAGACTAAACACATTATGTTTAGGTATTATAATGAATGTATGTAAGTCGTATTTTACCTCTTGGGATGTTTTATAAATATCGTATATTAAGTATGGAGTCGGGGACGCCAGGTTGCCTACACCTGGCTACCTGTATCTGACTTCCTACAAATAAGTACTACTCACTCTCTACACAGTAAGATTACAAAATACTTTAAGATATGTAGGAATTTACTGTGAATGTATTCTTAACTTTGTGTGTTTTTAATATCTAGCTTATTACTAACTTAATATAAATTTAGTGTAAACTTGTTGTCTGGCATTCCATTTTAACCTTTGACCTAAAATGCTTTTTGATAGTTGTGACAGAACCCACAGGCAAACACTAGACACAAACATCTCTATGACATTACATGTGTCTGACTAAACCTTTACCAAAAATTCCAATGTTGGCAAAGGCCCTTAAAAATCTGGAAACACCCTACCTGAAAATTCTAATACTGCAGACAATTTCTATCACCTTCAAAAATACCATCAGAAAAACATCTTATCTCCCTGATACTCCCTGTCAAATAATTTCACGAATTCCACCTGGTGGTTCACACTTAACACTCACTCACCCCATCCCTTGACCTTAAACAGAAATATCAATTCAATCTCAATGTATTGAATCTTAACCCTTTGAGGGTCGACAGGCCCTCTCCGAAACTCGTTCTCAGGTCGGCCAAATTTCAAAAATTAAAAAAAAAAAAATTTATTTTTTTCTTATGAAAAAAATAGCTGTATTTTTTTATATACATTTTGGCTAAACAAAAAAATTTTAACGTCATATACGTACCGTGGTCATGGAGGTGTGAAATTTGCCAAATTTGACTACTTATGGTTACATCCGCACGACTGACGTCACCCGGTATTTTTCTATTTACTTTTTTATGTACTATTTTCAATTTTTTTTTTCAATTTTTCTTTTGCTGCAGTAACTTTTATAGCCTCTGAGGCCAATCAATGTTCGGTATTTTGTAAGTTTGGTACGTTTTTCTATATCTACTCTTTAAGGGCGTAATACACTGTTGTCATATTTTGTTTACAAGAATAATATTTTCACAATCTATTACATTATGTAATGTGGTTGATTACTTTTTTTCTTTTTTTTTTATCACATATTCAGTACAAGGACATGTGTCTAGGAGGTTGCAGCCGGTGGTTCTCTTGGAATACATGGTGTCTTGCACAGTGGAGTTTTGGCCTACTCCTCACACATAAAAGAGTGTTCTCTGCCGTTTCGTTGGCGTTTTTTTTGTATTTGAACTGACGTAACACCTCTTCTGAGCCTTTTTTTCAATGCAGTAGCAGGCCAGTTTTACCAGGAAGTGTTCTCAATGCTTCAGACGTGCAGGTAGTTGTTGATATATTTGGTGGGAGCGGGTCTATTGCAGGGGCACAATTTCACTTGGTTCGGGAATACAAAGGTGTTGTTGACAGACATACTGATTTTTCGAAGTAAGTTCGGTGGTTTGTTTCTGGTGCTCATCGCGTGTCTTTATGTGTTGCTATTGAGCACTGGTTTGGGCACGTTGTGGGTATTTTTTTTTTTTTTTTTTTTTTTTTTTTATTTTTTTTCTTTTTTTTTTTTTTTTTTTTTTCTTTTTCTTTTTTTTTTTTTTTTTTTTTTTTTTTTTTTTTTTTTTTTCTATCCTTTTTTTTTTTTTTTTTTTTTTTTTTTATTTTTTTTTTTTTTATATTTTTTTTTTTTGTTTTTTTTTATTTTTTTTTTTATTTTTTTTTATTTTTTTTTTTTTTTTTTTTTATTTGTTTTTTCCTTTTTTTTCTTTTTTTAAATTTTTTTTTTTTTCGTTTATTATTTTTATTTTTTTTTTTTTTTTTTTTTTTTTTATTTTTCTTTTTTTTTTCTTTTTTTTCTTTTTTTGTGTTTTTTTTTTTTTTTTTTTTTTTTTTTTTTTTTTTTTTTTTTTTTTTTATTTTTTTTTCTTTTTTTTTTTTTTTTTTCCTTTATCTTTCCGTTTTTTTTTTTTTTTTTTTCTTTTTTTTCTTTTCTTTTTTTTTTTTATTCTTTCTTTTTTGTTATTTTTTTTTTTCTATATGGCCGGGTGAGAGTGCGAGTGGGGCGTGGGGCATGACTGTGAGGGGGGCTGGATGGAAGGGGGTATAGATCGGGACGCGCCACTTATATACCTATAATTCATAAAAATCGTATCAGATGATATACTGCCGGCCTTCCGCATTATCACCATTAGTCTCACAGAATCAGGTATTGTGCGTGGAACGAACCCGGTGCGTTTGATGTTCCAGTTTTTTTGGTTAATATATTTACACCTATTCTAAGTACTTTTCGTAGAAGCGCATGGGCTGGGCTTCGTGATAAACACAAGGGAGGTGGTGGGGCGGGACGTTCAAAATCAGGCCAATTTTCCAACCTTGTGAGGCTATGGTGGGGCTATGGGGGGCAAATACAGTGCGCAGTCAGCGGGTTTCGCATAATGGGGGATTGAATACGGGGGGGGGGGTGGGGGGGGTGCGGGGGCGGTTGGTTCTTAAGAATTGAATATGCAGTGACAAGGAGGCGGGGGGGGGGAGGGGGGGGGGGGTGTGGTGGTGGTATGGGGGGGCGCGAGGGATCGGGGGGGCGGGGGGGGCGGGGGGCGTGGGGGGCGGCAAACCGGGGGGGGGTCTCGGGGGGGGTGTATTCGCGGTAAGGGGGCAGGGGGGGCGCGGTTCGGGGTGCGGCGGGGGGTGCGGGGGTTGCGGGGGCAGCGCGGGGGTAGGCGGTGTTAATAATTTGTATGGGTGTCTGTGTGGTAGTGGGTTTGCAGCGATGGGTGGAGTCGAGTGGGGGGGTGGGGAAGGGGGGGGGGGGCGGGGTGGGTGTTTTATCTTGGTGGGGGGGTGACGTGGTGGGGCGTGTGTCTGTGGGTACTGGTCGGTGTCTATTTTCGGTGTTACGGTGGGTCACGTTCCTGTAGGTGTTTGGGAACGGGGTGTTGGGGAGGGCGGGGGGGAGTGGGGGGGGGGGGGGAGGGTGGAGGGGGTGGTGACAGGGGGGGGAGGAGGGGGCCGGGGGGGAGGACGGGGGGGGGGGGGGTGTGTGTATTGGGGTGTGGAGAAGCAAGGGAGAGGGGGTAAAGGGATGGGAGAGAAGAATGGGAGAAAAAAGAGGGAAAGGAAGGCTAGATCAGGTGAAAGATGGGTGAGGAAAATGAGGGATTGGGTTTGGGTGAGGGTACTTCGGCGGGGGCGTTTGGGGGGCGGGGGGTTGGCCGGGGGGGGGCGGTATAGTGGGGGGTGTGGCGAGGGAGAAGTGTGGTTGGGGGGGGGGTGGTGGGGGAGGGGGGTGGGATAGAGATATGGATGGCGAGGGGTGATGGAGGGAGCGGGTCGGGGGAGGGGGTAATGGAGAGGGGGGGGGGATGAGAATACTAATATATGTAAATTAAAAAGTTGGGTGGGTGGGTGGGGGGTGGTAGAAAGGGGGTGATTGTAACACCTGGCGAAGGGGGAGGGTGGGCGTGTTGAGGCTGGAGGGGTGTGGCCGGGGAGTGCAGGTTGTGCGACAGATTGTGTTGTTCTTTTCCTTTTTATTTTTTGGTGGTATTCGCGCTGCACTTGCCACTGGTGCTGGGGCGGCTGGTTGGAGGGGCATGGGGGCGGGGATGACATCTGTAGCCCAGCCACACAGGGAGAAACTGGCAAGCGGGGGATACAATATCAAGAGGCGAGGACGGGGGGGGAGCAGTGGGGCGTGGGGGCGAGGTGATGGGGCCGAAGAAGGCAGGTAGGTGGGTCGGGGCGCGGCGGAGGGACGGGGGACGGGGGGGGGTCCGTGGGGGGGGCGGGCGGGAGGGGGGGGAGGGCATCTGACCAGTGGGGAAGGCGGGGGAATGGGTTGGAGGGCCGGGTGGGGGGGGGGGGGTCGGGGGGGGGGGGGGGGGCGGGGGGTGGGTTCGGTGCGGGGGGGGGGCGGCCCCACCCCGGGGGGGTGTGGGGTGGGGGCGGGGGGGGGGGGTGGGGGGGAGGGGATGGGGGGCGGGGGGCACCTGGCTGGCGGGGGGGGGGGGGGGGCGGTGCGCGGGTCGGGGAGTGGGCCACCAACCTCCCCCGGGCGGTGGGGGGGGGTAACCATTGCATCCGGGGCGAAATTGCGCAACGTGATCCGACGGAGGAAGGGCAGAGGGGAGCAATACACGTGAGCGAGTCTGAGGTGGGTGGGGGGGGGGTGCCGCGGCGGACCCGGGGAGGGGCGGGGGGAAGGTGGCGGAGGGGGGGGGGGGGGAGGGGGAAGGGAGGGGGGGGTCGGCGGAGGCGTTGGAGGGGGGTATAGGGTGACGGGCTGGACGGAGGGGGGACACATCGGGCGGGGGGCTGGGGGGTGCGGTGATATGATGATTTACCGTGCGGGGGGATGGTGAGGGGGGGGAGTGGGGGGGCACTAAATAGCTAGGGGGCGAACCATTAACTAATATTGAGGGGATGGGGATAGAGATTTTTTTTTTATTGATAGAGGTAAGGGTTCGGTCGGCAGGGGGAGGGTAATGGGTCCGTGAGATGGTTGTGGGGATTGTGGCGAAAGGTCAATTGGGGGAGTGGGGCGGAGGGGGGAGGGGGCAGAGGCAGAGCTGATGGGGCGACTCGAGAGTCAGGAGTTAATTTGAATAAAAACGGTGTGTTTTGGAAAATTGGTTAGGAAGCTAGGGGGGGTCCGGTGTGTGGTGGGTGGTATTGGGGTGTTAGGACACTGGGGGGGGGGGGGTCTATTGTTGTGAAGTGTAATGAACAACTCTAGGGTTATTGCTCATTTTGATATTTTCTTCGGGGGTTTCGTTTGAGGGGGGGTGGGGGGGAAGAAGGGATGGGGTGGGTAGAGGTAGGGGGTGGGTCACGGCGGGGGTGTTTTTTAGTTGTGGGTGGTTTGATGTGGTTGTGTGGCGCGTAAGCTGTGTGAGGATGTGATTTTGGTGTTTGTGTTGCTTTGTGTCTGTGGGCCAAGGGACGGGGGTTATGCGTTTGCTTTGTAAAGAGGATTGGGAATTTAGAGGAGAAGATCGAACGGATCTGATTGGGTTATTACGAGGACAGGTGTAGGGTGTTGTGCTGTTGTTTTTGGTGAATATGTAGGGTATATAATTTTGTGTTGAGGTTTTGATTAATTATGTGCCATGAAGGGGAGTGGTTGTGAGGGTCGGAAGTCGGTGTCGGGGGTGTGTAGGCTGGTCCGCGGTTTCCGGTAGTTGGGACGGTTTGCAGTTTACTCATATTCTACCCATTTCTTTTTCGATTTTTCCTCGTTCAGTCAGGTGCCCTGTGTAAGGGCCCTGCTTGTTTGCCCTCTTGGGTTGCGTTTGTGCCCTGTCGTCTGGTTTTATCTGGAGAAGTGAAGCATAGCTAGCCATAGTAACCATTTAGCACAAAATCGATTTCATGGCATTATCATTATCATCTCTGTGAAACCTGGTGTTTTGTTTGCATAATTCAGCGGGGGGGGGTCTACTGTCTTGACCAGTATGATTTTCATTTCACTTTTGCATATATACACATGTGGGCTATAAAGCCATTATTGTGGCAAAGGAAAAAAAAGTTACACTCAGCCAAAGTTGCCTCCTTCCATTGGTTGTATGTTTGTTTGTAGACGTGATTTTGGTTGTGATGGATGTTGTTTTTGAATGAAAGTATTCGTTGTTTGCCTTGGTTGTACTCGTAGTTTGGTTGCTTCCATGGACAATACTTTTCATCAGTGGTTCGTTCAAAGAAATTCAAAGAATAACTCGAAAATTCCAGTTCAGTGGCCCATTCATTGTTCCCAAGTTGCACAAGATGGCCGTATTCCACTTTTGGCCCTGCCATCAAATCTGGTGGGGGTTTTGGAAACAAAATTGACGCTTCCTGCCAATCCGGTGCGGTTTGGCTGTGTGGAGGGGTTACTGGGTCAATGAAAGGTGGTTGTGGTTGTGGAAGGTTGGGGTTGTGTGTGGGAGGTTGTGGTTTGTTGGAGGCTGGGTTGTGGTGGGGGGAGTGGGGGAGGGGATGGGATGGATGGCCTTTGTTCTTGAATCAGCTGAGCGCTGGGCGGCGAGGCTGCGGCGTTGGGTGGCAAGCCTGTGGGTGGCAGCATGGCCCACTGCTGTGCCCTCCGCCGGCACCACTACCACCAGCACATTTTCCAGCCCAATTGCAACAGTCTTAATCTTCGTCATTTCACTGTCTGTTCTGTTGTTACAGCCACGGCGCCTCGGGAATGTACTCTCGAGATACACTCTTCCCCTTGGTATAACATATGCACATTCCAGAGCGCATATATTCGTCGTAATTACTTACGCTTCACTGGGGAATATTGCACTTCACTATCACTACTGGAACTAGTTGAAGAGCTTGTAGTTCATATTCACCTATCACTTCATCACCATGCTCTCAATCGGAGTCTGGGGATTTGGGGAATATAGGAAGTTGTCCTCTTGGGTTCTGGAAACAACTGAAGTTGAACACGAGGGGCCAGCACCAGAGGTGGAAGGCTGAGGGCTCGTTCTGGGGGTTTCTTCACTATTACCGTTTATTATGTCATTAGTTCGGTCAATACCTCAACTTAAACACGTTAACTCATCTTCACTGGCACTTCCATCACTATATAGAACTGTCCACTGGGGAACAAAAGGTGTCCCAATTCGCCGAGGGAAGTGAGGGAAGCTTCTTACCGCGAGGCTGGTGGACATTGTTTACTAAGAGGGCCATTCCCCACAATGCACCCACTGAGGTCCCAGATTTTTTTTTACCGCGGCTCACTGACCACGCAGACCCATTCTCTCACACTAAGCCTACCAGCTCTTTTCGCGCGAGATTGAGGCCGCTAGGATTTATGCGTACTAGTACAGTCAAAAACCCCTACGGCCTAAAAAAGGGGGGGGGGGGGGGGGGGACGTACTAGTACGGACGAAACACCTCAAAGGGTTAACTAGTCATAGTTGGCCTGTGATACTCCAATACTGAAACTATGTATAGTGCCAAAACAAAAGCATTCACATTGCTAAACTCACAATCTAGTATTTAGTCACTTAGCCATATTACCAAATTACCTCTAACTTTGTAATATTTTAAATTAATTAATCTAAGTCTGCCCGAAATGCCTAGCCTAGGGCCATTGCTAGGTGTTCTAGTGGTTTCAATCTGTGTGATTATTTTACTACATGTAAACCACACAATAACCATAATTCTGTAAACTCAGCATTGTCAATCCTTATAGAGAATAAACTTTGAATTTGAATTTTATATGCATAACACCCATTCCAAAAAATGGCGTTACTGCCTTCTGGCGATGTCTGCTTTCCGGCGACAGCACTGGAAACCATAACCTGCCATATAAGTGGGGCCCTACTGTATTTTGTTATGGTTTTTATGGTTGTATTCTCATTTTTTTGGAATCATTTGATAGAAAGGAAGATATTATTACAGACATAGACATGATTTGATTGCTTTCATGACGAAAAGTACCTTGAAAATGGAGCTCAAAGTAGCGGGAAATGTGCGATTTTAGCGTATGTTCAATGAAACTTTGTGTAAGTCAAGTGGGTTAATTTTATTAGTGTATTCTAACCTATCCACTCTGTATTGGCCAACACTACAGGTCCCAATGATGCCGGATTTGTGATAGAGAAACTATTCTATATTTTTGGACCAATGTGCATTAGTATATACTTGCCCAAAAATCATACTAGTACAGATATCAGTACTAGAACTCACCACATACCAACATTGATTATAAAGAATTATATTTCATCTAAAAGATGAATGATCACGTCGACCCTGATCTAACTTATATAATCTAACACCAATCAAAAGTTATTGAAAGTAACTGCCTTTAACCCTCTTGACTGGTCGTGGCCCGTATGATACGGTCTTCCGAGGTACCATGTTTGACGTATATTTACTCATAAAATTCTAGCGGCTTCACAATCAAGCAGGAGAAAGCTGGTAGGCCAACATTGTGAAGAGAATGGGTTGTGTGGTCATTGTGGCACCATAAAAAAAAATCCTGGAGAATGACAGTGAATAATGGAAAAAAAAAACTCCGCCGTTTTTTTTTAATTAAAAATGCCGACTTTGTGGTCTATTTTCGTTTTTGATAGTATTTATGGTTTTTATTCTCGTTTTCTTGGTCTCCATTTGATAGAATGGAAAACATATTATAGAAAATTGAGTTGAATTTTGATTGATTTTACTATAAAAGAACCTAGAAATGGAGCTCAAAGTAGAGGGAAATGTTTGATTTTTTGCCAATTGTTAAAAAGTAAACAAATGATGCAATTGTCCAATAAATGTACAACTAGCCATTTAATTTGCAGGTCATGAATGGGTTGATGTTATTTATGCATTTATTACAGTATTGCAGTAGTCTGCATAAATATTAAGTCTTCAATTTTTTTTTTGCTTGAATAAAAATTCAAAATAGAAAGCAAGAGTAATATCAGAGGGGCATGGAGACATGATGATCGAGCAAAGAAAATGTTATTTTAGAGCCAGGAATGTTGCTTTGTTCATTCTGGACCTTGTCAATTTTTTGTTTTCGTGTGAAATTGGCCCAAATTGCAAATTTCTGACACCATTAATTAGGTAGTTGAAATCGGTAAATAGGCAGTTTCTTGTACTCAATCGATAGAAAAAATGGAGTTCTAAAGAAATAGCTTTGAGTTGGGCGACTGGACAATGGAATTAGCCAAAAATAGGGGCTCAAAGTGGATAATCGACCGATTTGTAAACAGTGCCGAAGTCGCTACTTCGCGAGAGAGCAATAATTCCGTCTGTTTTCCATCAATTTCGTTTTTTTTTGGTTTGTCATACAATAGGGAAAAGATTCTCTATCATTTCATAAGAAAAATTTTTTTTTTTTTAATTCTGGACACCAGGAGACACCTCAGGATTGGGGGTTACGACAGTAAAGGGTTTAATTACACAGCATTCACATGCAGAACTATCCTAAATTCTGCTAAAAGTCTAACAGTTCTTAACTACAACATCAGGTCCTTAACACTTTCAGGTCCAGAGGCCAAATTTCAAATGTGCACCAGTGGGACCAAGAATTTTGTATGCTCAAAAAATAATTTTTTTATTTTCTTAACAATGGTAGAGAATCTTTTTTCTGAAGTAAATATAGCAAAAGTACTAAATTTGGTGAAGGAAAACTGATGATGAAATTATGCTCTCGCGAATTTTGATGTGTCTGCTGACATTCAGCATCAGCGATTTTGCCGACTTTGATCCCATTTTAGGCCAATTACAGTTGGACCCCGGTTAACGATATTTTTTCATTCCAGAAGTATGTTTCAGGTGCAGTAATGACCGAATTTGTTCAATAAGGATTACTGTGAAGTAGATTTGTTCCAATATCAGACCCCCAAACTTTACCGTAACAAACACACTTATATATATTACATCTTACATAAATTGGTCGCACTGGGAAAGTGATCTAAGCGGGGGTACAATGTTACATTATTCCAGTCGACCAATTTCGTTAGATATTTCAGTAGTTATTACTTTATTCTATCGATTGAGCACAAGAAATCGCCCCAAATCAACTGTTTTACATACAAAATAATGTGATCGGAAATTGGTAATTTGGCCAATTTATGTGCATAGTAATAGATTCAATACAAAAGAGGATCCAGAATAAACATGCAGGCTTCCTGGCACTACCTAGAACTAACATTTCTTCTGTTCATTAGTTACGTTTTCAGGCTTTACAAAGGATTCATTTTGACTTTTTATTCACCTAATGAATTTTTATTCAACCAAAAAAATAGAAAGACTTACTGTATGCCAATATTGTAATAATTGTATAAATAATATCCCCACATTTGTGAAGTATATTAGACCACCAGCTGGCGTGGTATTAGGGACGTGTGAGGTCATTTGTTTACTCTTGAACATCGACAAAAATTTAACCATTTTCATACTTTGAGCTCAATTTCAAGCAAATTTCCACTACAAAAACCAATCAAAATCTTCTCGATTCTGTAATATATCTTCCATTCTATCTAATGCGACCAAGAAATAGCAAATACAACTATAAAAAACATACAAAAAAAATACTGACAAGTCGCTGTTTTAATCGAAAATTTATGTCTTAAGTTTTTTTCTTTCATTTTGCACTTGTGTGTTGCAGGATTTGCTTTATGTGGTTCACACAATACCACATAGTGCTATCTTCATATCTAGGCCAATTTACTTTTCCTAGCTTATCAGATTGAAGCTGAGCTCATGGATAGATCTACGGTTTGGGTCCCTAAGTATAGCCGTAGATCTACGGCACGGACCCTGAAAGGGTTAAGGCAACCACTATGATGATCTCCTGGCACTCTTGATTCCCTTAAAGACAACCTTCGGTATTATTCTCACTGAGGACCTGGCCTTAGCAGGATACAATTGTATTACCCCACTACCAGGTTTGCCGGCAGTTCCACAACTGCCGGACTCATCCAAGTTGGGGGTGCCCCCCCTAAATTGCAATTATTACTCTAAACCAACTATCTGTTTAGCACCATTGCTATAGCGATGGAATATGGGAGAATTTTTTTTTTTTCAACAAAATCGGACGGTTTCCCACCGAGGCAGGGTGGCCCAAAAAGAAAAATGGAATGTTTTTTTATTTTTTAAACTTTATTAATTTTTACAAGAGAAGGGGTTACATTTTCCGTGCCCAAATCTATTATGTCAGGAAATTTTCCAAAATAATGTTTTTAAAGTTACTGCATATTTTACATGTACCTGATATTTTTTTTATGTGTCCCTGTACCTAAATATACTTACACACGTGCGGGGTTGGGGACACTTTAAAATCGAAAGTCTCTCTTACTCTGACGCCAATCTCGTAATAATTTTCACTCTTGGGCACACTAAATGTCTTTTTTTACATCTATAAGCATTTTCTTTAAACCATCTATGACTTTTTCCTCAAAATTATATTAAACCCTTACATGCATATAAACATGAACAACACTCAAAGGATAAAAAAGATGTAAATTTGATTTTTTTTACAAGCGCTGTGTTGTAGTGTCGGAAGAATTTTTTTTCTAGTAAAAAAAGGGGGGGGTAACTGTAGAAAAATATTCTTTTGTATGCCTTCATTTACAAGCAATTCATGACCCTTGTGGGTTTAGTGCTTTTTATAGTAATAATAAAAATAATAATAAAATAATAATAATAATAATAATAATTCTGGGTAGTGGGTTTGGTAGCAGCAACGCCCGGGGAGGTTCCCCGTCCTCCCCAAGTGAGTGAAAACGAAACCCCTGTTATTGTTTTAACTTTGATGGTAGGATTTGCTGGTGTCCTTTTTTCTGTCTCATGAACATGCAAATTTCAGTAGTCTTGCTACTTCTACTTACACTTAGGTTCACCTACACATACATGTACAAAGCAAACAAAAATATACTCACCCCCTCTGGGTTTTCTTCATTTTCTTTCTAGTTCTTATTCTTGTTTATTTCTCTTATCTCCATGGGGAAGTGGAACAGAATTTTTTCCTCCGTAAGCCATGCGTGTTGTAGACGACTAAAATGCGGGAGCAAGGGGCTAGTAACTCTTTCCTGTATATATTACTAAATTAAAAGGAGAAAACTTTCTTTTTTCCTTTTGGCACCCGCCTCGGTGGGTAGGCGGTTGTGTTGAAAGAAAAAGAAAGAATAATAATAATAATATTATTATCATTATTATTATTATTATTATTATTATTATTAGGTAGGTAAGTTTGGGGTACAAGGTGTAAATGATAATGGGAGCCATCTGATTGGGCTTTGTATAGAAAGGGGTTTAGTTATAGGTAATACCTATTTTAAGAAAAAGAAGATAAATAAGTATACAAGATATGATGTAGGGCAAAATGACAGTAGTTTGTTGGATTATGTATTGGTAGATAAAAGACTGTTGAGTAGACTTCAGGATGTACATGTTTATAGAGGGGCCACAGATATATCAGATCACTTTTTAGTTGTAGCTACACTGAGAGTAAAAGGTAGATGGGATACAAGGAGAATAGAAGCATCAGGGAAGAGGAGGTAAAGGGTTTTTAAAATAAAAGAGGAGGCAGTTAGGGGAAAAATATAAACAGTTATTGGAGATAGATGGGGTAATGAGAGCAAAAGGCAATGGGGTCGAAGAGGTATGGGGTAGGTTTAAAAATGTAGTGTTAGAGTGTTCAACAGAAGTTTGTGGTTACAGGAAAGTGGGGGGCGGGAGGGAAGAGGAGGACTGGGGGAAAATGAGATGCAAAAGAGAGTAGAAAGGGAGAAAAAGTTAGCATATGAGATTTTCACAAAGTAGAAGTGATGCAAGGAGGGAAGAGTATATGGAGAAAAAGAGAGGGTTAAGAGAGTGGTGAAGCATGTAAAAGAGAGAAAATAAGAGAGTGGGTGAAATGTTATCAACAAATTTTTTTTGAAAATAAGAAAAAATTTGGGAGTGAGATTAACAAGTTAAGGAAGCCTAGAGAACAAATGGATTTGTCAGTTAAAAATAGGAGGGGAGAGTTATTAAATGGAGAGTTAGAGGTATTGGGAAGATGGAAGGAATATTTTGAGGAACTGTTAAATGTTGATGAAGATAGGGAAGCTGTGATTTCGTTTTATAGGGCAAGGAGGAATAACATCTTGTAGGAGTGGGAAGAGCCAGTTGCGAGTGTGGGGGAAGATCGTGAGGCAGTAGGTAAAATGAAAGGGGGTAAGGCAGCTGGGATTGATGGGTTAAAGATAGAAATGTTAAAAGCAGGTGGGGATATAGTTTTGGAGTGGTTGGTGCAATTATTTAATAAATGTATGGAAGAGGGTAAGGTACCAAGGGATTGGCAAAAAAACATGCATAGTTCTTTGTATAAAGGGAAAGGGGACCAAAAGAGAGTGCAAAAATTATAGGGGGATAAGTCTGTTGAGTATACCTGGTAAAGTGGTATTATTGAACGAATAAGAGTAAGACGGAGAATAGGATAGCAGACGAACAAGGAGGCTTTAGGAAAGGGAGGGGGTGGGTGGACCGGGTGTTTACAGTGAAACATATAAGGTGAACAGTTTTAGATAAGGCTTAAAGAGGTTTTTGTGGCATTTATGGATTTGGAAAATCCGTATGACAGGGTGGATAGGGGGGCAATGTGGCAGATGTTGCAGGTGTATGGTGTGGAGGTAGGTTACTGAAAGCAGTGAAGATTTTTTTACGAGGATAGTGAGGCTCAAGTTAGAGTATGTAGGAAAGAGGGAGATTATTTCCCAGTAAAAGTAGGCCTTAGACAAGGATGTGTGATGTCACCATGGTTGTTTAATATATTTATAGAGGGGGTTTTGTAAGAGAAGTAAATGCGAGGGTCTTGGCAAGAGGCGTGGATTTAAAAAGAAAAAGAATCGCACATAAAAGGGGGAGTTATCACATTTGGGCTCTTCGCTGATGACACTGTCCCTCTTGAAGATAAGATGCAGAGGTTGGTGGATAAAATTGGATAGGGTTTTGCAAAAGAAGAAAATTAAAAGTGAAAAAAGGAAAAGAGTAAGGTTATGAGGATAACAAAAAGATTAGGGGATGAAAATTGGATATCAGATTGGGGGGAGAGAGTATGGAGGAGGTGAATGTATTCAGATTTTTGGGGGAGTGGACGGGGTAAGCGGATGGGTCTATGAAAGATGAGGTGAATCATAGAATTGATGAGGGGAAAGGGTGAGCGGTGCTTAGGAGTCTATGGAGACAAAGAACTTTGTCTTTGGAGGCAAAGAGGGGAATGTAAGAGAGTATAGTTTTACCAACACTCTTATATGGGGTTGTGAACATGGGTGATGAATGGTTGCAGTGAGGGGGAAGGCTGGATTCAGTGGAGAGTTCATGTCTGAAGGCAATATTTGGCGTGGTGCGAATATAATGCAGAGAAATTTGTGGTTTTTGGAAGTTTTGGAGGAGGTGCGGGATTACCAAAAAATGTTGTCCAGAGGGGTGAGGAAGGGTTGTTGAGGTGGTTCGGACATTGTAGAGAGAATGGAGCGAAACAGAATGACTTCAAGAGTGTTTCAGTCTGTAGTGGAAGGAAGGCGGGGTAGGGGTCGGCCTAGGAAAGGTTGGAGGGAGGGGGTAAAAGGAGGTTTTGTGTGCGAGGGGCTTGAACTTCCAGCAGGCATGCGTGAGGTGTTTGAATAGGAGTGAATGGAGACAAATGGTTTTTTTAAAACTTGACATGCTGTTGGAGTGTGAGCAAAGTAACATTATGAAGGGATTCAGGGAACCGGGGAGGCTGGACTTGAGTCATGGAGATGGGAAGTACAGTGCCTGCACTCTGAAGGAGGGGTGTTAATGTTGCAGTTTAAAAACTGTAGCGCAAAGCACCCTTCTGGCAAGACAGTGATGGAGTGAATGATGGTGAAAGTTTTTCTTTTTCAGGCCACCCTGCCCTGGTGGGAATCGGCCAGTGTGTTAATAATAAAAAAAAAAATTTCAGGGTAAGTAATAAGTGTACTCTATGTGTATCTTACCTTTTATTGTGTTTTTAATGCCTATTTCTATTGCTAACTTAATATAAGTTAGTGTAAACTTGTTGTCTGGCATATTTATTGCATATTTTATGTGTGCTCTGATAATAATACTTGTGGACCTGTGTGGTAACTGGCTGGAGGGACAACATTACGTTTTCTCTGCTCAGCCATCAGAGAAAATGTGTATGAATCTGCGTTTGGCCCAGCCACTCCCTCACTCCACTTTTGTTTACAATTTCCGGCATGAATTATTCATTATTTCTACCTTCGTTTATGATGGCATCTAAAGACAGTTGTTAGAAATGATTAAATTCAGTGAACAAAGTATGTCGATGTTAATAATATGGCTCTGGGCCACAGTGTAGGTAGCCAGCCAGTAGGTGCAGCCCAGGCGGGCTACACCTACCGGCTACCTACACTGACTTCCTACAAATAAATACTACTCACCTCTCTTCCTATATTAAGACTAACACATATTTTAAGGTAAATAATGAATGTACTGTATGTGTATTTTACCTCTCTGGGATGTTTTAAATATCGTATATTAAGTATGAGACGGGGAGCCAGGGTTGCCTACACCTGGGCTACCTGTATCTGACTTCCTACAAATAAGTACTACTCACCTCTCTCCCTACATTAAGATTACAAATACTTTAAGATAAGTAATGAATTTACTGTGAATGTATTTTACTTTGTGTGTTTTTAATATCTAGCTCTATTACTAACTTAATATAATTTAGTGTAAACTTGTTGTCTGGCATTCCAATATTAACCTTGACCTAAAATGCTTTCTTGATAGTTGTGACAGAACCCACAGGCACAACACTAGACACAAACATCTCTATGACATTCCCTGTGTCTGACTAAACCTTTACAAAAATTCAATGTATGTCAAAGGCCCTAAAATCTGGAACACCCTACCTGAAAATTCTAAAACTGCAGACACATTCATCACCTTCAAAACTACCATCAGAAAACATCTTATCTCCCTGATACACCCTGTCAACTAATTACACGAATACCACCTGGTGGTTCACACTTACACTCACTTTAAACCCCTTTGACCATAAACAGAAATATCAATCTCAATCTCAAAATAATGAATCTTAACCCTTTGAGGGTCGACAGGCCCTCTCCGAAACTCGTTCTCAGGGTCGGCCAAATTTCAAAAAAAAAAAAAAAATTATTTTTTCTTATGAAAAAAATAGAGTATATTTTTTTCAAACATTATAGGCTAAACAAAAAAAATTTTAACGTCAATACTTACGAGACATGGAGGTGTGAAATTTGCCCAAAATTGAACAACATTATGGTAAAAATCGCGACTGCCGTCACCCGGTATTTTTCTATTTACTTTTTTATGTACTATTTTCCCAAATTTTTTTTTTAATTTTTCTTTTGCTGAGTAACTTTTATGGCCTCTGAGGCCAACATGATCGGTTATTTTGTAAGTTATTTCTTTTTCAATAATTTCACAATAGGGCGTAAACACTGTTGTCTTATTTTGTTTACAGAAAATTTTTACACAAACAAACAATATGAAATGTTGTTTTTACTATTTTTCTATATTTTATATAACATATACAGTCACAGGAATGTTTCTAAAAGTTCTGAAAGCCTGTGGAACTCTTTAAAAACATGGTGTCATGCACAGTGGAGTTTTGCATCCTCACACATAAAAGAGTGTCTCTGCGTTGTCGTGGGCGTTTTTTTTGGTATGTGAAACAGGACGAAAACACCTCTTTGAGCCTTTTTCTTCAAAGCAGTAGCAGGCATTTAGTTTTACCAGGGAAGTGATCACCATGCTTCAGACGAGCAGGTAGTTGTTGATAATTTGGTGGGGGGGTCAATTGCAGGTGCATTTCCTTGGTACTTGAATACTATTTGTCTGATGACAGACAAACAGAATTCGCCGTACTGTGGTTTGTTTCTGGTGCTCATCTTATACATATTATAAGCATTGAGCAGGGAAAATGTCCAGAAGATGGAAAAAAACAGTTTGATGTACCACTTTAACTCTTGCGAACACAATCAGCAAACCCATTCTGCTGTCACATTTGTCCACTGAACGCATGTTGAAGGTTGAAATCAATCACAGCTGCAGGTTTTAGAATGGGTTCATTTCTCTCTCTATGCTGCCTGCCACTGTCTGCCATTTCATTGGGGTTTGATTTGATGACGACAGTGTGACATCTCGTTTGTCATGCCACCGAAAATGCCATGATGTCATTGGCACCCAACGCCTGCACCTCACCTCTGCGAGTGCCAGCAAAAAACCCTGGGCTTTATGTTTTCGATTTGCACGCACTGTGCCACACACATCTGTCATGTTCACTCGCAAAAAATCACTGAGTGAGGGGCTTGTTTTCCCAGTTATCTGTATATATATATGCCCCTTACCAAGGTATGGTTCTATCATTGTTCGAACCACATCACCTGAGAATCCCCAATAACTTCCTGGTATTTTGAAATGTATAACTTCCAGTGTACACAATAATATCCAATACCAGACCACTGAAAAATTTCACAAAGCACAAAACAACTTTATACTAAAGCGTTTCCTCTTGCTTGGTATGTACTGCTTGAAAGAGAGTCTTCCTTTGAACAGAATTTCAAAGACTCGTCAATTACAAGCTTCCTGAAGGGATAAAAATGAGTACTGAATTTCTGTTTCAGATACACAAACACATTCCTAATCTTATATAACCTGTCAGTTCTGTCAGGCCTGGTTTTATCTGAGAAGTGAAGCATACGTAACATTAGCACAAATCGATTCACTGGCATTATATCACTGAAAACCTGGTGTTGCAATCAGGGGGTCTTTGACCAGTATGATTCACTTTGTGCTTATACACATGTGGCAAAAGCATTATTGTGGCAAAGAAAAGATACATCTCAGCCACAGTTGCCTCCTTCATTGGTGTAGACGTGATTTTGGTTTGAAAGTATTGTGTTTGCCATGGTGTACTCGTAGTATGTGTTGCTTTCCATGACAATACTTTTCATCAGTGGTTCGTCAAAGAATAACTCGAAACATTCCAGTTCAGTGGCATTTTTCCCCAAGTGCAAAGATGGCCGTAATTCCCACTTTGGCTGCCATCAAACTGGGGGGGGATTTGGAAAAAAATTGGGACAGCTTCCTGCCAATCCCAGGTGCGGTCTGTGGTGGGTACTGGACAATGACAGGTGGTTGTGGTTGTGGAGGTTGTGGTTGTGGAGGTTGTGGTGGGGGAGGCTGGTGTGGTGGGGGAGTGGGGGATGGTGGCCTTTGTTCTAGATCAGCTGAGGCAGCGGCGTGGGTGGACCGTGGGTGGCGCATGGCCACTGCTGGTGCCTCACGCCGGCCCCAACTACCACCACGCACATTTTCCATCCCAATTGCAACAGTATCTTCGTCATTTTCACTGTCTGTTCCTGTTGTACAGCCACGGGATGTACCCGAGATACACTCCTTCCCTTGGTTTTAAAAATATGGCACACTTCCAGAGCGGCATATATCGTGTATATACTGACGCTTCACTGGGGAAAATTGCACTTCACTATCACTACTGGAATAGTTTGAAGAGCTTGTAGTTCATATTCACATCACTTCATCACCATGTTTTATCTGAGTCTGGGATTTGGGAAAATAGAAGTTTCCTCTTGGGTTCTGGAACAAACTGAACGTGAACACGAGGGCCCAGCACCAGAGGTGGAAGGTGAGGGTCGTCTGGGTTTTCTTCACTATTCCGATATTATGGTCATTAGTTTCGGTCAAAAACCTCACTAAAACCACGAAACTCATCTTACTGGCACTTCCCTCACTATTAGAACTGTCACTGGGGAACAAAAGTGTCCCAAAATTTGCGAGGAGTGGGAGCTTCTTACCGCGAGGGATGGTGGACATTGTTTATAAGAGGGCATTCCCACAATGCACCACTGGGTCCCAGATTTTTTTTCTACCGCGCACACTGCACACGCAGACCCATTCTCTCCAAAACCTAGGCCTACCCGCCTTTTCGCGCGAGATTTGGGGCCGCTTTGAATTTATGCGTACTAGTACGTCAAAAAACCCCCACGCCTTTAAAACGTACTAGTACGACGAAAACCCTCAAGGGTTAACTAGTCATAAGTTGGCCCGTGATACTCCAATACTGAAACTATGTATAGTGCCAAACAAAAGCATTCACATTGCTAAACTCACAAACTAGTATTTAGTCACTTAGCCCATAATACCAAAAATTTCCTCATAACTTTGTAATATTTTAAACTTAATTATCTAAGTCTGCCCGAATTTCCTGCCCAGCCATGCTAGGTGTTTAGTGGTACACTCTGGTAGTTATTATTTTACTACATGTAAACCACACAATAACCAAATTCTGTAAACTCAGCATTGTAATCCTTATGAGAATAAACTTTGAATTTGAATTTATATGCTTTTTTAAATGGAAAAAAATGGCGTTCTGCCTTCTGGCGATGTCTGCTTTCCGGCGACAGCTGGAACCTAACCTGCCATATAAGTGGGGCCTACTGTATTTTCGTTTTGGTTTTTATGGTTGTATTCTCATTTTTTTGGACTCATTGATAGAAAGGAAGATATATTACAGACTTGACATGATTTTGTTGCTTTCATGACGAAAGTACCTTGAAATGGGGGCTCAAAGTAGCGGAAATGTTCGATTTTTGCCGATGTTCAATGAACTTTGTGTAAGTCAAGTTGGTTAATTTTATTAAGTGTATTCTAAACCTAACCACTCTGTAATCTGGCACATACAGGTTTCCCCAATGATGCCGGATTTGTGATAGAGAACCTGTACTATATTTGACCAATGTGCATTAGCTATATACTTGCCCCAAAAATCCTACTAGTACAGATATCGTACTAGAACTCCCACACTACACATGATATAAAGAATTATATTTAATCTAAAAGATGAATGATCACGTCGACCCTTTATCTAAACTTATATAATCTAACACCCCAAACAAAATTTATTGGAAAGTAAATGCCTTTTTAAACCCTTTGACTGTCGTGGCCCTATATATACGTCTTACGAGGTACCTTGTTTGACGTATTATACTCATAAATTCTAGCGGCTTCAAATCAAGCAGGAGAAAATGGTAGGCCCACATGTGAAAAGAATGGGTCTGTGTGGTCAGTGTGCACCATATAAAAAAATCCTGGAGCATGCAGTGCATAATGAGAAAAAAAAAAACTCGACCCTTTTTTTTTAATTAAAATGCCGACTTTGTGGTTTTATTTTCGTATTTGTATTTATGGTTGTATTCTCGTTTTCTTGGTTCATTTGATAGAATGGAAAACATATTATAGAAATAGAGTTGATTTTGATTGATTTTATATAAAAAGAACCTAGAAATGGAGCTCAAAGTAGAGGAAATGTTTGATTTTTGCCAATGTTCAAAAGTAAACAAATGATGCCATTGTCCAATAAATGTCCAACTAGCCATTCTAATATGCAGTCATGAATGGGTTGATGTTATTTATGCAATTATTACAGTATTGCAGTAGTCTGCATAATATTAAGTCTTCAATTTTTTGCTTGAATAAAAATTCAAAATAGAAAGCAAGAGTAATATCAGAGGGGCCTGGAGACATGACTGATGAGCAAAGAAAATGTTATTTTAGAGCCAGGAATGTCTGCATTGTTCATTCTGGACCTTGTCATATTTTTTAGTTTTCGTGAAATTGGCCAAATTGCAAATTTCTGACCACATTATTAGGTAGTTGAAATCGGTAAATAGGCAGTTTCTTGTACTCAATCGATAGAAAAAATGGAGTTCTAAAGAAATAGCTTTGAGTTTGGGCGACTGGAACAATGGAATTAGCCAAAAATAGGGCTCAAAGTGGGCAAAATCGCCGATTTGTAAACAGTGCCGAAGTCGCTAACTTCGCGAGAGCATAATTCCGTCAGTTTTCCATCAAATTTCGTTTTTTTTTGGTGTCATTACAATCGGGAAAAGATTCTCTATCATTTCATAAGAAAAATTTTTTTTTTTTTAATTCTGCGACACCAGGAGACACCTCAGGATTGGGGGTTACGACAGTCAAAGGGTTAATACACAGCATCACATGCCAGAACTATCCTAAATACTGCTAAAAGTCTAACAGTTCTTAACTACAACATCAGGTCCTTAACCCTTTCAGGGTCCAGAGGCCAAATTTCAAAGTGTGCACCAGTGACCAAGAATTTTCAAAAAATAATTTTTTTATTTTTCTTAACAAATGGTAGAGAATCTTTTTCTGAAGGTAATAAAGCAAAAAGTACAAAATTTGGTGGAAAACTGATGAAATTATGCTCTCGCGAATTTTGATGTGTCTGCGACATTCACGCATCAGCGATTTTGCCGACTTTGACTCCCATTTTAGGCCAATTACAGTGGACCCCCGGTTAACGATATTTTTTCATTCCAGAAGTATGTTCAGGTGCCAGTACTGACCGAATTTGTTCCAATAAGGAATACTGTGAAGTAGATTAGTCCATTTCAGACCCCCAAACATACACGTACAAACACACTTATATAAATACACTTACATAATTGGTCGCACTGGGAGGTGATCGTTAAGCGGGGGTCCACTGTACATTATTCCAGTCGACCAAATTCTTAGTTATTTCAGTAGTATTACTTCTATTCTATCGATTGAGCACAAGAAATCGCCAAATCAACTGTTTTACCTACAAAATAATGTGATCGGAAATTGGTAATTTGGCCAATTTAGTGCAAAGTTCAAAATATTCCAATTACAAAATAGGATCCAGAATAAACAATGCAGGCATTCCTGGCACTAAACTAACATTTCTTCTGTTCATTAGTTACGTTTTCAGGCTTTACAAATGAATTCCATTTTGATTTTTATTCACATAATGAATTTTTATTCAAACCAAAAAAATAGAAGATTTACTGTTATGCAATATTGTAATAATTGTATAAATAATATCCCCACATTTGTGAACGTATATTAGACCCACCAGCTGGCGTGTATTAGACGTGTGAGGTCATTTGTTTACTCTTGAACATCGACAAAAATTTAACATTTTCATTACTTTGAGCTCAATTTCAAGCCATTTCCAATACTAAAACCAATCAAAATCTTCTCGATTTCTGTAATATATCTTCCATTCTATCAAATGAGACCAAGAAATAGCAAATACAACTATAAAAAACATACAAAAAAAATACTGCAAAGTCGCTGTTTTAATCGAAAATTATGGTCTAAGTTTTTTTCTTTCATTTTGCACTGTGTGTTGCAGGATTTGCTTTATGTGGTGCACACATACCACATAGATGTATTCTCTCATATCTAGGCCCAAATTTACTTCTCATAGCTTATCAGATTGAGCTGAGCTCATGGCATAGATCTACGGTTTGGACCCTCAACGTAAAGCCGTAGATCTACGGCACGGACCCTGAAAGGGTTAAGCAAACACTATGATGATCTCCTGGCACTCCTTGATTCCCTAAAGACAACCTTCGGTATTATTCTCACTGAGACCTGGCTTAAGCAGGATACAATTGAATCTACCCACTACCAGGATTTGCAGCAGTCCACAACTGCAGACCATACCAAGTTGGGGGTGGAATTGCAATCTATTACTCTAACCAACTATCTTGTATTAGCACCACTTGCTATAGCGATGAATATGGAGAATTTTTTTTTTTTTTCAACAAAATCGGCCGTTTCCCACCGAGGCAGGGTGGCCCAAAAAGAAAAATGGAAGTTTTTCTATTTTTTAAATTTATTAATTTATACAAGAGAAGGGGTTACTAGCCCCTTGCTCCCGGAATTTTAGTCGCCTCTTACAACACGCATGGCTTACGGAGAAAGAATTTTGTTCCACTTCCCCATGGAGATAAGAGGAAATAAACAAGAACAAGAACTAGAAAGGAAATAGAAGAAAATCCAGAGGGGTGTGTATATATATGCTTGTACATGTATGTGTAATGTGACCTAAGTGTAAGTAGAAGTGGAAAGACATACCTGAAAACTTGCATGTTTATGAGACAGACAAAAGACACCAGCAATCCTACCATCATGTAAAACAATTACAAGTTTCCGTTTTACACTCACTTGGCAGGACGGCAGTACCTCCCTGGGTGGTTGCTGTTTACCAACCTACTACCTAGAATGGAGAATATATTTTTGCTAATTTTACTGCAAAAAACCTTAAGACTCCTATAACAATCGGTGCCATTTACCGGATACCTCACACAAACATCCCAAATTTCAGTGAAAAATTAAAGACACCAATAACAAACAGCCAAATGAACAAGCACCACCTTCTCTTAACTGGAGACTTCAGTGTCAACCTTGGCCTACCTGATGATCAGCCTGTAACTGATTTCATCAACAATATGAACAACACACTTCTCATACCAACAATACCTAAACCAACTAGGCTGATCAAGACAAGTGCAACCATAATTGACCATATATGGACCAATATACTAGCCCCCCTTAAACCAGGTATAATCACAGACAGCACTACAGACCACTACCCTACCTTCCTCTTAACAAACATTTGTAAACCACCACTGGAATACAACAAAGTTTCATTTAGATTCCATGACGAGGCCTCAATAAGTAATTTCACAACAGAGCTAGAGATGGATGACTGGCCTACAGACATATTTCTGAATAAATTACTTTGACTATACAACAAACATTGTCCTATAAAAATGAAACAGATCACAAATAAACGGCTCAGTTGCCCATGGCTAACTAGCAGTATACTGAGATCCACTGATAAGAAACACCAATATGAAAAGCAATACAGACAGGGCTTAATACACAAAGATATTCTTAACCCTTAAACTGTCCAAACAGATCTATGTTCACATGCGTAGTGTTCCAAAAGTACATCTACGTTTTTTACACATTTTCAAATATAACAAAAAAATGTAGATCAAAGTTTTTTTACATGTTTTCAAATATAAAAAAACAAAAAGAAGATCTACATTTTTTTACATACTTTCAAATGTTGAAAAAACATAGATCTACGTTTGGACAGTTTAAGGGTTAAACACTATTCATCAGTTCTCACCAAACTAATAAAAAAAGCCAAACAATTGTACTACTCCAGCAGATTCACTGAAACAAGAGGAGACATAAAAAAAGACCAGGAAAACACTCTCAGATTCTGGGAACCCACAAACTGAAAACAACTAGGGATAATGTCCTAATTAAACTGAACAAAACACCACTGCATCCCACTGTTGAAGTTAAGATAAATTACTTTTTTCAACCATATGATCTAATCTTGCCAGTAAAATCCCAGGTACCAATGCCCGAGCAAGTGATTACTTAGATGGGAATTTCCCAAACTCCTTCTATCTTGCACCTACTGAGCCCACTGAAGCCACCACAATTATAAAGTCACTTAAAAATAATTCAGGGAATCTGCCGCACGTCCCACCATTATTGTACAAGTGAGCCGCCCATGTCCTTTCGTATGCTATTTCATTACTTTCTAACAAGTCACTAGAAACTAGCATTTTCCCGACACTACTCAAGACAGCAAGGGTTACGCCTATAGTTGTTTACATCTGTGGTGACCCCACAGATGTAAACAACTATAGGCCAATATCAAACTTACCACTGCTATCCAATATCTTCGAGAAACTCGTGCATAAGAGATTATATTCGTTTATAGCAGCACAAAGCATACTCAACGCCTGCCAATTTGGCTTCAGAAAAAATAAAGGCACAAACAATGCAACTGTAAATATGCTAAATCTGCTTTACACAGCAATGGAATATAAGGAATATCCATTAGGACTTTTTATTGACCTAAGAAAAGCTTTTGACACAGCAGACCATGGCATCCTACTCCACAAACTTGACCATTATGGTACAAGAGGCCATGCACTTGCATATTTCAAATCCTACCTTACTAATAGGTATCCGTATGTCACCATTAAAGACACAACCTCATCAACACAGCCACTTGATACTGGAGTGCCACAGGGAAGTGTCCTTGGTCCCCTGTTCTTCCTCTTATACATCAGTGATCTTCCCAATACATCACAACAACTGAAACCCATTCTCTTTGCTGACGACATGACTTATGTCATCTCCCACCCAAACCTTGCCACCCTCAACACCATTGTTAATGAGGAGCTACTAAAAATTTCTACTTGGATGACTGCCAATAAACTTACACTTAATACTGACAAAACCTTCTATGTTATGTTTGGTAACAGGGCAGGTGTTGCACAACTTAACATTGAGATCGACAACACTCTTATTGCCAAACATAATGAGGGCAAATTCCTAGGCCTGCACCTCAACAGCAACCTGAATTGCAGCACCCATATCCAACACACAACAAAAAAAGTATCCAAAATGGTTGGGATCCTCTCCAAGATATGTTACTACGTGCCACAATCAGCTCTCCTCACACTATACTATTCACTCATCTATCCCTACCTCACCTATGCTATTTGTGCCTGGGGATCAACAGCAGCAACACAACTAAAGCCAATAATAACCCAACAAAAAGACGCAGTAAGAACAATCACGCAAACCAATCCCAGGCAACACACCTGCCCACTCTTCAAAGATCTAAACCTACTCACTGTACAGAACATCCACACTTACTGCTGTGCAACCTACATTTACAGAACCTTAAATTCCAATATTAACCCTGACCTAAAACACTTTCTTGATAGTTGTGACAGGACCCACAGGCATAACACCAGGCACAAAAGTCTGACATTTCCCCGTGTCCAGCTAAACCTATACAAAAATTCAATGTACATAAAAGGACCTAAAATCTGGAACACCCTACCTGTAAACTCTAGAACTGCAGACACAACCATCACTTTCAAGACTAATGTTAAAAAACATCTTATCTCCCTGATACACCCCACAATCAGCCAACTACATGAAAACCACCAATTCTCTTGTATCATACACACACAAAAAACAACCTAGACCTACTCTTGATATCTGTGATTCCCCACAATGCACACTTACACTCACCCAGTTGACTGTAAACACAGAAATATGTAATAAAACTATTAACTAATGAATCTTAAACTAGTCATAAGTTTGCCTGAGAAACTCCAATAAAGGAGCTTCAATAGAAACTATGTATCGTACCAACACAAAACCATTCACACTGCTAAATTTACAAACTGTAATGCAATTGCCTAGCTTCATCATCAACATGCTCCATAATCTGTACCAATATAGAGTTTGACTTAGTCTGCCTGATATGCCTAGTCATGCTAGGCGTGATAGTGGCCCTCTCTGTAATTAGTATTTTATAATATGTAAACCACACAATATCCTATATGCAAACCCCTCATTGTAATCTTTACAGAGAATAAACTTGATTGAGAGTTTCCACGAGGATAGTGAGGCTCAAGTTAGAGTTGAGAGAGGGAGATTATTTCCCAGTAAAAGTAAGCTTTTGACAGGAATGCATGATGTAACCATGTTGTTCAATATATTTATGGAAGGGGTTTTAAGAGAAGTGAATGCTCGGGTGTTGGCAAGTGTTGGATTAAGAGATAAAGAATCAAACACAAATTGGGAGTTGTCACAGATGCTTTTTACTGATAGACACTGTGCTTTTGAGAGGTTCTGAAGAGAAGTTGCAGAGGTTGGCGAATGAGTTTGGAAGGGTACGTAAAAGAAGGAAATTAAAAGTGAATGTAGGAAAGAGCAAGGTGATGAGGATAACAAATTTAGGTAATGAAAGACTGGATATCAGATTGGAGGGAGGGAGAATAGAGGAAGTAAATGTATTCAGATATCTAGGAGTGGACTTGTCAGCAGACGGGTCTATGAAAGACGAGGTGAACCACTGAAGCGATAAGGGAAAAAAGGTGAGTGGAGCACTGAGGAGTAGTCTGTCGAGACAAATAACATTACCTATGGAAGCAAAGAGGGGAAAGTATGAAAGCATAGCGATATCAACGCTGTTATTTGGGTGTAAAGCATGGGTGGTGGATGTTGCAACAAGGAGAAGGCTGGAAGCAGTGGAGATGTCATGTCTGAAGGCAATGTGCGGTGTGAATATAATGTAGAGAATCCATAACTTGGAGATTAGAAGAAGGCGCAGGATTTCTAAAAGGGCAGAGGAAGGGTTGTTGAGGTGGTTTGGATATTTAGAATGACTCGGAGGGCATATAAATCTGTAGCGGAAGGAAGACAGGGAAAGGGTCGACCTAGGAAAGGTTGGAAGCAGGGGGTAAAGGAGGTTTGGTGTGTGATGGGCTTTGCTTCCATCAAGCATGTGTGTGTGTGTGTGTGTTAGACAGGAGTGGAGACAAATGGTTTTTATGACGATGTGGTGTTGGAGCATGAGAAAAGTAACATTTATGAAGGGTTTCACGGAACCTGGTTGCTAGACTTGAGTCCTGGAGGTTGCAATACAGGTGCCTGCACTCTGAAGGAGGGGTCTGATGCTGCAGTGTTTTTACTGTAGTTAGGCATGCCTTGCCAAGATAGTGAGAAGTGAATGCTGAGAAAGTGTATCTTCCTTTTTGCGGTCACTCTGTCTCTGTGGGAACTGCTCGTGTCAATCAAAAAAATGTATTTCCCTTCTTTATGAAGTAAGCATTATCCCTTGCTATACACTCAGGGCCCCCATTTTCATTACCAAACTCTGTCACCATACTGCTCCAGTATCTACAAATGTTTCACGCCATTCTCCCTTTCATGTTCCCTCACACAATAATTCCCTCTGCTCAAGCCCCTAAACTCATTTACACCTCCAAATCTCTCTTCTTACCCTTTGTCCTCAAGTGCATACACACATAACCCACTCTGACACCATCCTTATTCTAAACACATGACTTGACTTGGCACCCTATACATTCATACCAAAACTGTATTGATACTACCCTACCTCTTAGCTCTGATCTTCTTCATTACACCTAATTCAACATTATATCATTTATACATAGATGGCCCACAAGGGGTTAGTAACCCTTCCTGTAAAATTACTAAATAAATGAGATAATTTGACTCGTTCTCTCCTGCCTTGGTGGTCACGCTGCCTCAGCGGTCACCCTGCCTCAGTGGTCACCCTGCCTCAGTGGTCACCCTGCCTCAGTGGTCACCCTGCCTCAGTGGTCACCCTGCCTCAGTAGTCACCCTGCCTCAGTGGTCACCCTGCCTCAGTGGTCACCCTGCCTCAGTGGTCACCCTGCCTCAGTGGTCACCTGCCTCAGCGGTCACCCTGCCTCAGCGGTCACCTGCCTCAGTGGTCACCTGCCTCAGTGGTCACCCTGCCTCAGTGGTCACCCTGCCTCAGTGGTCACAATGCCTGGTGGTCACCCTGCCTCAGCGGTCACCTGCCTCGTGGTCACCCTGCCTCAGTGGTCACCTGCCTCAGTGGTCACCCTGCCTCAGTGGTCACCCTGCCTCAGTGGTCATCCTGCCTCAGTGGTCACCTGCCTCAGTGGTCACCCTGCCTCAGTGTCACCCTGCTCAGTGGTCACCTGCCTCAGTGGTCATCCTGCTCAGGGTCACTGCCTCACGGGTCATCCTGCCTCAGTGGCCACCCTGCCTTCGGTGGTCACCCTGCCTTGCGTGGTCACCCTGCCTCAGTGGTCACCCTGCCTCAGTGGTCACCCCCTTGGTGGTCACCCTGCTCAGGGTCACCCTGCCTCTGCGGTCACCCTGCCTCAGTGGTCACCTGCCTCGTGGTCACCCTGCCTCAGCGGTAACCCTGCCTCAGTGGTCACCTGCCTCAGCGGTCACCCTGCTCAGCGGTCACCTGCCTCAGTGGTCACCCTGCCTCAGTGGTACCCTGCCTCAGTGGTCACCCTGCCTCATGGTCACCCTGCCTCAGTGGTCCACAATGCCTTGGTGGTCACCCTGCCTCAGCTGTCACCTGCTCAGCGGTCCCCTGCCTCAGTGGTCACCCTGCCTCAGTGGTCACCCTGCCTCAGTGGTCACCCTGCCTCAGTGGTCACCCTGCCTCAGTGGTCACCCTGCCTCAGTGGTCACCCTGCCTCAGTGGTCACCCTGCCTCAGTGGTCACCCTGCCTCAGTGGTCACCCTGCCTCAGTGGTCACCTGCCTCAGTGGTCATCCTGCCTCAGTGGTCACCTGCCTCAGCGGTCACCTGCCTCAGTGGCCACCCTGCCTTGGTGGTCACCCTGCCTCAGTGGTCACCCTGCCTCAGTGGTCACCCCACCTTGGTGTCACCTGCCTCAGTGGTCACCCTGCCTCAGTGGTCACCCTGCCTCAGTGGTCACCCTGCCTCAGGGTCCACCTGCCTCAGTGGTCATCCTGCCTCGTGGTCACCTGCCTCAGTGGTCACCCTGCCTCAGTGGTCACCCTGCCTCAGTGGTCACCCTGCCTCAGTGGTCATCTGCTCAGTGGTCACCCTGCCACAGTGGTCATCCCTGCCTCAGTGGCACCCTGCCTTGGTGGTCACCTGCTGGTGGTCACCCTGCCTCAGTGGTCACCCTGCCTCAGTGGTCACCCCCCTTGGTTGTCACCCTGCCTCAGTCGGTCACCTGCCTCAGCGGTCACCCGCCTGATCCCCGCCTTGGGGTCACCCTGCCTCAGGGTCCTCCTGGCCTCAGTGGTCACCCTGCCTCAGTGGTCACCCTGCCTCAGTGGTCACCCTGTCTTGGTGGTCACCCTGTCCTAGTGGTCACCCTGCCTGATCACCTGCCTTGGGTCACCCTGCCTCAGGGTCATCCTGCCTCAGTGGTCACCCTGCCTCAGTGGTCACCCTGCCTCAGTGGTCACCCTGCCTTCGTGGTCACCCTGCCTCAGTGGTCATCCTGCCTCAGTGGTCATCCTGCCTCAGTGGTCCACCCTGCCTCAGTGGTCATCATGCCTCAGTGGTCATCCTGCCTCAGTGGTCATCCTGAGTCGATGGTCACCCTGCCTTGGTGGTCACCCTGCCTCAATGGTCACCCTGCCTCAGTGGTCATCCTGCCTCGGTGGTCACCCTGCCTCAGTGGTCATCCTGCCTCGATGGTCACCCTGCCTTGGTGGTCACCCTGTCTCAGTGGTCAACCTGCCTCGGTGGTCACCCTGCCTCGGTGGTCACCCTGCCTCGGTGGTCACGCTGCCTCGGTGGTCACCCTGCCTTGGTGGTCACCCAGTCTCAGTGGTCAACCTGCCTCGGTGGTCACTCTGCCTCAGTGGTCAACCTGCCTCAGTGGTCATCCTGCCTCGGTGGTCACCCTGCCTCAGTGGTAACCCTGCCTCAGTGGTCATCCTGCCTCGATGGTCACCCTGCCTTGGTGGTCACCCTGTCTCAGTGGTCAACCTGCCTTGGTGGTCACCCTGCCTCGGTGGTCACCTTGCCTCGGTGGTCACTCTGCCTTGGTGGCCACCCTGCCTCAGTGGTAACCCTGTCTAGGGGTCACCCTGCTTCGGTGGTCACCCTGCCTTGGTGGTCACCCTGCCTCAGTGGTAACCCTGTCTAGGGGTCACCCTGCTTCGATGGTCAGTCTGCCTTGGTGGTCACCATGCCTTGGTGGTCACTTTGCCTCGGTGATCACCCTGCTTTGGTGGTCACCCTGCCTCAGTGGTCACCCTGCCTTGGTGATCACCCTGCTTCAGTGGTCACCCTGCCTTGGTGGTCACCCTGCCTTGGGATCACCCTGCCTTGGTGGTCACCATGCCTCGGTGGTCACCTGCCTTGGTGGTCACCCTGTCTCGGTGGTCACCCTGCACTTGGTGGTTACCTGCTTGGTGGTCACCCTGCCTTGTGTGGTCACCCTGCCTTGGTGTCACCCTGCCTTGGTGGTCACTCTGCCTTGGTCACCCTGTCTCAGTGGTCACCCTGCCTGATGGTCACCTGCCTTGGTGGTCACCTGCTTGGGGCACCCTGCCCAGTGGTCACCCTGCCTCATTTGTCACCCTGCCTTTGTGGTCACCTGTCTTGGTGGTCACCCTGCCCTAGTGGTCACCTGTCTTGGTGGTCACCCTGTCTAGTGGTCACCCTGCCTTGATCACCCTGCCTTGGGTCACCCTGCCTCAGGGTCATCCTGCCTCAGTGGTCACCCTGTCTCGGTGGTCACCCTGCTCATGTCACTGCTTGGTGGTCACCCTGCCTTGGTGGTCACCCTGCCTCAGGTGGTCACCCTGCCTCAGTGGTCACCCTGCCTCGATGGTCACCCTTCCTTGGTGGTCACCCTGCCTTGGTGGTCACCCTGCCTTGGTGGTCACCTGCATTGGTGTCACCCTGTCTCAGTGGTCACCTGCCTCAGTGGTCACCCTGCCTCAGTTGCTCACCCTGCCTCAGTGCTCACCCTGCCTCAGTGGTCACCATGCCTCAGTGGTCACCCTGCCTCAGTGGTCACCCTGCCTCAGTGGTCACCCTGCCTCGGTGGTCACCCTGCCTTGGTGGTCACCCTGCCTTGGTGGTCACCCTGCCTTAGTGGTCACCCTGCCTTGGTGGTCGCCCTGCCTTGGTGGTCACCCTGCCTCAGTTGTCATCCTGCCTTGGTGGTCACCCTGCCTCAGTGGTCACCCTGCCTTGGTGGTCACTCTGCTTGGTGGTCACCCTGCCTCGGTGGTCACCCTGCCTTGGTGGTCACCCTGCCTTGGTGGTCACCCTGCCTTGGTGGTCACCCTGCCTCAGTTGGTTACTCTGCCTTGGTGGTCACCCTGCCTTGGTGGTCACCCCGCCTTGGTGGTCACCCTGCCTCTGTGGTCACCCTGATTTGGTGGTCACCCTGCCTTGGTGGTCACCCTGCCTTGGTGGTCACCCTGCCTTGGTGGTCACCCTGCCTTGGTGGTCACCCTGCTCAGTGGTCACCCTGATATGGTGGTCACCCTGCCTTGGTGGTCACCCTGCCTTGGTGGTCACCCTGCCTTGTGGTCACCCTGCCTTGGTGGTCACCTGCCTGTGGTCACCCTGCCTTGGTGGCCACCCTGCCTCGGTGGTCACCCTGCCTCGGTGGTCACCCTGCCTCGGTGGTCACCCTGCCTTGGTGGTCACACTGCCTTGGTGGTCACCGTGCCTCGGTGGTCACCCTGCCTCAGTGGTCACCCTGCCTTTGGTGGTCACCCTGCCTTGGTGGTCACCCTGTCTCAGTGGTCACCCTGCCTCAGTGGTCACTCTGCCTTGGTGGTCACCCTGCCTCAGTGGTCACCCTGCCTCAGTGGTCACCCTGCCTCAGTGGTCACCCTGCCTTGGTGGTCACCCTGCCTCAGTGGTCACCCTGCCTCAGTGGTCACCCTGCCTCAGTGGGAGACAGCTCTTGTATTAAAAAAAAATAGACAAGCACTACACCCACAAGATTCAGACAAGGCCTAGGAAATGGGAAATCATTAAGTTTGATCCCAAGAAGTGGAGGGTATCTTTCATTCCGTAACATAACGATAAACAGATCACCTATCACAAAGCTAACAGAGGGAAAATTCTTAGGAATCCACCTTGATAATAGACTCAAATTTCATACACATATACAACAAATTTCTAAGAAAATTTCCAAGACTGTAGGCATACTATCGAAGATACGGTACTATGCTCCACAGTCAGCCCTCCTGGCCCTTTATCACTCTCTTATTTACCCCTATCTCATCTATGGAATTTGTGCATGGGGCTCAACAACAATTAACCATCTCAGACCACTAATTACCCAACAAAAGGCTGCAGTTAGAATGATAACAAATTCTCACTACAGGCAGCACACTCCACCAATATTCAAAACACTCAACCTACTCACCATACAAAACATCCATACTTATTACTGCACCTATTACATACATAGAACACTTAACTCTGATATTAACCCTCCTGCTGTTCTTACCTGTATTTTTTGTACCTCTGTATGTATGCTTAAATTACAAAATAAATAAATAAATAAATTCTCTGGGTTAAGAACTGTTCACCAACATCAAGGCACTGCTCTTGAGGGCAGCCAAAAAATACCTGCACGTAATAAAAACTAAAAACTTACGAAAATAATTGTCAAGAATAGGGTCCCCTTTCTTTACAGTCTTGAATCTTTCATGAATAATCTTGAGTGGAGGAAGCTTCTTGACTGTTCCATTCTGAGCACCACAGTACCAACACACTGATATCTTCTTGCAAAGTTTATTAATGTGCTCGTAGAATTCCTTCTTCTGGATATATGAGCTAATGCACTTTGCCTTTTCACACAGGATTCCTTTGTCTTTAGGCTTCAGCAACACTTGTGCACAGCTCTGAAAAGATTAAAGATTAAACATTCATTATTTCAGCATAATACGTACAATGTTTGTACAGTGATCGGTGACATTGAGATGTGTATGCAGAAAACCCATTAGTACAGTGAACCCCCGCCTTACGAACACATTGCGTTACGTTAAATCCGCCATACGAAGCATTTGAACGCAAAAATTTTCCCTCGCCTCATGATAAAAAATTTGCCTTACGTGATTCGTCTGGGACATGTCCCACATGTGGCCTCAGCTGCCCCGTGAGTGTCAGTGTTTACAAGCCAGCCAGTGCAGTCGCATCCATGCATACATTCAGTACATTTCACCTTATCCCAGTGTTTCTTGTGCTTGTAACTGCAAAATAAGTCATCATGGGCCCCAAGAAAGCTTCTAGTGCCAACCCTGTGGTAAAAAGGGTGAATATTACTATGGAAATTAAGAAAGATTTTGAAGGGTTTGGGGCTAACCCTGAGAAGCCTATGCCAGTTGTAGAATCCATTGTGCCTACTTCAAAGATTAAGGAAATGTGTGCAAAGTGGGTTGAACTGCAAACCTTTATGGATGAAAATCACCCTAACATAGCTATTGCAAGCCGTGCTGGTGACTATTACAATGACAATGTTATGGCCCATTTTAGGCAAATCTTAACCCTTTCAGGGTTGACAGGCCCTCTCCGAGACTTGTTCTCAGGGTCACCCAAATTTGAAAAAAAAAAAAATTTTTCTTATGAAAAGATAGAGAATCTTTTCCCGATCCTAATGACACCAAAAGTATGAAATTTGATGGAAAACTTACGGAATTATGCTCTCACGAAGTTAGCGGTCTCGACGATGTTTATGCATCGGCGATTTTGCCCACTTTGAGCCTTGTTTTCGGCCAATTCCAATGTACTAGTCGACAAAAATCATAACTATTTTGCTAGAACTCCATTTTTTCTATCATATGAGTACAAGAAACCATCCATTTACCAATTTCAATTATCCAATACAGTGGTCAGAATTAAGCAATTTTGCCATTTTCACACAAATTTCAAAAGATGCCAATTTCCAAATAGGGTCCAGAATAAACAAGAAAGACATTCCTGGCACTAAAATAACATTTCCTCTGTTCATTAGTCACATCTCCAGGCCCCTCTTACATTCTTTTGCATTCCACTTTGAATTTTTATTCTCACAAAAAATAAAAGATTTACTGTTATGCAGACTACTGCATTAGTGTAGAAATGGTACAAATAATATCAGCGCACTTGTGAAAGAATATTAGACTCACCAGTTGAAGTGTATTGAATGCTTAGCATGATTTGTTTACTTTAGAACTTTTGAAAAAATCAAATATTTCTGCTACTTTGAGCTCAATTTCAAGGTACTTTTCTTTGTAAAACCAGTCAAAATTATCTCAATTTCTGTAATATGTCTTCCATTTTATAAAATGAGACCAGGAAAACTAGAATACAACAATAAATACCATACGAAAATACACTGCAAAGTCATTGTTTTAATCCAAAGTTAAAGATTTTTTTTTTTCTCATTACACACTGTGTGCTGCAGGATTTTTTTCATACTGCGCACACTGACCACATAAACCCATTCTTTCATATGTAGGCCTACCAGTTTTTTCTCACTAGATTTGAGGGCACTAGAATTTAGGCGTACTAGTACGTCAAAAACCCTGGTGCGTAAGCCGTACTAGTACGGCCGAAACCCTGAAAGGGTTAAAGGAACGAGAGGTACAGTCCTCTATGGACAGATTTGTTGTGCGACAGATGTCCAATGACTCTCAAGCTGGTCCTAGTGGCATTAAAAGAAGAAGGGAAGTAACCCGGGAAAAGGACTTGCTACCTCAAGTCCTAATGGAAGGGGATTCCCCTTCTAAACAATAACTTCCACACTCTCCCTTCCTCCCATCCCATCAATCATCACCAGATCTTCAATAAATTTAGGTGTCATGTATTCTATTCTTAGTAGAGTAGTAATTGTGCATGTCTTCTTCAGTTTGTGTATTAAAATTAATATTTCATGTGGTAAAAATTTTTTTTTTCATACTTTGGGGTGTCTTGCACGGATTAATTTGATTTCCATTATTTCTCATGGGGAAAATTAATTCGGCTAACGATAATTTCAGCTTACGAAGAGCTCTCAGGAACAGATTAATATTATAAGGCGGGGGCCCACTGTATGTATAGCATTTCAGGCAAACTTTACACTATCTTAAACCTTTAACTGTCCAAACATTCATCTATGTATTCACTGCCAGAGCTCCGAATATTTTTATTTTTTTCTAAAACAAAGATGGTACAGGTCTGCCATCACAAATCCAGCAATCAGACATCTGGTTCCATCAGTTATTTGGCACTAATTTCGGCTAGCATAATTTCAAATTTCCAGGGTCACCACGCCTACCTGCTGGTACTGTTTGGTGGCGCTACTTGCTGCACAAGTCATTCCAATTTCTTTTTCTCCATTTTATTGTTTTAACGTGCTTCCTTTTAGCCCTAGCCATGGTTCCAATGAATAAAAGAAATGCTTCTCGTTGTGTAAAGCACCTATACAGTACATTGTCAATTAATCCTTAAACTGTCCAAACGCAGATCTACGTTTGCATGCTTAGTGCTCCAAACGTAGATCAACGTTTTATTTTTCATTCCTTCAAATTTGGCACAATAGGCTTGAGTCACCTAGACATGAAAGAATGGGTCTGTGCACTCAATGTGTGCAGTATTAAAAAAATCTGGGAGCACTTAGTACCTTGTAGGAGCACCAGTTCAACTGAGTGCCAGCTAGAGAAAATAGCGTGGCAAACACCAGGGATTCACTGATGCCATGTCACATTAACACTCCCATTTTAAGAGGAAAGTAAAAATAGGTTAGATAAATACATGAGTGAGTGTGGGTGGGTGTGAGTTGGACCTGACTAGCTTGTGCTACTAGGTCTGATGTCATGCTCCTTCCTTCAATGGATGTGACCTGACTAGGTGGGTCATTGGTCTAAGCCAGGAGGGGGGGGAGGGTGACATGGACCTGCCTTGCATGGGCCAGTAGGCCTGCTGCAGTGTTCCTTCTTTCTTATATTCTTATGTATTCGGCAGGCTGGCCGGCTGGCTGGCTTGCTTTGGCTGTCTCTGGCTGTCTCTGTCTATATCTCTATCTGTCTATATCTCTGTCTATCTATACCTCTGTCCCACATGTACACACAAGTACAGTTATTATACATAGTGTAAATTACCTAGGATAACTCAAAAATTCCAGGCAAAGATAGACAAACAGATAGACAGAAACATGTTTGTGAATCAGTGAAGACAAATAAAGCCAGGGTTCCCCGAGCACCCATTTATCAAATGTCACTGAGCTGATAACAGTCATAACACCATTCTTCAAGGAATTTGATATATGTATACTCCAGGCAGACAGAAAGACAGATAAGCAGAGACACACAGACAGGCAGACAGATAGACAGAGACAGACACATAGACATAAAAAGACAGACAAGACATGTTTGTGTGTAACAGTGATAACAAATACAGTGAGGGTTAGCTGGAGCAGTGGATATTTATCAAATGTCACTGGGCTGTCAAGAGTATAGGGATACCTTTCATAACAACATGCTTCAAGGAATATGCCAGGGTATCTAAAACATTGCTGGGACCTATAAATACTTTGTATATATTTCTAGACAATAGTAAATAACCCAGGCAGGTGTAAATGTTCACCTGCCAATGTGATCGTGAGTATTTTAGCACTATGTCAGTACCTAATATTAGTGTCAGAACAAAGATTGGCTATGAAATTACAAGAACTAGTATAAATTGCAATTATCAGAACATAAAAAATATATAAATTAAAATAAAAACGAGAAAAACAGATATATCAGCAATACTTCTGCAAGCAGCAGAAGTCGATGTTACTGTCAGGTGAGCATCCAGAGCCAACTTCACGGTCTTATATCTCGGTAAGTACTGACTCTAAATTTTTTTTAATCCTATAACATGTAAAAAAATGTGCTCCTCATTGTAAAAGAAATTTTTTTTTTTTTCAAAATATTCGGAGTGCCATACAGGTTAAAGATAAGGTGGCTTTGAAGCCACTATCAGTTGCCATGAGCTCAGTCACGTGATGCAGGAGAATATGCTTTATTATTACACTAATATCAACACTACAGGTTATTTGCCTATCACAATTTATCTAATAAGACATAATAAACAATATAAATAACATAAAAACATATTAAATACTCCAGAATAAATAATATTTGGCATAACACCAAGCAGTTCAACGGAGGTATGAAGAGGATAAGGGATACAAGTACCATCCTCCTATCCCTGTCTTGGGGCTTATATTAGAGACAACAGAGTATAGCACAGGGCTATGATATACACTCGTACTGCACCATAAAACTGAAACAAAAAAGCTATTTTCTCTACATAGGTTATCACACATAGCAGCATATGTGTAGAGAACCTAGGATAACCCAAAAAAGTCAGACAAAGTAGCTTATTTCCAGTACCTAGCTTGGGTTAGCCATATATGATTTTTGGTAAATATTTGATTCCCAGCCAGGGTAGAAACATTGGGCATGTTTCTTTACACCTGTTGTCTATGTTCACCCATCAGTAAGTAAGTAAGTAAGTTTATTCAGGTATACACAAATATAGTTACATAGAATTATCATACATAGCAGCATATGTGTAGAGAACCTAGGATAACCCAAAAAAGTCAGACAGAGTGACTTATTTCCATTGGGGTCCTTTTACCTTATTATTATAATATTTGTTTCAACACACCGGCCATATCCCACCGAGGCGGGGTGGCCCAAAAGGAAAAACGTAAGTTTCTCCTTTTAAATTTAGTAATATATACAGGAGAAGGGGTTACTAGCTCCTTGCTCCTGGCATTTTAGTCGCCTCTTACAACACGCATGGCTTATGGAGGAAGAATTCTGTTCCACTTCCCCATGGAGATAAGAGGAAATGAACAACAAGAACAAGAACTAAAATGAAAGTAGAAGAAAACCCAGAGGGGTGTGTATGTACATGTATATGCTTGTACATGTATGTGTAGTGTGACCTAAGTCTAAGTAGAAAAAGCAAGACGTACCTGAAATCTTGCATGTTTATGACACAGAAAAAAGACACCAGCAATCCTATCATCATGTAAAACAATTACAGGTTTCCGTTTTACACTCACTTGGCAGGACGGTAGTACCTCCCTGGGCGGTTGCTGTCTACCAACCTACTACCTACATTATTATAATATAAAGGTTATAATATTTTCTTATTATTCTATAATGAAGATAACATCTTATTATCATACTAAAGAGACTATCTACTACAGGAGGGTCATTAAGACTACAATACGAGGGTCATTACTAGGAATAAGGTAAAATTTACACGGATGCTAGCTAAAAAATAGAAAATCATTCCCCTCCCTTTCTGTAGCTACATTCATCAGACACCTTTTGGCACTCTTCTTGAACTGGTTCATGCTATGACTGGCTGTGACATGTGAGGGTAGTCTGTTCCATTCCTTTATTGCTGTACAAGAAAAGGTGTTTGAAGCCTGGCCAATGACTGTGGGTACTACAAAGTTGTGCTCTCTCCCCCTAGTACTATGACTGCTTTGGTTCCCAACCTTGACAAAATTGACAGCAAGATATTCTGGACACTGTTTGTGAGCAATTTTATAAACATGATTTAGCTTCAGTAGTTTTTCTCTGTCTTCAACATTCAGCATATCCAACTGCTGTAATTCATTCTGACCTACATGCTCTCTTGGTCCCAGCCTCAGGATGAATCTTACGATTTTGTTCTGGGTGATTTGCAGTCTATCTTTCAGTTTTTTTGTCAAGGTCAAGGCAGAGCACCATGAAGAGCAAGCGCAATCCATATGGCATTGTATAAGGGCTAGACATAGGGTCCTGCGAGCCTCAGTAGGTAGACACTGTGCTTGTCTATACAGGAACTTCAGTCTGGCATTCGCTTTCTTTACTACACTGTTCCCTATCAATTCTCCTGACATGCATGGGTCAAAGGGGGTTCCCAGATATTTTACTGATGAAACCACTGGTCACAGACCGGGCCGTGGGGGCGTTGACCCCCGGAACTCTCTCCAGGTAAACTCCAGGTAAAGTGATGGGCTCCCCATTACACTGGACATTAAAATTATTTACCCTTCTCAGTTTATGTTTCGGGCCAAAGAGAATGGCTTCAGTTTTCCTGAGGTGTAATGATAGTTTGTTGTCTACTAACCATTTGCTGCAGGACTCCAGTTCCAGTGTTAAAACATTAGCTATATCTGGTGGGTCTTTACCTGACACTAACAGGGCACTGTCATCTGCATACAGTAAGAGTTTGCACTTGACACTGATAGGCATGTCATTGACATAACATAAGAATAATAAGGGACCCAGAATACTACCTTGGGGAACTCCACATGTTATCGGCAGGGGTTCTGATTCCGTTTTGTTGATTTTGACAATTTGTCTCCTGTTGCTAAGGTAGGACTTAAACCAGTCTACAGAACCTATACCGATAGCTTGAAGTTTCTCACATAATATATTGTGGTTGACAGTATCGAAGGCCTTTTGCAGGTCTAAGGTTACCATACCTATGAGGTTCCCCTTTGACATTTCAGTTCTCAGGTAATCCATCAGATTAATTAGGGAGGTGTCAGTTGAGTAAGATCTTCTAAAGCCTGATTGATAGCTATGGAGAATATTGTTGTCATTAACCCTTTCAGGGTCCGTCCCGTAGATCTACGGCTTCACATTGAGTGTCCAAACCGTAGATCTACGCCAAAATTCTAGCACCATCAAATTTAGCACAAAAACGTTCATAGGCCTACATGTGAGAGAACGGGTCTGCGTGGTGGGTGTGCGCCATAAACAAAAAATCTAGGCGCCCGGATAGCATTGTGGGAACGCTGGCTCAGTTACCCTTGTTCACCATGCCTCGTCGCAAGTCATCTCTCACTCCAAGGAAAATTGGGACTCTCCTCTTCCTATCTGATAGTTCTGACACTGATGGAAGTGGAAATGAAGACGAATTCTACAGCTTTGATAAGTTAGTGACCGAAAAGAATGACCAGGATATCAATAATAGTGCAGAAAACCCTGACGATCCTCAACCTTCTACCTCTGGTGTGGGCACTCGTGACTCACGGTCGGTTGTTCCTCAACCCAAGAGAAAACTAATATTTTCGCGTGGCCAGGCCTCTGACTTCAGTAATGATGATGATAGTGACGTGGATTGTGATTTTATTGCGCTTGACGATCATTCGTTGTAATGGTTAGCGAGGAATCTTATTCACCAGTGAATGCGTCGGTTATGTATGCCACCACATCCGGCCATCAGGTAGTGTTACTCTATGCTGTGACCAGGGGATGGAGTACATCCCAGAGTCATCCCGGAGTACATCCTGGAGTACATCCCGTGGCCCTACAACCAGGTCTTAGATTAGTGATGTGAGGATGTGTGGCTACAATTGGCATGGTAGACCACAGGCCATCAGTAGATGGTGGTAGTGGTAGATGGGTAGTGGCACCGCCCCATGGTGACTCACAGACCAGGCTGGGGACCCACGCTGGTGACTCCTCAGTTCAAGGGACAATCGGAGCGTCAGCACCAGCCAACCAACAACCCCACATCACCCTGCCACAACCAGCCTATGATGTCAGTATCCGCCAGAAACCCGTATCTGGGATTGGCAGTATAAAATCCCAATTTTGTTCCCAAAGCCCCACCATTGATGACTCTCAAAGAGGAATTCTCCTACATTGTCCCCTTGGATACCACGGCACAATGAACTGGAATTCTTTTGAATTATTCTTTTGACCAGCCATTGATGGAAACTATTGTCAGGGAAAGTATAAGTATTTTGAAGTACACCATGGCAAATACGGATCATATCACCACAGACATTCAAGACTACACCGGGGAAAGAGGAAGACCTGTTGCTGAAATGTATTGGCTTTTTGCTAACTATAATGCTTATGCTCATGTCTATAAAGCATAATATAATAAGCATACTGGTCCACAGATCGGCTAATTTTCTACCACGGTTTATCTTATGGGTACGGTTTGAGTTGATCTGGAAATGGAGTTTTCTGGAAAGATGTTCCGGGGGGTCAAAGTTCCCCGCGGCCGGTCATGACCAGCGCCTGCCTTAGGTCAGTGTCCAGGATGCGACCACACACCGGACTAACACCACGGTACCCATTTTATGATGGGGACATAGACAACAGGTTGGAAAGAAACACGGCCATATGTTTTACTATGCTGGGATCGAACCCAGCCCTCACCGTGTGAAGCGGAGAGGTTAACCAACCTGGCCACGCGTTATGTTGCACGTCTCTGACAAACCAGGCTGACAGAAGTGACAGGTTATACTAGATTAGAAATGTTTTTATGTATCTCAAACAAAGTTCAGCATATACTTTTATCCATTTCAAGAATCTGTAATTGACGAGTCTTGATTTTGTTCAAAGGTAGACTGTATTCAAAAAACAATAAAAACGTATATACCGAGCAAGCTGTAAACGTTTTGGTATATACTGTTTTACTCTGTGAAAGTGGCCTGGTGTTGGATTTGGATATTGTTGTATACACGCGGAAGTAAAAATTGAAGATACCAAGATGTTATTGGAGTATCTCAGGTGACGTAGTGAGAAAAATGATGGCACCTTATATTGGTAAGGGGCATACATTATATCACCGATAACTGGTACACAAGCCCATTACTCAGTGATTTCATGCAAGTGAACAAGACAGATGTGTGTGGCACAGAGCGTCCAATCTAATTCTTCCAATCCTCTAATCGTAAACTTATATTGCCCATGGCTCAACACAGCTGGCGCTCTCGCCCCGTGGTGACTGAGGTGGTTTACTCCAGGTGACATCAGGGCATTACGGTGGTCATGACAACGAGAGATGTCACATTGTTGATAAACCATCACGAATGAATGCAAGACAGTGGCAAAGTTGATCGAGTGACTAAGAACGTTTCGAAAACCAGTGACAGTGATTGATTATACACAAAACATGCGCTTGGGTTGACAAATGTGACATGCAGATTGGTTGTGTTGATTGTGTTCGTAAGAGAGTTACAAGTGGCTACTTGAAACCTTTTATTCCAATCTCATGGACATTCAATGCTCCAAATGCATATAATTTGTACAATTAAAGACTGGCAACAGACCTCCGTATGGTGAATTTTGTTTGTCTGTTGTCAGAAACTATAATGAAGTACCAGGTAAGAACACCTGCTATACAACAGGGTCCTCGAATTACTCAGGATATACCCAAGCATTTGAGGAGGGAAGGTGATCATTTCATAATACAGCTTCCTTCAACTCAGAAGAAATTTGCTTGACGAGATGCATCGTCTGTGCACAAACAAAACGACGGCAAAAAAGACGCAAAGACACTCGGTTTATGTGTACTCACCTATTTGTACTCACCTATTTGTGGTTGCAGGGGTCGAGTCACAGCTCCTGGCCCCGCCTCTTCGCTGATTGCTACTAGGTCCTCTCTCTCCCTGCACCATGTGCTCTATCGTACTCGCCTTAAAAATCTGCAGAAATTGGTTACTGCCTCCACCACATTCACTTTCTAGGGCTATTCCATGGCCCTGACTACTTATGACTGAAGAAATACTTCCTAACATCCCTTTGATTCATCTGAGTCTTCAACTTCCAAAAATTGGGACCTCTTGTGTCTGTGTCCCATCTCTGGGAACATCCCGTCTTTGTCCACCTGTCTTATTTCGCGCAGTTATTTTATTATGTCGTTTATTCATGTCTCCCCTGAACCCTCCTGGCCTCCAGTGTCATCAGCCGATTTCCCTCAACCTTTCTTCATAGGACAATCCACGTACTCTGGGACTAGTCTTGTTGCAAACCTTTGCACTTTCTCTAATTTCTTGACGTGCTTGACTAGGTGTGGATTCCAAACTGGTGCTGCATACTCCAGTATGGGCCTGACGTAGATGGTGTACAGAGTCTTAAACGAATCCTTACTGAGGTATCGGAACGCTATCCGTAGGTTTGCCAGGCGCCCGTATGCTGCAGCAGTTATCTGATTGATGTGCGCCTCAGGAGATATGCTCGGTGTTATACTCACCCCCAGATCTTTTTCCTTGAGTGAGGTTTGCAGTCTTTGGCCATCTAAACTATATTGTGTCTGCGGTCTTCTTTGCCCTTCCCCAATCTTCATGACTTTGCATTTGGCAGGGTTAAATTCAAGGAGCAGTTGCTGGACCAGGCTTGTAGCCTGTCCAGATCTCTTTGTAGTCCTGCCTGATCCTCGTCCGATTCGATTCTTCTCATTAACTTCACATCATCTGCAAACAAGGACACTTCTGAGTCTATCCCTTCCGTTATGTCGTTCACGTATACCAAGAACAGCACAGGTCCTAGGACTGACCCCTGTGGAACCCCGCTTGTCACAGGCGCCCACTCTGACACCTCGTCGCGTACCATGACTCGTTGTTGGCTCCCTGTCAGATATTCTCTGATCCATTGCAGTGCCTTTCCTGTTATGTGTGCCTGGTCCTCTAGCTTTTGCAGTAACCTCTTGTGAGGAACTGTGTCGAAAGCCTTCTTGCAGTCCAAAAATACGCAGTCGATCCACCCCTCTCTCTCTTGTCTTACTTCTGTCACCTTGTCATAAAACTCTAGTAGGTTTGTGACACAGGATTTTCCTTCCCTGAAACCGTGCTGGTTGTCAATTATACACTTGTTTCTTTCCAGGTGCCCCACCACTCTCCTCCTGATGATCTTCTCCATGACCTTGCATACTATACACGTTAGTGATACAGGTCTGTAGTTTAGTGTGAGGAATGTAATGTGCCTCTGTGTATGGTGCCTTGTTTCAAGGAGTTCCACAAGCTCCAGCAGTTCTAAAAGCATGTCCAGTGATTGTAAATATGTAAATATATGATAGAACATTAATATTATACAAGATTTGTGCATGTTTATTCTAATAAACAATAGTGGTGAACAATAATATGATAATAACTTTAATGTGGTTATTGTGTTCAATACAGTGAGTTTATATATATACATTATATACAGTATTGGTCTCTCAGGCCCCAAATGTTAGTAGGAAAAGAAAAGAAAAAACTACAAAAACCGCTAAATAAAGTAATGCGCGTATGTGGAATTCATCGATGTTGCTGCCACCACATCATTTTGGACAAACTTCTTGGCACTGTATCTTGGTAAGTACTGATCAGAAATTTTTTTTTTTGTCTTATTACCTTCACAAAAATATGCTCTTTAATTCTGTAAGAAAAAATAATTTTTTTTTTTTTTCAAAATTTCTTGGACACTGGAGCACCACTTCAGATTTTGGCCTTGGACCCTGAAGGGGAAAAGGCAATTGTCAGTAGTTGTGTCCCTGATATGTATTGTTTTTGAGTTCATAGTACCATCCATATTTTTTCATAGATGCCCCCTTTTGCTGGGCCCCCGTGGCTAGCACGTGTGCATCATGATGCCGATATGAGGGTGAGACCCATGCCTCTCTTCAGATTATGCGTGACCTAAAGGAACAGGACAGGTAGGCTGGGCTCCCTTCTCACACTTGCTAAATAAAGTGTTACCACCAATAAGTGTGTTTATCTCCAACCATATTTTTCCTCGACCCCCTCATAACAAATGGTGCCAGCGTGAGCGCTTAAATTTTGATTTTATGCAGATGAAAAGAGATTAACTTGTATCAGCCGGGGGACATTGTTGTCAACTGCCCCGCTACCCCCGAGAAAAACGTCCCCCAGTTTTGCTTCCTGGTCGTCTTTGTGTCTTAGTGTTTATTGCCTTTTGATTACTTCTGGGGGGTTGGCCGGGTTTGCAAAATTAAGAAAGCTGCCAAGCCGTTGTGGGGGGGGGGGGGGGGGTCAAGCCTTATGCATCCAGCCTGTCTTAAGTCCAGCCTTGATGCTAAGCCAGCTTTCCACCTGCTGTGTTTTGTTAAAAGTTTCAAGCATCTTCAGTCTGTTGAAGGGTTAAACCCAAAAGAAAAGCCACCCCAACAAAACCCAGGTGACTAAACCCAGTACTCAAGCAAGCCACGTGAGTTTCACCCTTCCCCACCCGCTTTGTGCCCAGTTCCAAGCCATCCTGAGGCTTATGCCACCTGTGGTGTTGGGTATTTTGTGGGTTTTAAGCCAGCCTGGCTTAGAAAATTTATGCCTAGTGTGGGTGTACCCCGAGCACGGGGTTCGCCACTTATCAGTAGGTAGCCAATGCGGTCCCAACTCATGCCCCTTTACCCACACTGACCTACCCAAATTGTTTTTCACCTTTATTGGGGTCTAGCACCTTTGTTTTTGGCTCACTAGCGGGTCAAGACCAAGATTGTTTCCTCGTACCCGTTGCCCAAAGAAAAAAAAACCCAGCTATGTGGGTTCCTCGAGTTTAAGCTCAAATTTCGAGAAATCGTGGTAGGATCGTCGCCCAAACAGGAATCAACAACCTTCCCCCACCCCCCCACCCTCTTTATTTATTTATTTATTTATTAACCCCTTTTACTGTCGAAAGCCCCAAACGGAGTGTCTCCCGGTGTTGCAAATATTCGAGAAAAAAAAATTTTTTTTTTTTATGAAAAAGTTAAGATTATTTTTTTGATTGTTTTTTGTCCCCAAAAAAAAAAAACCCCTCAGTACTTACCGAGTATGGAGGCATGAAAATTTTCAGAAAATGAGCCCCTGTTGGCAAACGCGGCGTTTCCCCTCCGGGGAAAAATTTGGTTTTTTGTATTTTAAAAGGTTTTTTGTTTTTTTCACTATTTTATTTTTTCACAAAACTTAGTGGTTTAGACCAAAATAAGGTGCAATGTACATATATACATCGTTTTTTCAACCAATAAACACACAAACATAAATTATAATATATTTTTTACAAAGCTTGTTTACAAAAACAAACAATGCAAAAAAAGTTTTTTCTATTGTTTATAATTATTCAATTAATAGTCACCAAACATTTCCCAGAAGTTCTGCAGCTTGTGGAACTCTTTGAACATGGGGTTTATCACAAAGGTGTTTTGCACCTAAAACCCTAAAACCCGGTGTGTGCATTTTTGTGGAAATTTTTTTTTTTATTTGCAAAGAAAAAATACCTCGTTGAGCAGTTTTCTTTAAAGTATTTGCGGCGTTGTGTTAGTAGTTATCCTAGGTAAATGGTTGTGTGTATGTTCCTTCCTTCCTTTTTCCTTATTCCTTTCCTACCTGGAGGTCCCCGGAGGGGATTCCCCTCTCTTCCTACTTTTCTGTCCCTTCCCTTTTTTTTTCTTTTTTTCATTCATCTTATTCCTGCCCTTTCCCTTTTTTGCTTCTGGTTTCTATAAAATTATACAATATATAGTCACTAGATACTTTCTAAAATGCATTTTCACCATTCGCAAGCTTGTCTTGTGTGCGAGTGTGTGGGTTATAAATTGTTTTGGTCGGAGTGGCGCTGTCAAAATGACAATTTTTCTTACTCACTCCCCTACCACTGCCAAAACAATGGGGTCGGATGCTGCTTCCCCTCCATTCTATCATAATTATCTTTCTCCCTCATTCTATCTCTTTCAATCTGTCTCTCTCTTTCTCTCTGTCTGTCTATCTCTGTCTCACAGGTACACATAAATACAAGTATACATATTGTAAATTACCTAGGATAACCCAAAATATCCAGACAAAGTGCTATACTCTGCTTGAAGATGTGAGTAAATGTGATGATGACACAGTTTTGTGGCTCTCTCTGAGACAGAGCTAGACGGATAGACAGGGAGCTTGGCAGACAGACAAATAGACAGACAGACAAATGTTTGTTTGTCTTCTTCTTCTTCTTCTTCTTCTTCTTCTTCTTCTTCTTCTTCTTCTTCTTCTTCTTCTTCTTCTTCTTCTTCTTCTCTTTCTTCTTCTCTTTCTTCTCTTTCTTCTTCTCTTTCTTCTTCTCTTTCTTCTTCTCCTTCTTCTTCTTCTCCTTCTTCTCTTTCTTCTCTTTCTTCTTCTCTTTCTTCTTCTCTTTCTTCTTCTCTTTCTTCTTCTCTTTCTTCTTCTCTTTCTTCTTCTCCTTCTCCTTCTTCTTCTTCTCTTTCTTCTTCTCCTTCTTCTCCTCCTTCTCCTCCTCCTCCTCCTCCTCCTCCTCCTTCTTCTCCTTCTCCTCCTTCTCCTCCTCCTCCTCCTTCTTCTTCTCCTCCTCCTCCTGGCTCTGAGACAGAGAGCTAGACAGATAGACCCCTGCCCCCTCCCCCCACCCTCATTTACGCTCATCAAAGGTCAGCTCCTATCAGATGTTATCTCCCCTTATCTTCTCACTGTCATGGGGTGAACTGTTTTCCATGCTTCAAGGGAACATATTATAATATATTATTATTATTAGGTATTACAGGAGGGCCCCCACTTATACGGCGGGTTAGGTTCCAGGCTACCGCCATAAAGCGGAAACCGCCGTAAAGTGGAACACCCTTTTTTTCCACTTACAAATGCATACAAACACTAGATAACAAGTTTACACTAACATATATTATGTTAGCAATAGAACCAGGCATCAAAAAACAATAAAAAAGTACAATACACACACAGTGCACTCATTACTTACCTTAAAATATTTATAGACTTAATCTAGGGTGAGACAAGTAGTATTTATTGTAAGAAATCAAGTGTGGTATGTATGGTGTCAGCCAGGCTACCATACCAGGCCACCCCACCCACACATACTATTCTATGATATTTAAGCATCCCAGAGCGATAAAATGTATATACAGTTCACTCATTACTTACCTTAAAATATTTGTAGTCTTAATGTAGGGTCAGGAGTAAGTAAATGAGATAAAACGAATAAATGAGAGAGAGAAGAATGAGTGCATGAGAGAGGACAGGCGCAGAGTTATGTAAACAAACCAGGCGAAGGTAAGTTTTGTAAACAGTGTACACGTCTGGTTTGTGTACAAGTTACATTGTGTACAGGTTGTCTCTACATTGATACGGTAGAATAAATAAAGAAGAACACTCCCATTCTCATGTAACATCATTTTGAGAAGAAATGATGCTCTGAGTGAAGGCAATGGAAGTAAGTCACTCTGACTTTTTTGGGTTATCCTAGGTTCTCTACACATATGTTGTTATGTATTTATGCTATGTATCGTGTTTATTATATAATTTAAAAAAAAAATATCACGGATGGATTAATGAAAATGTGTATATTAACGTAATATACAACATTTAATGATACACCGAGCTCAGACAGCGTAAACAAACTGAACAGGTTGTGGACGATCACTCGGTCAGGCGAAATAGACGGTATTAATACATGTCCAGTTTTAGTTCATTCATGTACATTTGTAAGAGTTTGTGAAACTTTTACCTTATAATATTTTTATTATTATTATAATAATTAAATCACGAAACAAATACTCTTACACTGTGTACAAGTTAGTACAGAATTATAGCTATAAAGTGAAGGCATACGAAAGGAATATTTTTCTACAGTTATCCCTAATAACAGGTGACGGGCTAGAGAAAACGTAATTCTTCCGACACTTCTACAAACCGTTTGGTAAACATCTCGTATATATTTGTATAAATTTTTATACTGTGGGTGCATGTATCATGTTTGTGTGTTACATAATGTGTTTCTTATATAATTTTGAAAAAAAATATCATAGATAGATTAAGAGAAATGTCTATATTAACGTAATATGCGACATTAATGCGCCCAAGAGATTATTATTATTTACTATTATTATTATTATTATTTATTATTTATTATTATTATTTATTATTATTATATTATTATTGCATCAAGAGTAGAGAGGACTCTTAGTGATTTTAATGTGTACCTACATGCCAGCACAGTGTGTAAGTTTATTTAGGTACAGGTGTACACAAGTTTAATTATCAAGTACAATACACATAAAATATAAAATAACTTTAAAACACTTGAAATTTTGGAAAGTTTCCAGACATAATAAGGAGATGTGCTCAGGGAGAATGTAAACAAACTCGGTGGGCCGCTGTGACCATATTAGAAAGACAGGTGGGGGGAGCCGTATAGCGAGTTTTGGTCATAATTTGAAATGTCCATATTAGCGGAACGCCGTAAAGCGAAACGCCGTAAAGCGGGGCCCTCCTGTATTATTATTATTCTTCTTCCTCCTCCTCCTCCTCCTCCTCCTCCTCCTCCTCCTCCTCCTCTCCTCCTCCTCCTCTCCTCCTCCTCCTTCCTCCTCCCCTTCCTCCTCCCTCCCTCCTCCTCCCTCCTTCCTCCTCCCCCTCCTTCCTCCTCCTCCCTCCTTCCTCCTCCTCTCCTTCCTCTCCTCCTCCTCCCTCCTTCCTCCTCCTCCCTCCTTCTCCTCCTCCTTCCTCCTCCTCCTTCCTCCCTCTTCCTCCTTCCTTCTCTCCTCCTCTTTCCTCCCTCCTCCTCTTCTTCCTCCCTCCTCCTCTTCTTCCTCCCTCCTCCTCTTCTTCCTCCTCCTCTTCTTCCTCCTCCTCTTCTTCCTCCTCCTCCTCTTCTTCCTCCTCCTCCTCCTCCTCCTCTTCCTCCTCCTCCTTCTCCATTGCTTTTGGTCTCAAACTCCTCAAAATCATGAAATTGATCTTCACTGACACTTCCATCTGTGTTAGAGCATAACTTGGGAAGAGAAGAGTCCCAGATTTGCTGGGGAGTCACATATTTCTTACCGCTAGACATGCTGAAAAAGGACGACTGAAATGGCATTCCCACAATGCACCACTGGCTCCCTGATTTTTTTTATATGGTGCACACTGACCATGGAGACTCATTCTCTCACATGTGGGCCTACCAGCTTTCTCCTGCTTGATTTGAAGCCGCTAGAATTTATGCGTATAGATACGTCAAACATGGTATCTCCCATGACGTATATATACGACCGCGACAGTCAAAGGGTTAATTAATTTGAACATGTTACAGTGAATTACAAAAGAATACAGATAAAAGCAGCATGCCAAAGCCACTTGAATGCATAGCATTACGGGCAGACTTAAAATTAACTTAAGATTAATTTAGCAATGATATATTCAGTGGTACAAAATTTATTGTAAAACAGATAACAATTTGGTACAAATGAGTATTACGAAGACAGGTTATATGGTCATTTACTGTGTTGCTGTGTAATCAGTAGAATGGAGTATTCTGTTAGGTAATGGAGTTAAATAGTAACAAAGTTTGATTGGGTCACAGGTTGACATTTATGAGATACAGTAATGAGATACGTATATGAGATACAATTTATGAGATACAATTATTCAGTATTTATTTAGTTGTGGGTGAGTAAGTGATTTTTGTGAAGAGACTTGAATTTATAAACAGACAGTGTTTCTTTTATATTCACAGGTAATGAATTCCAGATTTTAGGGCCTTTTATGTGCATTGAGTTTTTGCATAGCGTGAGATGGAGACAAAGAGTGATCTGTGCCTTGTGTTATGATCATGTGTTCTGTTGAGGTTGGTAAGGAGATGTTTGAGGGGAGGGCTTATGTCAGAGTTAAGTGCTCTTTGTATGTAGTAGGTGCAATAATAAGTATGGATGTTTTGTACTGTGAGTAGGTTTAGAGTTTTGAATATTGATGGAGTGTGTTGTCTTTAGTGGGAATTTGTTATCATTCTGATTGCAGCCTTTTGTTGGGTGATTAGTGGTCTGAGATGGTTTATTGTTGTTGAGCCCCATGCACAAATTCCATAGGTGAGATAAGGGCAAATAAGTGAGTGATATAGGGCCAGGAGGGCTGACTGTGGAACATAGTACCGTATCTTCGATAAGTAAGCCTACGGTCTTGGAATTTTTTTTGGAAATTTGTTGTATACGTGTTTGAAATTTGAGTCTATTATCAAGGTGGATTCCTAAGAATTTTCCCTCTGTGAGTTTTGTGATAGGTGATCCATTTATCATTATGTTTAGAGACACATCTGTAGCTCTGTTACCAAACTGAATGTAGTAGGATTTGTCAATGTTTAGAGTAAGTTTTTTGGTCCTCATCCAGGTTGATATTTTCTGTAATTCGGTATTTACAGTATTGGCTAGCATGACTGGGCTTGGGTGTCATCTGCAAATAGTGTGGGTTTGAGTAGTTGCGATGCATTTGGTAGGTCATTTATGTATATTTATTTATTTATTTATTTATTTAATAATTTGAACATACATACAGAGGTACAAAAAATACAGGTAAGAGCAGCATGCCAAAGCCACTTGTATGCATAGCATTGTGGGCAGGCTTAAAATTAACTTAAGATTAACTAAGCAATGATGTACAGTGGACCCCCGGTATTCGATGGCATTGGTATTCGATAAATCCGGTATTCGATGCATTATATTGCGAAAATTTTCCTCGGTATTCGATACAATTCATACGAGACCTGTCCACGTGTGGCCTGAACTGCCCAGTGTGTGCCAGTGTTTACAAGCCAGCCAGTGTGCGCGCATCTAAGGATACATTCGGTACATTCCATATTATCCATATTATCACTGTGTTTAGTGCTTGGTTCTGCAAAATAAGTCACCATGGGCCCCAAGAAAGCTTCTAGTGCCAACCCTTCGAGAAAAAAGTCGCTAATGACTTAGGAAATGAAGAAAGAGATAATTGCAAAGTACAAAAGTGGAGTGCGTGTGTCAGAGCTGGTTAGGTTGTATAATAAACCCCAATCAACCATCTCTACTATAGTGACCAGGAAAACGGCAATCAAGGAAGCTGTTCTTGCAAAACGTGCAACTGTGATTATGAAACAGCGACCGCAAGTGTTAGAAAATGTTTAGAGATTGTTATTGGTGTGGATAAATGAAAAACAGATAGCAGGAGATAGCATCTCTCAAGCGATCATTTGTGAAAAGGCTAGGCAGTTGCATCAAGTCCTGAAAGAAGGGGATTCCCCTTCTAAACACTAACAGCTCTCCCCTCCTCCCATCCCATCAATAATCACCAGATCTTCATTAAAGGTAAATGTCAATTATTTTATTGTTATTGTAATTATTCTATTGTATTAAACTTAATATTTCATGTAGTAAAATTTTTTTTTTCATACTTTTGGGTGTCTTGCATGGATTAATTTGATTTCCATTATTTCTTATGAGGAAAATTGATTCGGTTTTTGATATTATCGGTATTCAGTGAGCTCTCAGGAACAGATTAATATCGAATATCAGGGGTCCACTGTAATCAGTGATAAAATATTATTGTAAACGGATAACAATAAAGCACAAATGAGTATTACAAAGACAGGTCATATGGTTGCATGCACTGCTGTACATTCAGTAGAATGGAGTATTCTGTTAGGTAGTGTATTTAAAAAAATAACAAAGTTAGATTGGGTCTTAGGTTTAACATTTATGTGATATAATTGTGAGAAACATTTAAAATATACAATTTATAAGGTTCAGTTATTCAGTGTTTATTTGGTTTTGGATGAGTAAGTGATCTTTGAGAAGAGACTTGAATTTATAAACAGGTAGTGTTTCTTTTATATTTACAGGTAATGAATTCCAGATTTTAGGGCCTTTTATGTGCATTGAGTTTTTGCATAGCGTGAGATGGACACAAGGAACATCAAAGAGTGATCTGTGCCTTGTGTTATGGTCATGTGTTCTGATGAGGTTGGCGAGGAAATGTTTGAGGGGGGGGGTTAATATCAGAGTTAAGTGTTCTATGTATGTAATAGGTGCAGTAATAAGTATGGATGTTTTGTATGGTGAGTAGGTTTAGTGTTTTGAATATTGGTGGAGTGTGCTGCCTGTAGTGGGAATTTATCATCATTCTGACTGCAGCCTTTTGTTGGGTAATTAGTGGTCTGAGATGGTTAATTGTTGTTGAGCCCCATGCACAAATTCTATAGGTGAGATAGGGTAAATAAGAGAGTGATATAGGGCCAGGAGGGCTGACTGTGGAACATAGTACCGTATCTTCGATAGTATGCCTACGGTCTTGGAAATTTTCTTAGAAATTTGTTGTATATGTGTATGAAATTTGAGTCTATTATCAAGGTGGATTCCTAAAAATTTTTTCCCTCTGTTAGCTTTGGTATGACCTTTTTATTATGTTGAGAGGGACATCTGTACCTGTTACCAAATGAATGAAGAGGTTTTGCAATTTTTTGTGTAAGTTTGTTAGTCCTCACCCGTAGATATTTTCCCGTAATTCCCGGGATTTACGTATTGGCTACAGACTGGGCTCTGGTGGGGAAAATGATTTGTAGGGCATCTCAAAAGTGTGGTTTTTAGTAATTGCGAAGCAAATTTTGGAAAGGGCTTTATGTTAGGGGAAAGAGAAGAGGGCCAAGGACATTCCCTGGGAACCCAACTGTAATTGGTTTTGGGAAAAGAGTTTCCCCATTTGTTCACATATTTGGGTCTGTTGCTGAGTAGACTTTAGGTAGTTGAGGGAATGCCCTCTTTTCCATAGGTGACAATTTTTGGGACAAGTCGGCAACTGTATCAAAAGCTTTTTTAAGTAATGAAAATCCCAGTGGGGAAATTCTTTTTTTTTTTTGCTTGTATAATTTTTCTAGCAGTGTAAAGCATCATTAGTTTTTTAATTGGCCTGAAACCAAATTGGCAGGGGTTTTAGTATGTTTTTTGGGAGATGGGGAGGAGTAGATTCGTTATGAATTAATTTTTTGAAGATTTTTAGAGAGGGTTAAGTTGGATTTTGGGCCTAAGTTATTAAAACTCTTTTTGGTCTCCCCCTTTAGGGTTTTGGGGGTGACCTTGCTATTTTGAGAATTTAGGGAAGGAAAAGGATTCAAGGGATTTGTTAAAAGTGTTGAAATGTTGGTGATAGCACCTTGACACTTTTTTGTATGTAAAGGGTGGTAAGGTTTTTAAATCTCCTGTTTTTTTTTTATTTTGTTGATAAAAAGGGAGACTTCATTTGGGGTTTTTCAGGCTGGGGAACAGTGTGTTCGGGTAATTGCCGAGAGGTAGTCTTTGGGGGTGGGGTATCTACTTGGGATTTTATTGGCAATTTTTTTCCCCTATGTGGAGAAAAAACATGAGTTGTTTGCTGTTTCAGTAGGTGGGAGTTGGTTTTACTGGTTTTGTTAATTCAATTTTGCTATTTTGGTTATCTTTTTTTTTCCCGAAATTTCTAAAGGGGTTTTCCGGGTGTTTTTATATTTCACCTCATAAGTTGGTAATCTGTTCTCAAAATAAATTTTTTACCCCTCATTCTCCACTGACGTCCTCCGTATAATAATGTTTTTACAGAGACATTTGTGGTCTTGAGTCATTTTTTTTTTGTTTCAGTAATTTTTAGTGATTTTTCTTTTTATGATTTTTGTACTTTTCATGCTTTTGAAAAAACTCGTGTTCTTACTTGTGCAATTTTTTTTTTCTCTTCAGTTTTTAAAATTTTCGTGCTTTATTTTTTGCTGTTGTGTTGTGTTCCCCTTTTTTTTTTAAAGAAATTTACTTAAGTAATACTTTAACTTTTTTTCCTGTTTGTCATATATAAGCATTTAAAAACTTGTTTTTACATTTCAAAATTATCTCGGTGTTCAAGTAGTGCCCTTCCCCAGAAAGTTATGAAGAAAAATTCAGTAACTGTTATCTTATATTCTGCATCAAAACTCAGTGTTTGTCTCAGTATTTTTTTTTTCCCGTTTTTCCTTTTGTATTTTTTGCTTTTTATTTAATTCATTTCCCATTTTAACTGTATTTGAACATTCTTTTGTGCTAATTCTTTTTTATTTAGCCAGTGTCTAGTTTTCCTGTCTCACAGACTATAGTGCCTTATTTTTTTTTGAAGCATGAAAATTTTTTTCCAATTTTTGTCAACACAAGACCTTATTGCAAGAAAATGATCACAGTTTTTTTTTTCAAAAAGGGCAGTCTCCACCGGGCAGGGGGGGGACACAAAAGAAAAAAAACCCCCAAAAAAAGAAATATTTTCTCATATTAAACCTTTCACCTCACTCACCTAATCATTTTTTTCAGAAAAGTGCCCGAATAAAACAGTTTAGAATACATAGTTTTCAAAATAGACAATAACCCTCCAAACTCCAATACCCCAAACCCCCCCTTTTAGAGTGCAGGCATTGTACGGGGGTCTCTCAATTAGTCCTTAATCTTTTCCCTGGCGGGGGACTATTATCGAATAGTGTTTTTCGAATCTTTTTTTCCCTAAGAAAATGTAAATAAATTAATCCGTTTCCTACATCCAGAAGTATTAAAACCCAAAAATATTTTTACATAAAAATATAGATGGTACATAAACTAAATGGAACATGGATGAAGGAAAATTAACAGCATAAACTTACCTTTATTGGAGATTCTTCTTAGTGTATGGAAGATGGGGGAAAGAGAGAGATTGAATTTTGTTTGGAAGGGGAACCCCCTTCCATAAAACACCTCGGTACCAATCCTTTCTGGGGTTAATTCTTTCTCTTGTTTCTTAAATGCCACTAGGACCAGCTTGAGAGTCACGGAGTCCTGTCGTGAAAAAAAAAAAATGTCCAAGGCTCTGTTTGGCATCTCTTTAAAATTCCCCAAAAAAGGGCCAAAACTCGTCCTGCAAGTTCCAATATGGGTTGCCCAAAATCCTTCTCAGGGGGTGTTTTCCCTAAAATTTTCCTCTTTTCCCCCATTTCAAAAAACTCCTTAATTCTGAAGAAGGACCTTCTTCCCCCTCCTTTTCCCCCTTCTCTGCAGCAAAATTCGGGGCTGCAAAACTGTTGCTCTTCCTGGAAAGCTCTTGCAGTCCTCGGGTTAACTCTTTTTTGTGGTCCTCCACCAACTCTTCCACATCCTCCAAACTCGCATCCAAACCCCATGGAACTCCCATGCCCCAATAGATTTTCCCCTGACATAGGCTCATCGGGACCGCCCAAAACCCTTCAAAATCCTCTTTAACCAAAACTGGCCACAATTTCTCCCAAACGAGTTCAAAGTCCTGGGAGTCACTCCCTCCCAAACCTTAACTATAAGGCTTACCAATGGAGAAATTTTGAAAATGTTTTTCCAAAAATTTTCTTTTGGGTCAAGTGAGTGTCTGAGGGCACATTTAAAACCCCCTTTCAAACATTGCTTTGGGTAGAGTTTTTAAAATTTGAAATGACCTGCTGGTCCATGTGCTGGAGGGGAGGAGTGGTTTTGGGGGAAGAATTGACTGGAAGAAACCCAAAATCCTTTAGAATTAGGTCATCCAAGTTTGGGGGTTGAGCAGGTGCTTTTCCATTACTAGGGGGCATTTTTGGGTCAATTTCTTTTCAAGGTAATTTTTTCAGCTAGGGGCCCAAAAACTTTATTAACCACCCAAAAAAAGTCCCTGTGGCCAAACCTTATTTATTAGATCTCCAAAAAAACACACAATTATCTTCATAAATTGTTTTTCTTGAACACTTGGGGTTTTTCAAAAAAGGACCTAGTAACGGCCCTTTACTTTTAAAAACGCCATTAGCATTTAAAACAGAACGAGTGTAGCCTGTCTTTTATAGGCTTGTGTCCGGGGGGGCTTTCTTCCTGAGTAATGTAGGTCCTCTTTTCTTTTTTACAAAAAAAGGCCTGTTTTATCACAATTGAACTTGTTCAGGTTTCAGTCCTTCAGCCCCATGTCTCCTTTAATCCCCACATATTTTCAGCCCTGTTTGGTCCGAACTGGCAGCCTCACCATGCCCTTTTCAACTGTGGCCGACGCTTTTAAAAACTCTCAAAACCCCCTTTTCTGGCCCTTAAAAATTCCTCCTTTCCCCCTGGTTGCAGGGAATTCTTTACCCAAAAAGTCATGCAATGCCTGCCTTTTCACAAATAAGCGATGTCATAAGATATTCCCGCTAATTGTTTTCGTTTTCCAACCAATAAAAATTTCCCAAAATTTTAGGATGGTGTCTCATTTTTGTCAGCATATTTACCCCCTTTGCAACAACGCTTGTGTTTTTCCTTTTTTTGGCTATGATGGGAAAATATGGTTTTTTTGGGATTTTTTTACATCCCGCCAGTTTGCCCACACTACGCCCTTTATATTGTTCAATGTGTTTTTCTTAAATTCAATCAATTTTTTACCTCTTTACCAAAAAGGCTTGGCCTAGGGGCTTTCTTTGGGGCCATGGTAGGTATTTAGCACTTGCAAGCACTAAATCAATGGAATATTATGAAAAATTTCGATGAAAACGTGAGGGGGCCGTCGCTCACTGGGGAAACAATGGACATGGTAGAAGGGGGCCAAGGCGGCTCAAGCCCTGGTACCGGCCAGGGGGAAAGACATTATGAGGTTTAAAGGACCATTTTCGAGCCATGTTTAGACAAAAAAAATGTGACGATTTCCCCAAAAGGATGACTATCGGCCAACGATTTTTGAGGGGCCCCTGTACTTCATTTTCCCGGGTTCAAGTCCCCATTTTTATAAAATAATTTCTTTTCCCTTTAAACCTCACTAAATATTTCCCTGCTTATACTCCCCAAAGCTGCAGGTCCCAAAAACCATTCGTCTCCCCTTTTTTCCATCTAACACACTCAAACATGCTTGGGGAAGCCCAGACCCCCCCCACAAACCTCCCTTTACTCCCCTTCCCCCAAACCTTTTGGGCGCCCCTACCCCCCCCTTCCTTCCCCTAAGATTTATATGCCTCCTGTCATTCTATTTGACCATTCTCTCTAAAACCAAAAAAATCTCAACAAACCCTCTTTAGCCATTGACAAATTTTTTTATTAAACCCACACCTTCTCCTAATTTCCCACTCCAATTTTCTGCATAATATTACACCACACATTGCCCCTTTGACAGGGGCATCTCCCCTGCCCCCATCTGCCTCCTTGCTGCGCATTTAAACCCAAGGTTTTTTCAAAACCCAAAATAACAGTTTTGGGTCTACTATACTTTCATCCCCCCCTTCTTTGCCCCCTTAAGTTAACTTTTTTTTGTTTCCCACATATACCTCAATGCCCCCACTCCCCTTTTTTTTTCTTCATCAGTTTCTGTGTTTAAAACCTCATCCTTAAATAAATCCATCGCGACAATAAACCCCCAAATATCTAAAAAACATTCACTTTTTTCCATACCCCCCAAATTTTGATTTCCAATTTTTTCTGTATCTAAATAATTTAAATCCCCCAATCCCCCCAATCTTTCAAATATTCACTTTAAAAATTTTACCTTTACTTTACTTCCCCAAATTGGGTCCACTATGAAATTTTTTCCCTTTAAAATCCCCCAAAAGGCACGGGATCATCAGAAAAAAAGTGTGTCCCCTTTCCCATTTTGTTTTTTAATTTCCCCAAAATTTTAAATTTCCCCCCCCTTCCCAAAACCACCCTAACTTTTTACTTTTTTTAAACAGCCTGATCTAAAAAAAAAATTATTAAACAACCATGGTGACTTTTACACACCCCTGTCTAAGACCAATTTTTCCCGGGGAAGGGTAGTCCCCCTTCTCTTCTCCCAAAACCCTAACCTGGGGCCTCACTGTCCTTCAAAAACCCCTTTTTTACAGCATTTAGTAACTTACAACCTTTTCCATATAAGGGGGCCCCCTTTGGATTTTTCGTGTTTAAATTTCCCTTTCCAGGGGCCCCCCCGCCGAAGGTTGAAATTAAAGGGAAACTCAAAACCATTTTTCCCCATAAAAAAATAAGGAAAATTTTAAAAATTAATCCATTCCAGACAACCCCCAAAAAAATTAAAATAAAATATATTTTTTAAATTAAATAAAGATTTACATAATGAAAGCAATCAGAAATCAAGTACATACATTTTAAAAAAATTAAAAATAGCATTTCAACCTTTCCTTTACTAAAACTTCTGTTTTTGAAAGGGAAAAACTGGAGGAAAGGGGATGGGAGGGAAAGGGGGAAAAACTATTTTTAGGAAAGGGGAAATCTCCTTCCATTAGGGGCTTTGGGATGAAATCCAAAATTGGGGGGCTTTTCTTTCCCTTCTTCTTTTTATGGGGGACTGGGGCCAAAACTTGAGGTCACTTTGGGCCCCTGTCGCACCCCCAAATTTTTGTCCAGAGAGGGGCTGTTTCTGGGGTTTCTTTTAAGGGTTTCCCCGAAGGGGACCCCCAACCCTTGTCATTGTACATGTTTTCCAATACGGCCGGGAAAAAAGCTTTGTTAGGGGAAGTTCCCTCCAAAATGTTTTTCATTAGTCCACTTTTTCCCCCAAAAAGTCCTTAATCTTTGAAGAAGGCAATTCCCCCCTCTCTCCTTTTTCCTCCTCCTCTGCGCAGTTTTCCCGAGCGTGATCTTTGCTGTTGCAGATGAAGCTCTTTCAGCTCCTTTAGTGGTTTGCTCTTCCCCTTTTTTCCTCCACCACTCTTCCACATCCCCCACCACAACCTCCAAACCCAGGGACATCCCCCAAAGCCACAATTTGTTTCCACAAAATGGGAAAAGGTTCCTTAGGGGGCAGCCACAAAAACCCCTTTAAAATCCCCTTTTCTTGTACACAAACTGGGCCCCCAAATTTTTTCCAAACAAGTTCAAAGTCCCCGAAAGTCACTCCCTTCCCCCAAAACTTACCCATTTAAAAATTTATGAATGGAGGATATTAAAAATGATCTTTTCCCAAAAATCTCTTAGGGCAATTTTAGTGTCCCGAAGTCACTTCAAAGCACTTCTGAAACACGCTTTTGGGGGTGGTTTTTTTGAAAATTTTAAAAGACCTTCTGGGCCAGGGCTGGAGGAGAGGGTGGTATTAGGGGGGCAAGAAAATTCACCGTTTATGAAAAAAAACTCCTCCACTATTTGCTCTTTCCCAAATCTGGAGGATTAGGGAGGACATTTGTCCATTTTCCGGAGGGATTTAGTGCAATTTTTTTTCCAGGAGGGGGGTTTTCCCTTTACACTTGGGGCCCCTACACTTCTTTTAAAACCGTCTAGGGAAATTCCCCTTGTGACCCATTTCCTTTCTGGGTTAAACCTTCCACATCCCCACACAAGTTACTCTTGGGGGACACTGATTTCTTGAACACTCTGGGGTTTTGGGGAGTGATACACCATTTAAAGGGTTTACTTTAAACCCCCCCTAGCCTTACTACAAAACAAGAGAGGGAAGCCCGCTTTTATAGGCTTTTTTCCCGGGGTTGCCGCTTCCCCCCTGTGTGATGTAGGTTTTTCTTTGGCATTTTTCCTTTCCCGAAGAGGCCTGTTTTTGTCACAAAACACTTGCTGGGGTTTTAAAATTTTCCAGTGCCTACCCCACTCCTTTTAAAATCCCGTACAAACTTCCAGCTGCTTTTTTGTCAGAGCGGCAAGGCCCCACCATGCCTTATCACACTGTGAAAGGGGCCCCTAAGCTTTTTAAATCTCTCCAAAACCAAACCCTTTTCTGGCCTTTAAAAAACAAAGCATCACCAATTGTTGCAGGCATGTTTTTTACGAGACGTCAAGCAACTGCCTTTCCTTTTCAAATATTATCGAGCGTAACACTATTTCCGCTAACTGTTTTTTTGGTAATCCACACCAAAAATAACCTCCCCCCAATTCTTCGAGGATTGGTGATCTCCCTTTTTTTCAGCATATCCACCCTTTTTCAAAACAGCACACTTTATTTCCTTTTTCCCTTTTGCCACGATCCCAAATTTATGGTTTTTAAAGGGGGGTTGCCTTCCCTCCCGGCAACCTGTTTAACCCCACATCCTCTCTCATATTTTCAAGATTTTCCTTTTTGAAAATTTGATCATGTTCCCCCCCTTCTTTTTCCAAAAGGGGGTTGCACTATTTTCCTTGGGCTCATGGTGAAATTTTTTTAGCAGTTGTAATCACAAAAAAACAATGGATTATTTTTGTAGGAAACCCCTGGGTGATGGTACATGTTTGGGAAACAATGGCACACTGAGCGTGAATGGGGGTGGGAGACTGGCTTTGGGGGTGCATGGTTTATGGGCAAACGGGGGGACCGGAAAGGGGCGCCGAAACACGAGGGTTTTTTTAAAGAAACTCGAGGGGCCAAAAATTTTTTCCCAAAAAAAAAAAATCGCCGAAGGTCGAATTTCACGGAAAAATTTAAGGCTGCCAAAAATCGAGGGTCCACTGTAAGTGGGGGCCCCCCCCGCATAACGATATTAATCCGTTCCTGAGAGCTCATTGTTATGCGAAATTATCGTTATGCGAATGAATTTTCCCCATAAGAAATAATGGAAATCAAATTAATCCGTGCAAGACAACCCAAAAGTATGAAAAAAAAAATTTTACCACATGAAATATACATTTTCCTACACACAAAGAGAAGGATACATGCACAATAGTAGAGTAGTACATGCACAATATATATTGTGCATGTACTACTCTACTAAATGAAGAATAAATGACACTTACCTTTATTGAAGATGCAGCAATGACTGATGAGACAGTGTCCTGGGAGTGCCTTTTCCTCCTGAGTACTGTAGGTCCTGTTTGGCATTTTCTTCCAGAACAGGCCTTATCACACTGTGTATGCCACTACGATTCTTAAATCTCTCAAACCAACCTTTGTTGGCTTTAAATTCACCAATATGAGCACTAGTTCCAGGCATTTTTCCCTGTTCACCTGGGTGTTAGTCGACTGGTGTGGGTTGCATCCTTTGAGACAAGATTAAGGACCCCAATGGAAATAAGTTAGACAGTCTTCGATGACACTGATTTTTTTTTTTGGTTATCCTGGGTGGCTAACCCTCTGGGGTTAATTGTTTCTTGGTATTCTCAATAAGCCACACCAACAATGATGCTACAGCAGCAGCAGCAGCAGCTAACAGTGCTACAGCAGCAGCTGACAGTGCTACAGCAGCAGCAGACAGTGCTACAGCAGCAGCAGACGGTACTACAGCAGCAGCAGTAGCTGACGGTGGTACAGCAGCAGCAGCAGCTGACGGTGGTACAGCAGCAGCAGCAGTTGACGGTGGTACAGCAGCAGCAGCAGCTGACGGTGCTATAGCAGCAGCAGCAGCTGACAGTGCTACAGCAGCAGCAGCAGCTGACAGTGCAGCAGCAGCAGCAGCAGCTGACAGTGCTACAGCAGCAGCAGCTGACAGTGCTACAGCAGCAGCTGACAGTGCTACAGCAGCAGCAGACGGTGCTACAGCAGGAGCAGACGGTGCTACAGCAGGAGCAGACGGTACTACAGCAGAAGCAGCAGCAGCTGATGGTGGTACAGCAGCAGCAGCAGCTGATGGTGCTACAGCAGCAGCAGCAGCTGACAGTGCTACAGCAGCAGCAGCATCAGCAGTTGACCATGGTACCACAATACTACTTGCAACATCTGCCACATTGCTCCCCTATCCACTCTATCATATGCTTTTTCTAAATCCATAAATGCAACAAAAACTTCCCTACCTTTATCTAAATACTGTTCACATACATGCTTCATTGTAAACAGTTTTATCTACACATCCCCTACCCACTCTAAAACGTCCTTGCTCATCCGCAGTCCTACATTCTGTCTTACCTCTAACTCTTTCAATAATAACCCTACCATACACTTTTTCCTGGTATACTCAGTAACTTATTCCTCTATAATTTTTACAATCTCTTTTGTCCCCCTTCCCTTTATATAAAGGGACTATACACACTCTCTGCCAATCCCTAGGTACCTTCCCCTCTTTCATACATTTATTAAACAAAAATACCAACCTGCCTTATTGTAAGTGTTAACCTTTCTCTGTCTTGCATTTTATGCCCTCTATTATTCTTCATATTTCATTGAACAAATTCACTCTTAGTGCAATTTTTAACTTCTTTTTTATAGCAAAGCATTCTTTTGTTTGTTCAATAAGTGTTGCCTAAGCTGCAATTAAGAGTTAAAGTGTTCAATCAGTTCATTCCTTGGCATTTTTTTTTATTGTTTTTGTCAACTGCATTTTCTTGTGTGTGCAATTTTTTTTATTATTGCAGTATTGACTCATTCTGCAATGACTCTTGTGGAAGTATTGTGCTGCCATTAATTTTTTCGTTCAAAAATTTTTTTATGTATTGTTGTGTTGTGCAGTAATTTTTGATTAGTAATTGTTATTTGCAATATTGCTACAGCTTATTTCAGTGCAATATTCTGTGATTTCAGTTTCACATTTCTTGTGTTTTGTGTGTAATGTTTTATTCTTTGTGTGTCTTTTTATTTTTTTTAAAGAATTGCTTTCCCAGTCCATTTTAGTTTTGCACAAGATTTATTGATTCCTTTTTATCATTTTTGATTGATTTATCATTTATTATTAAATTTCTTTATTGAATTGAGAGTAAAGACAACTCACTGTGCTATTAATTCAAATTAAAGTAAATTTGAGTAAATTTGATTTGAGTAAAGTATACTTTCTCTTGATCATCAAAGTGTTGCCTATCCAGTTGAGTGTTTTATGTGAGTTTTCCTTGCTCTACAGTGTGACTTGTTATTTTTTCTTTACTTATGCAGAATAGTTAAGTATTTTCTTCCCATTTAAACTTACTGTGTCATATATTCTCTCTATTATTCTTGCTTTTATGTCCTTGAGTAAGTTCCTAAAAGATGTCCCAGTCACTTTTGAATGCTCCTTAGTGTATCATGCCAGTCCAAGTAAACATGAATCAGTCCACAGTCCCAATATCCCCTTACTGCCTGAAAGACAATACCTAGTTCCTGACAATGTGTTTGTTCTCACGCTTGTATCTGAGATTTGTTAAAGTGCTGCAAAATGTGAAGTTCAGATTAAGTTCCTATAAATCCGTAAATTTTACTTATTAATGTACCCGAGCGGTCAGGCACTAGTAATCTGTCACTCCTGTCTGGAATCCAAGCCACAATATTGTGCATGCACGATAGTGTACAGTTACCTTGGGTTTTAGAGGTACCTAAAGACAACCCTGGGTGCTGAGACTACTATCCTGCGATGGCAACTTTTTTCCAGTAGTCGTTCCTTCCAGTGGGAGGCTTTGGGTGAAGAGCGTTACTTGTAATGAGTTATGCCATCCCTTGCTGATGGCCACAAGCCATTGCAGAAAGACGTTTCTGTGGTGGTAGGAGAAATTTCTCAAACAGCTTCAGTGAGAATCTTGATTTTTCCCCTGAAGCAAGTTTATTCTTTTCTCTGAGGATGAGGGTCCCTACATAGTTCTAGAGGTGGTACCTCCATATATATATATACATATATATATGGAGGTGATCCAGATGGTGATAATGTCCTCATTGACAGTAATCTGTGCAATGTAAAAAAGTTGTTTCTCGAGTAACCCTTCCACATGTTATTAATGTTTATAAGTGCAGTCTTTTTTATAGTTGAACCTCGGGGTCACTGTGTGCGACTCAGAATGAATACCGTATTGTTTGACCGTGTTCATTTCTTTTCCCCTTGCTTGCAGTGTTATAGCGTTATCTTTTTTCAACCGGGTAGAGTCATCCACTCCACCGAGTTTGTTCATTCCCCCAGTAAGAAAAACAGATCCCTTGTGGCTGGTGTGATTCGATTCCTGCTCCGGGAAAGATCTTGTTCTGATTGTGAAGCCACCAGCACCCATTAGTGACTTTGTAATGAAAAAAACAAATAAGAAAGTACTTAACCATACCATTGGCGGGGATAGAACCCGCGATCAGAGAGTCTCAAAACTCCAGACCATCACGTTTAACCACTGGACCAGCTAGCCACAATAAGATTCGTCCAACTAGGTATATTTCTACACCATAGGAAGGTTAGCATAGGCACCACTGAAACCCACAAATGCAAGTTTCTACAGACGAATCTCCAGCTAGCGTGGCCATGACGAATTTTAGCTCAAGTCCCCTCAAAGCCGTTAACATGACTCATGAAATTGTAATGACACGATAAGATGACCCTCACCTCTTTTGATACGCCTCTAAATTCCTTTCTTTTGCCCAAAAAAGATTTTGGGCCTTTTTATTTGATATAATTTCTTTATATGGGATAACTGTTCTTTGGGCAGCATGTATAGTGTTCAGAAAGCTGTCATATTGATAGCTCTCCTTGTTACCCCAGTCAACAGATGATAAGTGTTCTCTAAGCCCATTGTAATCTGCTAAGCAAAAATCTGGGACCATTAATGAATTATCCCCCACTGTCATACTTCCATTCTATGCTAAACCTAATTGATTTGTGATCGCTTGTGCCGAGTTCCTCTGTAATTTCTAAATTATTGACAAGGGTTCCTTGTTTTTCCAGAAAACCCAAGTCAAGCAGGTCATTTTCCCTTGTAGGTTCTGTAACAAACTGCATCAAAAAACAATCCTGGAACTACTTCTAAGAAGCCCGTTTGATTTCTAAATTCCCAATCAAGAATTACAATTAATCTGACCCAAAGTTAAAGTCCTCTAGAATTACTACATTATCGTGCCTTGTGGTCTTAACAATTTCTTCCCATAGTAATCTCCCTTGGTCCCTATCTAGGTTTGGGGGATGGTATAATCACTCCTAGAATCAATTTTTCTGCCCCCCTGAAAATTTCTATCCAGAGAGATTCCGTATGTGCTACTTTAGACTTAAAACCCATTTTTATGCGGGCAGTTCAAGTGATCTCGGACATAGAGTGCCACCCCTTCCCCCTCACTGATACTTTTGTCTACTTGGAACAGATTAAAACCCTGAATGTGACATTCCGCAGGCATGTCCCGACTTTTTTAATTAAATCACGTCTTAGTGATTGCAAATGCATCACTGTTACCTGCACTAGCAACTAATCTCAACTTGTCCATCTTATTCCTAGCATTACGGCTATTAGCATAATATATTTTTAAAGACCCTCCTTTCTCTTTACCCTTCCTGCTCATTTCTGTTTTTCCACTAAACCTATTACTGTCCTTGCCACCTAGTGCCACTCGCTTTCCAATATCCACCTCGTTCTGCCTATTACTAGTTCCTCTAGAACTCACAATATTACTACACTGGGACTTCACTGTATTCCCACCAAAACCCATACCACTAACTATTCCCCATTTTAAAGCCCTAACAGCTCCCTCCACTGCATTGCCAGTGCCCCCACCCCAAACCTAGATAAGTGAACCCCATCCCTGGCATACATGTCATTTCTGCCATAGAAGAGGTCCCAGTTGTCTATGAATGTTACCACATTTTCCTTACAGTATTTGTCCAGCCAGCAGTTGACACCAATTGCCCTGGACAATCATTCATTTCTAACTCCTCTCCCCTTTGGGAAAATACCAATCTGACAGTGGTTCCCACTCTCTTCCTAATTATGTCTATTGCTGACCTATACGGCTAATCAGGTTCTCACTCCTTCTTCTTCTTTGTACCAGAGTCCCTTTTGGGAAGATGGGTAAGGATAGAAATATTGGAAAAGGGTGGGAGGGGGGGAGAGAGGTAGGATATAAAAGGTAAGTGGCCCAACCACTTTCGTGCAATTTAAAAAGTGTATGTGGAATAATAAAATATTCTTAAAGGGGTATAATACTAATCATCGAGTCACATAGATTTTTAACAGATATATAAGTACATGGCTCTGAATTGGTAGTAATTATACAAGTTGCAATTGCTTTTTTTTTTTTTTTTGCGATTGCATGACGAATATTTAAACGGGAGTGAGGCGATAATTGTCCCTGGACAAATTCATAAAGAATTAAATTAACATGTTAGCTTCTTACAAGGTGGTGTCCCGCCATAGTAAATGTAGCATAATTTTAATAGTAGAATGCTATACAAGATATCTCCCTAATTGGGGGCAATGATTTTCTTAGTATACATGGAAGGGTTCTGGTGTTACCCAGTCATCTTGGCTTGATAAAGCTCCTGGAGAGCGAAACGTTGCCACAATAAATGTCACATTAGTTGCACTTGTGTCCTTTTACTTTACATCTTCATCTGCAGGGAGGTTGCTCAAGATCATTGGTCGATGGTAATCGTCTTTATGGATGAAGCAACACACCCTCTGTGGGAGAGTCATTCTTTGGGTCATTCTATTTAAGATTGATGGACTGACCACATCGACTCAAGGTTGAGGGACTGATTACCTCATTCTCCTCCTGTTCAAGATTCTCCTTTGTATGGACTGATGAAGCCACTGTGTGGCAAAACGTTTCCTCAATAAAGATACCCAAGAGTTGCACATGTGTCTAATTTATCAACATGTCGGTTCTCTGAACCATTCATCTACAAACCTGTCAGACACTGCAACTTCTTGGGATCTTAATACTTGGGAATTCTTCGCTTGCCTAATTCTTGGGCACGACCTACTTCAACATTGAACAAATGTTACACCACCTATGACTGCTGCACCTCTCCTGCCAACGGTTTATAAGCTCCTTCTCAGCACGTTTGCCATATTCTATTCAAGATTGATGGACTGACCACATCGACTCAAGGTTGAGGGACTGATTACCTCATTCTCCTCCTGTTCTTCAAGGTTCTCCATTGTATGGACTGATGAAGCCACTGTGTGACGAAACGTTTCCTCAATAAAGATACCCAAGAGTTGCACATGTGTCTAGATTATGCTGCTCAGTTTTGGTCCCCTTACTACAGGATGGACATAGACTCATTAGAGAACATACAGAGAATAATGACTAAAATGATTTACTGTGTAAGGAACCTCCCGTATGAAGATAGACTTAAAGCCTTAAATCTCCACTCTCTGGAGAGGCGTAGAATGAGGGGAGATATCATTGAAGTGTATAAGTGGATGACGGGCATAAACAAGGGAGACATTAATAAAGTACTGAGGGTGTCGAACCAGGTAAGAACCAGGAATAATGGATTTAAGTTGGATAAATTTAGATTTAGAAAGAACATAGGTAAGTACTGGTTTTCTAACAGAGTTGTAGATGCGTGGAACAGTCTTCCCAGTGGGGTGATAGAGGCTAGGACCTTGGGTAGCTTTAAGAAGAGACTGGACAAATATATGAGTGGGAGGGGCTGGGCTTGATTGGTGTCAAGGGGTACGGGAGTTATTTCTTGAGTAGCTTTAGGTAGATGTCGTTTTGATAAGGACCTGCCTCGTATGGGCCAGTAGGCCTTCTGCAGTGTTCCTACTTTCTTATGTTCTTATGTTCTAACATAAGAACATAAGAAAGAAGGAACACTGCAACAGGCCTACTGGCCCACGCGGAGCAGGTCCATGTCCCACCCCGGATTAGACCAATGACCCACCCCCCGGATTATCCCAATGACCCACCCAGTCTGGTCATCCCCACTCAAGGATGGAGCACTGTACCAAACCCAGCAGCGAAGCTAGTCAGATCCAACTCACACCCACCCACACCCACTCATGTATTTATCTAACCTATTTTTAAAACTACACAACGTTTTAGCCTCAATAACTGTACTCGGGAGTTTGTTCCACTCATCCACAACTCTATTACCAAACCAGTGCTTTCCTATATCCTTCCTGAATCTGAATTTTTCCAACTTGAAACCATTGCTGCGAGTCCTGTCTTGGCTGGAAATTTTCAGCACACTATTTACATCCCCTTTATTTATTCCTGTTTTCCATTTATACACCTCGATCATATCCCCCCTAATTCTACGCCTTTCGAGAGAGTGCAGATTCAGGGCCCTCAGTCTATCCTCATAGGGAAGATTACTGATACATGGGATCATCTTTGTCATCCTCCTTTGTACGTTTTCCAGAGCATTTATATCCATTCTGTAATACGGTGACAAGAACTGAGCAGCATAGTCTAAATGAGGCCTAACCAAGGATATATAGAGTTGAAGAACAACCTGAGGACTTCTATTATTTATACTTCTAGATATGAAGCCAAGAATTCTGTTAGCTTTATTGCAAACACTAATGCACTGTTGTCTTGGTTTTAGATTACTGCTAACCATAACTCCTAAATTCTTTTCGCAATCGGTAGTACAGTGGACCCCCGGTTAACGATATTTTTTCAATCCAGAAGTATGTTCAAGTGCCAGTACTGACCAAATTTGTTCCCATAAGGAATATTGTGAAGTAGATTAGTCCATTTCAGACTCCCAAACATACACGTACAAACGCACTTACATAAATTAACTTACATAATTGGTCGCATTCGGAGGTGATCGTTATGCGGGGGTCCACTGTATTAAGATCTACATTATTTAGTTTATATGTGGCATGGTTATTTAACTGTCCAACATTTAGAACTTTGCATTTGTCAATATTAAACTGCATCTGCCACTTCTCCGACCATTGCGTCAGTCTATTCAAATCATCCTGGAGTGCTCCAATGTCCTCATTAGAATGAATTGGACGGCCTATTTTGGTGTCATCAGCAAATTTGCTTATGTCACTATTTATTCCCTCATCTATGTCGTTTATGTAATTGTGAACAACAACGGGCTCAACACTGACCCCTGAGGAACACCGCTTGTGACATGCCCCCATTCTGATTTCTCTCCATTTATGCAAACTTTCTGCTGTCTATTTGTCAGCCATGCCTCTACCCAGGAAAAAATTTCTCCTATTCCGTGTGCCCTAAGTTTCTTCAATAGCCTCTGGTGTGGAACTCTATCGAAAGCCTTACTGAAGTCCATATACACAATTTCATATTCATTACCTTGATCTACCTCCTCAAACACCTTAGTGAAAAAAGTTAGTAAATTCGTAAGACAGGAACGCCCCTTTGTAAAACCGTGTTGAGAATCATTAATCAATCTGTGCCTGTCAAGATGGCTATGAATTGCTTCGGCAATCATTGATTCCATAAATTTTCCCACTATGGAGGTAAGGCTTATTGGTCTATAGTTCGAAGCCAAGGACCTGTCACCTGTCTTGTAAATAGGTATTACATTTGCCATTTTCCACTTATCATGCACTATGCCAGTTTGTAGTGATATGTTAAAAAGATTAGCCAAAGGTATGCTAAGTTCCTCTTTACATTCCTTTAACACCCTTGCAAACAGTTCATCAGGACCTGGGGATTTGTTAGGTTTTAGTTTCTCTATTTGTCTGAGGACCATGTCACTAGTTACCGCTATCGTACATAGTTTATTATCATCCTGTTCTACGTAATCTATTATTTCAGGAATATCTCTAGTATTTTCCTGGGTGAAAACTGAGAGGAAGTAGTTATTTAGTATTTCACACATATCCTTATCACTGTCAGTGATCTGACCAGAGTTACTCTTAAGTGGGCCAATCTTGTCCCTAATCTTACTTCTGTATACCTGAAAGAACCCTTTTGGGTTAGTCTTTGAATCTCTTGCGACCTTAGCCTCATAATCCCTTTTTTCCTTTCTTATTCCTTTTTTTATTTCTCTCTTTAATTGAATATATTGATTTCTTAACTACCCATCCCCTCTTTTGATATGCCTATATATGCCTCTCTTTTGACCAATGAGATGTTTTAATCTATTGTTCATCCATTTGGGATCATTTTTGTTAGATCTACTTTCCCTACTCGGAACAAAAGTTGTCTGGGCAGCTAGAACTATGCTCTGAAAAACGTCATATTGGGAACCAAGATCACCTACCTGACCCATAGTCAGGACATCCCAATTTAGCCCACCCAAGTAATTATTCAGTCCCATGAAGTTGGCCAAGCGAAAATCTGGGACAGAGATTTGATTGCAGTTATTTGGGTAATTCCATGATATAATGAAACTAAGTGATTTGTGATCACTTTCCCCAAGCTCATCATTAACCTCAAGATTATTAATTAGTGAATCTTTGTTGGCAAGAACCAAGTCAAGCAGATTGTTTCCTCTAGTTGGTTCTGTCACAACCTGTTCTAAAAAGCAATCCTGAACTGTATCAAGAAAGTCACTAGACTCAAGATTTCCTGTCATATTGTTCCAATCAATTTGTCTAAAGGTAAAATCTCCCATTATCACAACATTTTCATATCTAGATGCCTTATGAATTTCGTCCCATAACAGCTTACTGCACTCCCTATCAAGGTTTGGGGACCTATAAATCACACCCAAAATTAATTTGTCACGTCCCTCGAGAAACTGTAGCCAAACCGATTCTGTGTTCGATGTTTCTAATCTGATATCATGTCTAAGACAACAATTTAAATTTTCTCTGACATACATCGCCACACCACCACCCTTCCTGTTGACCCTGTCAGTGTGGAGTAGTTTATAACCCTGTATGTTGCATTCAGAAGGCATTTCTCTATCTTTCAGGTTGAACCAGGTCTCTGTTATACCAATAATATCTATATTACCTACACTTGCAAGTAATCTTAGCTCATCTATCTTATTTCTTAGACTTCTACTATTTGTATAGTAAACCTTTAGGGAGCTAGTCACTCGTTGCCCTCTACTATCTCTCTCTGTTTGTTGATCAGTTGATTTGCCATTACTAGCAACTTTATTTTGAATATTGTCTTTTAAACATATCCCTGAGGTATCCCGGTAATAACTGCTGTTTTTAACCCTAATGCTGCAGCCTGATTGTTTCCCACAAACACCCATACCTCTATAATCTATCAGTTTAAATTCCTAGACAAGTCATCAATTACCCTCTCAATTGAATTGGCTAATGCAACCACTCCAGCCCCAGAGAGATGAGGAGGAGTATTGATGATATAATCCGTGGTATTTTCAACTTGGAGAGGATGTTCTCTATCTGGCATGTAGAGTTCTTGCATTGCATATAGTTGTTTCTTCTTCAGGGTATCAAGGCATACATTTAAGGCAGTAATATCCTGTTGTACATGTAAATCTGCCATTTTAACTCTGTCTCTCCTCCTGGTACCCATAATAAAGCGGAGAGCTCTATTCTGGACCCGTTGCAACTTTAGCATGTTGGTCTTTGTTGTTAATGACATTGGGACTCATGGGTATTCGAGTGTTGGTCTTATCATCATTTTATACAGATGTTTTTTGACATATGTAGGGGCTTCATTAAATCTGAAGAGACTACTAATACCGGCTTTGGCTATGTTTATCTTTTTATTGACGTGAGATGTTGAGTGGAGCAGCCTGTCTATTTCATATCCCAAGATCTTGTTAGGATTTCTAATGGCTACAGGTGTTCCTCTGATGGAGATGCCCCCCTTATCTTCGATGGTTGATGCAAAACATCCTATCATCCTAACCAGGACTTTGTCAGGGTTGGTTGTAATTCTCCATTTCTTTTCCCAATTGGATGTTCGGCGAAGTTCAATATTCATTTTTTCTATGACTCTTTCATACTTTATTTTCCTGTTACAGGAGTTGATGAGACAACATGGATGACATCATCTGCAAATTGCATTGTAATTGTATCATTAAACTCTGGTTGAGGAAGATCATTCACATAAATATTGAATAGAATTGGACTAAGACAAGAACCTTGTGGGACACCAGCTGTCGGTATAAAAGGCTCTGTTGACCTGCCATGAAAGGTAGGAATGATTTTTCTTTGAGTTAGGAAGTTATATATAAATCTGAGAAAGGTCCAGTTATGGTCAGGTAGGTCAATAAGTTTGTATACAAGACCATCATGCCATAAGCTATCAGAAGCTTTTATGAACATTTCTGGTGGCAATTAGGGCAAGATTGCTCTGATGTTTCAGACTCGCTACAATATCTTAAATAATATTTATTGCATGATGGGTACCTCTGTGTGTCCTAAAGCCAAACTGTTTTTTCAGTAAAAAGGTGATTAAACTCCATATAGTAGTTCAGTCTGTTGGAAATGATCTTCTCAAGTACTTTCCCAGTAACTTCAAGTAAAGATGTAGGTCTATAGTTCCCTGGTTGATGGATGTCTTTATTGGGCTTAGCAAGAAAGTTCATCCTAGCAGTCTTAAAAACAACTGTAAAATGTCCAGAGGCCAAGATGGCATTAAAGATATTAACCAAAGACTGTTTACAATTTCTGGGTAGGAACTTTATTTGTTTCATTGTTATTCCAGAAAGACCAGGGGCTCTATTTCGCATTCTTCCAATAACCTGACTCATCTCAAGTAATGTAATAGGTCTAGTAAGCGGGTGGGTATCTTCAAGAGTTGATGTATCAATGGAAGGTAGCGGTTATAGATCATCTAAGTTCTCATCTCTCCATTCATTTACCAACTGATAGTGATTATTGTTAAATCGACGACTGTTATTGTGGGATAGAATTTTTTCCCATACATCACCCATCAAATTAGCCTGGTCCTGTGGATCATCAAGTATAATCTCAGCATCTTCATCATCATCATCAGTGAAGGTATGAATTAGGTAGTTAGAAGCCTTGTGCTTTGCCCCTAAAAGTTGTCGAATCTTACTCCAAAATTTTGCTGGCTCACGTTTATACTGATTAGCTTGGAGAACTAGCAATTCCCGTAAGTCACGTTTGTGATGACTAATCATGTTAATTAATTCTTGCCTCAATCTGTGCGATGTAGCTACTGGTGGTTGCCGTGTTTGAAGATGCCTTCAACATTCTGTTTGATAATTTCTCAAAGCATCTCTAATTTCCCTAGTAGGTTTATATTGTTGGTAGATCTTTGTGGAAGCTAATTGGCAAGTTTCATTAGTAGCATCAATTATTCTATTGTGAAGGGGCCTGATCGCGTCGTCAGTTGCAGTGGAAGGTAGATTTTCCAACGACACAATTTCATCTTCACCCAGAAATGCCCTGAAGGGGTTAAATCCTAGGGTGTTGAGATTGGGTTTAGGAGGTACAGGTATTCTAAATGGAGAAGTTTGTAGTTGTATTATAACAGGGATATGGTCAGGTCCTATGTTTCCACCAGGAGAGATACGACAATGAAAGAGGTCACAGTCTCTGTTTGTCAGGACTATATCTGGTGTCCCTGGATGAGGACCGATACGATTTAAAGAATAGGCCTTGAAATGACAAGTTTCTGGCTGTCATGATATTAAATAGTTGTTTTCCTTTCAAGTCACCCAGTGGATTACCAGCTCCACAGTTAACCCTTAAATGGTCCAAACGTATATATACGTTTTTTCAACATCTGAAAGTACGTAAAAAAATGTAGATCTTTTTTTTTTTGTTTTACATTTGAAAATGTGTAAAAAAAACTTTTATCTACATTTTTTTTTTGTTACATTTGAAAATATGTAAAAAAAGTACATCTACTTTTGTAGCACTACGAATTTGAACGTCGATTTGTTTGGACCGTTTAAGGGTTAAAGAGGGCAAGGCGATGAGCATTAAAATCTCCCGCTAGAATTGTTGGAATGTTTCTGCTTAATATCCTATGTAGAGGAATTGACTCTGTATATTGTTGTCTTGGGGGAAAATATCCAGTTCCTATCACTAGTTGGCCATGAGACGTCGTCATTTCTATTGCAAGAATGTTATCTTCGTCAACATGAATATGAATATTTTTAAATGCATATTCTAATTTAACTAAGATGGCTACGCCACTATAGGGTCCTCTTGATTTCTCCACAGTAGAGTAACCACGTAATTTAATATGTTGATCAACTCTCGCAGCTGTCTCATTCAAGAGTATAACATCAGGACTGTAAGTATGTAGTTCAACTTCAAGGAGGTAACAATTATTAAAGAAATGTTGAACATTAAGTTGGAAAATTGTTATCCCCATTATTTCTTGCACTTCGCACATGTACTGCGGTTTGAACGCCTGCAAGTAATGTCATGTTTGGTGTACACACTATTCCTGCTGGACTCGTCAAGGGTAGGAGGGAAATTCTGAGTAGTTGCTTGTGTAATAAAAGTGCCACCATCCTCACTAGAATTGGTAATATTAACAGAATCATTAGAGTCAGCATCAGAAAACTGAGGTGTGATATTCCCAGTTTCAGGAAGCAGAGGCTCGTGAGAGTTAATGGGAGGCTGTGGAGGCTCCAAGGGAAAATTTGGTAGGCCAGGTGAATTACCCTGGGAAAGTTCCTGTTCAACAGGATCAGCTGCAATAGCGGAAGAGTAAGCACCAATCTCTGGGGCATCGTTAGGGTCAGGTATTGACTCATCGGGTTGAGGGGAGTTGACAACCTGGGTATGCAAGGCGGGTGATCCCTGAACAAGGGATGAATTAGAATATTTTTTGTAGAAGTAGAGTAGGGCACATACTTCTTGTTTTGAGAAGGCTAATGGCTAATGGGAGTGATCCTATTAGCCATTAACAAGTCATTTAAAATCTTAGAGCAGAGTTGAATGTCACCACCTGCTATGTCTTTGGCCATCATATACATTAGTTGCGCTCTCGTCATATCCTCGGCTGAGGATACCTGAGACATGGGAGGTGAGGCTGAACCTTGTTGTTGCGTTTGTGTATGTTGTAGGTGAGGGTTAGATTGGGGCACTCCAAGAGGGGCAGAATTCCAAACATTGGAACCAGTGGAAGAGACCTGAGGAGTCCCACTAGATCCAGGCAAAACTGGGAAGGAAGTCTGGGACATTGTTGGAGGTGCCTGGGGAGTGGTCTTCTTAGAATTGGATAATTTCTTGGCTTCTAGAATTTTCTGCATTTCCTTTTTCCTCTCAGGACAGATAGTAGAAACAGCATGATGTTTTCCATTACAGAGGACACACTTAGGCTTAGTTTTGTTATTACAATCTCTAAAAGAATGTTGACCAGAGCATATGCTGCAAATCAGTGCTTGGGTACTGCATTTGTTGGTGGTATGACCAAATGCGTAACATTTGTAACATTGTGTAACACTGACAAACTGCTCAAGAGAGATCTGGTCTGGTGTACATCTGGTGCCAAAACATTTGAAGCCATTTTGACACACTAGTTTGGCAGCTTCAGGTGTCTCAAGTATTAACTTTAATGTTACCTGGTTGTTGCCAGGTTTAGAGAATTTATATGCTTGGACAGCCTTTTAAAATTTAGAAATTTTCAGTATTAAAATCATCAACAATTTCCTGCACTGAGCTCTGAGCTCTCTCTCATGAAGCTGTTAATTCTGGCAACAAACACAGTTCGCTGGGCTTGATAGCTTTTAGGTGCAATTGGGTGGATACCAAAAAATCTTCATTTTGTCTAGAACATCTTGCTTGAGTAGTTGAAGTAACTCTTCTTCAGAAGAGAGGAGAAGTACTACCCCAGCGTGGGTTTGAAAATCATCCACTGGAGCAACAGTTGAATTCGAACAAATACATTCTAGAATGTCTTTCTTCGACTTTAGGTTGTCATCAGCATGTAATCTTACTCTTATCCATGCCATGATGTTCAGGAAGGTACATCAGGCACATAAGTTGCTTTAATAAAAAGGGTCTTTCCTTATTGTTAGTCCTGACATCCTATTTCAGCTGACTTATGAAGGTCAGCCCCTAAGATAGCCTACCCTCAAGTGTTGAGGGGGAAAGGGCCCAAGGCAAAGATCGGCCAGATTTCAAAAAACCACACGGGCTACCGGATGGTCAAAATGCCTTGTGTTAACTCGCCAAAGACGAAGTTGCCGAAAAAGAAGAAGATAGGAAAGTCAGAAGGATAGCAATGTAAGTAGTGTGTTAGTGTGGGCCAGTATAGATGTTTGGGTGAGGGCAGGATGGGGGGATGGGGAAGAGAGGGCTGAACAAGCAAGCAAGTCACCGCCTTACCCTCTTGATGGGATGGGGCTCGAAGTGACTGCAAGCAAGTTTCCTCTCAGCTCTGGTCGAGAACAACTCAGGATAACCCAAGAAAAATCTTGAGTAACAGTGTTCAGAGTTGCTCTAATCTCGAATTACTCAGGATAACCGAAGAGCAGGAACGACGATGTCTTCTCTCCATGGTAGCTGGACTGCGACTCTTCTCACTCCTATCTCTGCCAACATCGTTGCCTCCTGTACTGAGGCAGATAATAGCATTGCTCCCATTACCTTTCATGATGTCGTCCAGACGGCTAACAATATCCCCCATCCCAGCCCCAGGAAAACATACCCTCTGCCTCCTCTTCCTGTCCCTAAGACAAAAGGCCCTATCCATAAACTTAACCTGTCTCCAACTAAAACAATGCTCTTACCTTCACTTGTGGAGTTTGTTGTGACGTTCTTGATGGTCTTCGTTGAGGTTTCAAGGGATGTTGACTCATGTCAGCCAATGCTTCCTTGGCGCCCACATTCCTTGGCTACCCACATTCGTCAGGTAGCATCGAAAATGGGTTGGAAATTTCCACAGTAGTCTTTTGGTTCTTCTTTGTTTCTGCCACTCCAACAGTCTTCTTGATCTTCAGCTTGGTTCCATGTTGCCCAGCCACTGACCTGAGGACTCACAACAGGAAGATTACTATGAATCTTCTGGTTCTCCTCCATTAATCGCCATATCTTGAGCTTAGCAACCCTAAGCTCCTCTTTAAGCTGCTGGTAGAGTTGCTCAAGAGAGGACATCTTGGTTCAGACTCACAGAGAGTGCACAGACAAGTCTTCACTGAGCTAAGTACAGGTCAGCACTGAGCTAAGTACAGGTCACCACTGAGCTAAGTCACTGACTCTTTAAATCATACCATGTTTCAGTTTCAAGGTTCCCAGCACATGCTACCAAACGTAATTCATTAATCTTATTTCTTCCACTTCAACTGTTTGTATAAAATACAGTTGTGTATATGTTTTTTCTTCTGCACCTTTTTCATATTTGCCTTTGCTTTTACACAATTTCTGTAATTATCATTACCCTGTGTTACTCAATGGCTGTTTTTATTAAGATTCATAATATCAAAGCCTAAGTCAATATATCCATACTTATTATTCTCCATTTCTAAACCTATACCTCTAACTAATCCTAGTTTAACCCGTAAACAGTCCAAACATATACTATATACGTTCACTACCCTAGTGCCCCGAATATTTTGAAAAATAAAAAAATCTTTTTTTTTTTTATAGAAAAAAAAGCACATTTTTCTAAGTGTTATAGGATAAAAAAAAAATTAGAGTCAGTACTTACTGAGATATGAAGCCGCAAAGTTGGCACTTGGGGATCACCTGGCGGCAACATGGAGCACTGCTGCTTGCAGAAGTGTTGCCGATATATCTTTTTTTCTATTTTTCATATTTTATATAATTTTTATGTTCTGATAATTACAATTTATAGTAGTTCTTGTCATTTCATAACCAATCTTTGTTCTGACACTAGTATTAGGTACTGAAATTGTACTCACATTGTCACAAACACACTGACAGGTGGACATTTACACCTGCCTTGGCCATTTACTATTGTCTTGGAATACATGTATATACAAAGTATTTATATGTCCCAGCAATGTTTTGGATATGTGGAAGTATATAATAATAATGAGGAGGAGGAGAAGGAGAAGGAGAAGGAGGAGGAGGAGGAGGAGGAGGAGAAGGAGAAGGAGAAGACAAATACGTAATAATAATAAAATAATAAGTTCCATTGAATCATGAAAAACAAAGTCCACCCCTGACAGTGACATGATAAGATGAGATAACATCTGATAAGAGCTGACGTTTGATGAGCATACATGAGGGTGAGGGAGGGTGCAGCAGATAGGAAAAGATTAGAGGTGATGTTTGATGAGCATCGCCCTCCTTTGTTTTCGCTGGTTCACAAACATGTCTGTCTATTTGTCTGTCAAGCTCCCTGTCTATCTGTCTAGTTCTCTGTCTCAGAGAGAGCCACAAGATGGCATCATCACCTTTACTCACATCTTCAAGCAGAGTATAGCACTTTGTCTGGATTTTTTGGGCTATCCTAGGTAATTTACACTATGTATACTTGTATTTATTTGTACCTGTGAGACAGAGATAGACAGACAGACAGAAAGAGATAGACAGAGATAGACAGGCATAGACAGAGACAGAAACATAGATAGACAAAGAAACATAGACAAAGATAGACAAAGACAGACAGAGAGACAGAGATAGACATAGATACAGACAAACGGAGATAGAGCCAGGCCGCCAGCAGCGAGCCAGCTGGCCAGCCAGCTGGCCAGCAAGCTAGCCAGGCAGCTAGCCAGACAGCTAGCCAGCCAATCAGTTAACCAGTCATCCAGCCAGGCAGCCAGCCAGCCAGCCTACCAACCAGCCAGCCTGCCAGCCAGCCAGAATTGCTTTTCTTGACTTAGGACATAGATTATAAGACATTCTGAAAGGGTGTTGCACAAATATTTCACATGGGTTATTATCAAGGTTTTTTGATATTTCCTCGACCACTTGTGGCCACATCCACCTCAAAGCCACTAAACTCAGGGTCAAAATCACTTTCCTCTTAAAATGGGAGTGTTAATACTACATGACATCAGTGAATCCCAGGTGTTTGCTGCGCTGTTTGCTCTAGCTGGCACTCATTTGAACTGGTACTCCCACAAGGTACTAAGTGGTCTCAGATTTTTTTAATACCATGCACACTGAGTGTTAGGACCCATTCTATGCTGACAAGGCATCTCAGGCCAATCATGCCAAATTTGAAGGCAGGAAAAATAAAACGTATATATACGTTTGGGGCACTAGCGGTAAAAACGTATATATACGTTTAGACCATTTATGGGTTAAAGTCTTAACCACATCCTCAACTGAGCTTGCAAGAAAGTCCACATGTACCCTAGATAAGTGAACCCTATCCCTGGCATACATGTCATTTCTACTGTAGAAGTGGTCCCAGTTGTCAATGAATGGTACTGCATTATCCTTACAGTGCTTGTCCAGCCAACAATTAATACCAATTGCTCTGGACAACCATTCATTTCCAACACCCCTTCTTGGAAAATTGCCACATATAACAGGGCACCCCCCCCCATCTTTCTAATTATGTCTGTTGCTGTCCTGTACCTTCTAACTAAATCCTCACTTCTACAGCACTGAGGCAGGTAATAGGATTGATCCCATTACCATTCATGATGTCAAGCCGGCTAACAATGGTTTGCAAATAGGGTAGTTGATGAGTGGAACAGTTTCCCTAGTAGGGTTATTGAGGCTAAAACCTTGGGTAGTTTCAAATTTAGGTTGGATAAATAGATGGGTTGGATTTGAGTGGGACTTGCACATGGGTAAATATAATTATCAAAGCTTATTTCTTGGGTAGCATTGAAAATTGGGTTGAGCAAATATTTTGTTGATAAATTAGACACATGTGCATCACTTGGGTATCTTTAATGAGGAAACGTTTTGCCACACACTGGCTTCATCAGTCCATACAAAGGAGAATGGTGAAGAATAGGGGGAGTTTGAGGTAATCAGTCCCTCAGCCTTGAGTCGATGTCATCAGTTCATCAATCTTGAAAAGAATACAGCATATGTGCAGAGAAATAGCTTATATACCGTAGGCAGGAGAGGTGCAGCAGTCGTAGGTGGTGTCACATTTGTTCAATGTGGAAGTAGGTCATACCCAAAGGTTAGGCAAGTGAAGATCCCAAAATGTTGCTGTGTCAGACAGGAATGTAGATGAATGGTTCAGAGAACCGACAAGTTGATTATCAACTTGTTGGTTTTCTCAGCCAAAAAGTTGATAATCAACTTGTAGGTTCTGTCACAAACTGCTTCAAAAAACAATCTTGAACTACTTCTAAGAAGTCATTTGATTCTAAATTCCCAGTCAAGAAATTCCAATCAATCTGACTAAAGTTAAAGTCCCCTAGAATTACTACATTATCGTGCCTTGTGGCCTTAACAATTTTCTCTCATAGTAGTCTACCTTGGTCTCTATCTAAGTTTGGGGGATGGTATATCACTCCTAGAATCAATTTTTCATGCCCCTCTGAAAATTCTATCCAGACAGACTCTGTATGTGTTACTTCAGACTTAACCATTTTTATGCAACAGTTCAGGCGATCTCGGAAATACAGTGAAACCCCACCCCCCTTTCCGATACTTCTATCAACAATTTAAAACCCTGAATGTGACATTCTGCAGGCATGTCCTGACTTTTTGAATTAAATCACGTCTTAGTGATGGCAAATACATCACTGTTACCTGCACTAGCAACTAATCTCAACTCGTCCATCTTATTCCTTGCACTATAGTTATTAGCATAATATATATTTAAAGACCCTCCTTTCTCTTTACCCTTCCTGCTCATTTCTGCTTTCCCATTAAACCTATTACTGTCCTTGTCACCTAGTGCCACTGGCTTTTCAATATCCATCTCATTTTGGCTATTACTAGTTCCCCTAGAACTCCTAATGTTACTACACTGGGACTTCACTGTTTTCTTGCCAAAACCCATACCACTAACTGTTCCTAGTTTAAAGCCTTAACAGCTCTCTCCACTGCAGTTGCCAGTGCCCCCACCCCAGACTTAGATAAGTGAACCCCATCACTGGCATACATGTCATTTCTGCCATAGAAGAGGTCCCAGTTGTCAATGAATGTTATTGCATTTTCCTTACAGTATTTGTCCAGCAAGCAGTTGACACCACTTGCCCTGGACAGCCATTCATTACCAAATCAGTACTTTCCTATATCCTTCGAAATCTAAACTTGTCTAATTTGAAAACATTTTTGCGGGTTCTCTCTTGGAGGGATATCCTCAAAACCTTATTTATATACCCTTTGTTAATACCCGTCTTCCACTTACATACTTCGATTATGTCTCCCCTCATTTTTTGTCTTCCAAGTGAATGTAGTTTAGGAGTCTTCAATCGTTCTTCGTAGGGAAGATTTCTAATGCTATGTATTAATTTAGTCTTTCTACGCTGGATGTTTTCTAATGAATTTATATCCATTCTGTAATATGGTGACCAGAACTGAGCTGCGTAATCTTGGTGAGGCCTTACTAATGATGTACAAAGCTGTAAAATAACTGCTGGACTTCTGTTGCTTGCGCTTCTTGATGTAAATCCCAGTAATCTGTTTGCCTTATTATGTATGCTTAGGCACTGCAGTCTTGGTTTAAGGTTGCTGCTTACCATAGCCCCCAAGTCCTTTTTGCAATCTGTATGGCTGGGCTCTACATTATTTAACTTATAGGTCCTAGGGATATGGACACTCCCAAGCTTCAGAACCTTGCATTTATCTACATTGAACTGCATCTGCCACTTTTCTGACCATGAATTGAGTTTGTCTAAATCCTCCTGAAGTTCTGTGACATCTTCGTTTGAATCAATTATTCTACCTATCTTTGTGTCATTGGCAAATTTGCTCATATCACTTGTAATTCCCTCATCAAGGCCATTGATGTAAATTATAAATAACAACAGGCCTAAGACTGATCCCTGTGGAAGGCCACTTGTTACAGATCCCCACTCGGATTTAACCCCATTTAAGCACACACTCTGCTTCCTGTTGGTCAGCCATGATTCTATCCATTACAGTACTTTTCCCCCAATGCCATGAGCTGCCACTTTCTTTAACAGTCTCTGGTCCAGTACTCTATCAAAAGCCTTACTAAAATCAAAGTAAACAATATCGAATTCTTTATCGTGATCAACAGCCTCTAAGTCTTTACTGACGAAGGTTAACCCTTAAACTGTCCAAACGTAAATCTACGTTTGAACGCGTAGCACTCCGAACGTAGATCATCTTTTTTTTTACATTGTTTCTTATGGAGAAAATTAAAGTCAGAGCGCTACGCGCACAAACGTACATCTACGTTTGGACAGTTTAAGGGTTAATAGATTAGTTAGGCAGGAATGACCCCTCATGAATCCATGTTGAGTATCATTAATCAAATTATGCTTATCCAGATGGCTTATAATACCAGCTATAATTGATTAGTAATTTGCCTACAGTTGAGGTCAGGCTTATCGAGCAGTAATTTGACAGTAACGATTTCTCTCCTGCTTTAAAAATAGAAATAACATTAGCCATAATCCACCACTCACCTTGCAGTGCTACCTGGATAAGCCAGGAGTATCTCACTCACAGTAATCCACCACTCACCCTGCAGTGCTACCTGGATAAGCCAATTGGTCACCTGCAGTTATCCGCCACTCATGCCATGATCAAATATCTCACCTCTACAACTACTGATCTGCTCAAACCTAACAGTGTAAATGATGTTATTGTTTCCTCTCGTGAAGGATGGAAGGAAACAGTGATGTGGGAAGTGCAAAGACATGATACAATTGATACAAACTTTACTGACATTACTGACATACTGTATAGAAAGAAAAGTTATATAGAGCATTTCAGACAACTTTGGTTAATCTTATCCCCCAGGATACCACCCACAACTGTCGACTAACACTCTACTGCTAGAAGAACAGGGACTGCAGGTGTAAGGAAACATGCCCAATGCTTCATGCATCTGCCAGGGAGTGATCCTGGTCCTTCAGTGTGAGAGCTGAGGTTACTACCAACCAAGTCACAAACACTTAGGTAAAGGAAACCCGGAGGAACATACTCAGATCTACCTCTGAATGTGCAATGGAAACAAAATGAGCAGAGTGAATGAAGAAGGGAAAGCAAACTGAGGGAAACAGTTTAAAGTTGGAAGAGTCATATTAAAACTTCATAATAAAGTGGGGCAGCAACTGGAAATTATTACATAAAAAAAGCACTAAACCTACAAAGGGCCATATAGCACAGCGGGGCATGGGAAAAAGCATGATTATAGAGTAGCAAGGGTGCACTGGACAACAAAGGGAGACTTAGAAAAGACTGTGAGGAGTGTTAGTAGTAGTATCATCGAAGTTTGTGTAGTAAATCAATTGCTGTTAAAGAGTCAACAAGGGAGTCTGAGTCAAAGGTGGGTCTGTCAGCAAGGAGGGAAGATAAAGTAAGACGTTAGAGCAGTGATGATGTCAGAGGTAAGTTCTGTGTGCTCATTGATAGACTGGACATTCAAACAGAATATGGCTAACCAAAACTGGAACCTGACAATTCTCACAGAGTGAAACAGGGTGCCTCTCCATGAGACACCTATGAGTAAGACAAGTGAGCCAGATGCGAAGATGGAAGAGTGTAGTCTCCCAACCTTGGCGTCAATGACAAGATGGCCAGAAACCTAGGCTTGGTTTGACAGAATGTAATTTTTCTATAATATCAGACCAACGTTGTTGCCAACAGTTACAGTGGTTAGAAATTGCAGCAAATAGTCTGTGAATGGAACACCTCTATGTGAAACTCGGAGATCATGTATTACTGACCGCACAGCAGTTCATTGCCTCGTACATCAACATGACTGGGGACCCGACAGAGAACCAGGGGTTGAGGTGAATGAATTTTTTTTTTAAAGCTTGCAAAGAACAAAGGGACTCTGAGATTACCACAAACGGCAATACAGGCATGGATGCAATATGGATAATTGCTAGGAGAATGCCATACAATTCAGCTGTAAAAATTCTAGATGAGTCTAATAAATGCCCTCGCACTTTGCTGTTCAGAAATGCTGCTGCAACCCATGCAACTGCATGGCAATGAGATTAGAGGTGATTAAGAAAAAGAGAGTAGTAACTGTAGGTGTTTGGGCTTTTGTGCATGACAGTGGGGAGGAACAGACAAACTATCGGAACCCCCCAATTGGGAAAGGAAAAGTTAGATGCTACAAGAACATATAAAGGGGGCAACTGAAGAGAAGACGAGTGAGTGTAGACAAAGAGAAAAGGGATGGAGTAAACAGGGACAATGAACCTCTACTAACGTTCATTATTATTCTATATATGAGAGAATTGTGAATACATGAGAGCGAGCAAAATAGTGGAGGCAATGAACATCACGGTGATCGTTCAAGAATGGAATATTCATCTCTGCATATACGTTCTCAACAGGTGAGGAAGGAAAAGAACGTAGGCATAAACATAATCACCAGTGATGGATGGGATCAAGTTTCAATAAAATTAGGGTTGAATGCAATCAAATTAGAGTTTGATGATCAGCCTTCCATGAATGATGAGTGAGGATTTTAACCCCTTAACTGTCCAAATGTAGATCTACATTCTTACTGCTAGCGCTCCAAAAGTAGATCTATGTTTTATTTTTCCTGCCTTCAAACTTGCCATGATTGGCCTGAGATGCCTGGTCAGCATATAATGAGTCTTAACACTCGGTGCACGCAGTGTTAAAAAAAATCTGGGACCACTTAGCACCTTGTGGGAGCATTAGTGCAACTGAGCACCAGCTAGAGCAAATAGCATGGCAAATGCCTGGGATTCACTGATAGCTAGTTAGTTTAATATGTTTATTATGCATCCCATACCCATCCTGTGGGCGGTAGTCAAAAGATTACAGAGGTACATAATTGGTCCAGGGACTGGACTCCAAAGTTTTGATAGCTGAGCAAGTTACAAAGGTAATGAACTAGATCTGGTCATAATCATGACCAAGTTACAAAGGTAATGAGCTCCAGGTTGAGCTGGTCACACTCATGAATAATTGCAAAGGTAATGAATCATAAACACATTAATCATGAGAATTTACAAAGGTAATGAGCTCCAGGTAGAGCTGGTCACAATCATAACAAGTTTCAAAGGTAATGAATGATAAACACGTTACGACATGATTACAATCATAGACAAATTACAGAGTAATGAGCAGTTAACAAACATATTAGGGAATTCATTCATTGCCCCAACAACAGATGTTGCTAGGTGCCTGTCTCTCCTCGGCAGACAGCCATTGCAAACAGCAGCAAGTTGCCCAGGGATCTGCTACTTGCACGAGCACCATCGACCCTCCCCAAGAGGTCCAAGAAGCCAGTGACTCCGTTAGCAGCCCGATGGAGAGCTGTCCTAGGGACATGTCAGTGTCCTGGTGGATGCCAAGTTGACTGAAGATCCCAGGCCCTCGTGTGCACAGATGTTGAAGCTTGAGGAACTGAGTACACACTGCCTGTGGCACACCTGACAGCTGCCTCGTGGTCGAGCTCCACGATACTATCCCTGGAGTGGAAGTTCCTGTGAGCCCGGCACTCCCTGCAGTGCCATTGCTGACATCGTGGGTTAGGGGAGAAGTACCCTCTACAGATGGGGTGGCGCTGGTAGTTGGGTGGGTGAGGCGGGGGAGACGGGCAGGGGTGAGGCGTTATGAGAGGGTCACTGTTTACTACCCACGCCCTCCCCCTCCCCCCCAGCAGAGAGGGGGGGGAGGCGCTGACTGGTCCTGACTCTACAACACCAAACCCTCTAAAACTGCACAACACTTCAACTATTTATGCTGAAATGATGCACTGGGATGTCCGTTCGCTGCTCTGGTATCTTCTCAAAGCATTCACACTGAGTTCTGTTAAGTAGGGACCTGGTCAGCCTCTTTGACCAGGAGCTATCCTTGAAAATCCCTCAGCTAGCCCGCTATGCAACCTGCCGCGTCGGCCATGCCAACAGCTGTGATTCACTGATATCATGTAGTATTAACACTCCCATTTTAAGAGGAAAGTGATGTTTTGTGGCTTTGAGGTGGCTGTAGCCACAAGTGGTTGAGGAAATATCAAAAACCTCAATAATAACCCATGTGCAACATTTGTGCAACACCCTTTCAATTTTGGTACAACTGATAGTGTCATCCTGCCAGAATGTCTTATAACCTATGCCCTAAGTACATGAGAAACAATTCTGGAACGTGTAATATGTGGCTATGTGACTGGCTGGCTGGCTGGCTGGCTGGCTGGCTGGCAGGCAGGCAGGCAGGCAGGCAGGCAGGCAGGCAGGCAGGCAGGCAGGCAGGCAGGCAGGCTGGCTGGCTGGCTGGCTGGCTGGCTGGCTGGCTGGCTGGCTGGCTGGCTGGCTGGCTGGCTGGCTGGCTGGCTGGCTGGCTGGCTGGCTGGCTGGCAGGCAGGCTGGCTGGCTGCCTGCCTGCCTGGCTGCCTGCCTGGTTGGCTGCATGCCTGGTTGGCTGCATGCCTGGCTGGCTGCATGCCTGGCTGGCTGGCTGCCTGGCTGCCTGCCTGCCTGGCTGGCTGCCTGCCTGGCTGGCTGCCTGCCAAGCTGGCTGCCTGCCTGGCTGCCTGCCTGGCTGGCTGGCTGGCTGCCTGCCTGCCTGCCTGCCTGGCTGCCTGCCTGGCTGGCTGCCTGCCTGGCTGGCTGCCTGCCTGGCTGGCTGCCTGCCTGGCTGGCTGCCTGCCTGCCTGGCTGGCTGGCTGGCTGCCTGGCTGGCTGCCTGGCTGGCTGCATGCCTGGCTGGCTGCCTGCCTGGCTGGATGGCTGCCTGGCTGGCTGGCTGCCTGGCTGGCTGGCTGCCTGGCTGGATGGCTGCCTGGCTGGCTGGCTGGCTGGCTGGCTGGCTGGCTGGCAGGCAGGCTGGCTGGCTGCCTGCCTGGCTGCCTGCCTGGTTGGCTGCATGCCTGGTTGGCTGCATGCCTGGCTGGCTGCATGCCTGGCTGGCTGGCTGCCTGGCTGCCTGCCTGCCTGGCTGGCTGCCTGCCTGGCTGGCTGCCTGCCAAGCTGGCTGCCTGCCTGGCTGCCTGCCTGGCTGGCTGGCTGGCTGCCTGGCTGCCTGCCTGGCTGGCTGCCTGCCTGGCTGGCTGGCTGCCTGCCTGGCTGGCTGCCTGCCTGGCTGGCTGCCTGCCTGCCTGGCTGGCTGGCTGGCTGCCTGGCTGGCTGCCTGCCTGGCTGGCTGCCTGCCTGGCTGGATGGCTGCCTGGCTGGCTGGCTGCCTGGCTGGATGGCTGCCTGGCTGGATGGCTGCCTGGCTTGATGGCTGCGGCTGGATGGCTGGATGGCTGCCTGGCTGGCTGGCTGCCTGGCTGGCTGGCTGCCTGGCTGGCTGGCTGGCTGGCTGCCTGGCTGGATGGCTGCCTGGCTGGATGGCTGCCTGGCTTGATGGCTGCGGCTGGATGGCTGGATGGCTGCCTGGCTGGCTGGCTGGCTGGCTGCCTGGCTGGCTGGCTGGCTGCCTGCCTGGCTGGCTGCCTGCCTGGCTGGCTGCCTGCCTGGCTGCCTGGCTGGCTGGCTGCCTGGCTTTGGCTGTCTCTATCTCCATCTGTCTCTGTCTCACAGGTACACATAAATACAATTATACATAGTGCAAATTACCTAAGCTAATCCCAAAAAATCCAGACAAAGTCCTATACTTTGCTTGTATATAAAATGCATAGTAAGCATAACTGGCAAGTAATACGTATTTACACTTGCTCAGGGATCAGACAAGACAACGACTGCGCCATGTGTAATATCTGATGGTTCACGAGTGGCTCTCTCTGAGACAGACGCTCAAGCAGGACAGAGAGACAGAGTTAGACAGAGAGCTAGACAGACAGCTAGACAGACAGACAGATAGACAGATGGGGATATTTATGCGTAACAGTGAAAAAAAATAAAGCCAAGGGAATGTACACTCATTAAATGTCACCACTGCACTGTCAGCAGTAGACTGACATTTGTCTTACATCATGCTTCAAGGTAATTTATTATTATTATTATTCAACTTCAAATTCAACTTCAATAACAAGAACATAAAGCGGGACCAAGTAAACCAAGTCCTAAACGATATAAGCTGGAAAGATAGACTAAGCAACACAGACCCCAACTTATACCTAGAACAGATTAACTCGGTGGCACTCGATGTATGCTCAAGGCTTATTCCTTTAAGAAAAAGGAGGAGTATATGTAAAATAGAAAGAGACAGACACTCCCTTTACAGGTGATGGAAAAGAATAACAGAGTGGCTAAAAGTGGCCAATATATCTGAAATGCGTAGGGAGTCACTGGTCAGAGAAATAGCAAACATTGAACTTAAGCTAAAGGAATCTTATAGGAGTCAGGAATCGTGGGAAGAACTAAAAGCCATAAATGAAATCAAAAGAAACTCAAAGTATTTCTTTTCTTATGCAAAATCCAAGTCGAGAACAACATCCAGTATTGGGCCCCTACTTAAACAAGATGGGTCCTACACAGATGACAGCAAGGAAATGAGTGAGGTACTCATGTCCCAATATGATTCAGTTTTTAGCAAGCCGATAACCAGACTGAGAGTCGAAGATCAAAATTAATTTTTTATGAGCCACAGAATTTAGTTAACACAAGCCTATCTGATATTATCCTGATGCCAAATGACTTCGAACAGGTGATAAACGACAAGCCCATGCACTCTGTCCCAGGGCAAGACTCACGGAACTCCGTGTTCATTAAGAACTGCAAGAAGCCCCTATCACGAGCTTTTACCACCCTATGGAGAGGGAGCATGGACAAGGGGGTTGCCCCACAGTTACTAAAAACAACAGACATAGCCCCACTCCACAAAGGGGGCAGTAGAGCAACAGCAAAGAACTACAGACCAATAGCACTAACATCCCATATCATAAAAATCTTTGAAAGGGTCCTAAGAAGCAAGATCGCCACCCATCTAGATACCCATCAATTACACAACCCAGGGCAACACGGGTTTAGAGCAGGTCTGGCTGGCTGGTCTGGTCTGTCTCAGCTACTAGATCACAACGACAAGGTCCTAGATACACTAGAAGACAAAAAGAATGTAGATGTAATAAATACAGACTTTGCAAAAGCCTTCGACAAGTGCGACCATGGCATAATAGCGCACAAAATGTGTGCTAAAGGAATAACAGGAAAAGTTGGTAGATGGATCTATAATTTTATCACAAACAGAACACAAAGAGTAGTAGTCAACAGAATAAAGTCTGAGGCAGCTACGGAGAAAAGCTTTGTTCTACTAGGCACAGTACTCGCTCCCATCTTGTTTCTCATCCTCATATCTGACATACCTGGAGTTTACCTGGAGAGAGTTCCGGGGGTCAACGCCCCCGCGGCCCGGTCTGTGACCAGGCCTCCTGGTGGATCAGAGCCTGATCAACCAGGCTGTTGCTGCTGGCTGCACGCAAACCAACGTACGAGCCACAGCCCGGCTGGTCAGGAACCGACTTTAAGTGCTTGTCCAGTGCCAGCTTGAAGACTGCCAGGGGTCTGTTGGTAATCCCCCTTATGTATGCTGGGAGGCAGTTGAACAGTCTCAGGCCCCTGACACTTATTGTATGGTCTCTTAACGTGCTAGTGACACCCCTGCTTTTCATTGGGGGGATGTTGCATCGTCTGTCAAGTCTTTTGCTTTCGTAGTGAATGATTTTCGTGTGCAAGTTCGGTACTAGTCCCTCTAGGATTTTCCAGGTGTATATAATCATGTATCTCTCCCGCCTGCGTTCCAGGGAATACAGGTTTAGGAACCTCAAGAGCTCCCAGTAATTGACAAGGATGTCAGCCACAGCACCGTGTCTTCCTTTGCAGATGATATCCGAATCTACATGACAGTGTCTTCCATTGCAGACACTGCAAGGCTCCAGGCGGACATCAACCAAATCTTTCAGTGGGCTGCAGAAAACAATATGAAGTTCAACGATGAGAAATTTCAATTGCTCCGATATGGTAAACATGAGGAAATTAAAACTTCATCAGAGTACAAAACAAATTTCTTCCACAAAACAGAGCGAAAAACCAATGCCAAAGACCTGGGAGTGATCATGTCGGAGGATCTCACCTGCTTGAAAAATTACAGGATGCATAATGAGAACCTTCAAAACTAGGGATGCCAAGCCCATGATGACACTCTTCAGGTTGCTAGTTCTATCTAGGCTGGAATATTGCTGCACACTAACAGCACCTTTCAAGGCAGGTGAAATTGCTGACCTAGAAAATGTAGAGAGAACCTTCACGGCGCCCATAACAAAGATAACACCTCAATTACTCGGAGTGCTTGAAGTTCCTGAACCTGTACTCCCTGGAACATAGGCAGGAGAGATACATGATTATATACACCTGGAAAATCCTAGAGGGACTAGTACCAAACTTGCACACGAAAATCACTCACAACAAAAGCAAAAGACTTGGCAGACGATGCAACATCCCCCCAATGAAAAGCAGGGGTGTCACTAGCATGTTAAGAGACAATACAATAAGTGTCAGGGGCATGAGACTGTTTAACTGCCTCCCAGCATACATAAGGGGGATTACCAATAGACCCCTGGCTGTCTTCAAGCAGGCACTGGACAAGCGCCTAAAGTTGGTACCTGACCAGCCAGGGTGTGGCTCATACATTGGATTGCATGCAGCCAGCAGTAACAGCCTGATTGATTAGGCTCTGATCCACCAGGGGGCCTGGTTACAGACCGGGCTGCAGGGGCATTGACCCCCAGAACTCTCTCCAGGTAAACTCCAGGTAAACTTGTTACATATTTCTAGACAATAGTATGCAACTAAGGTAGGTGAAAATGTTCACCTGTCACTATGAGTACTATTTATGTACCTAATATTAGTGTCAAAATAAAGAACTGCTACAAACTGTAATTATCAGAACATAAAAATTAGGCAAATTTAAAAAATGAGAAAAAGAGGTATATCAGCAAAACACTTCTGCAAGCAGCAGCGCTTCATGTTGCCCTCAAGGTGAGAGGACGTAGATCTACGTTTGGACAATTATGGGATTAAGGAGGGTAAGCCAGCCATGACAAGTTGCCTTGAAGGAGGTCATGTGAAGTTTCAAGGATAACTGACAGTCAAACAGGTCAAGAAACCTGACAGCATCACAATCGGGGATATGTGAGCCATACAGATACAATGGAGTATCAGGGATGATAGAATGTCTAATGAAGGTAATTTGGCATGTTTTAATACTAGAAAATTTACACCTATGAGTAATGGCCCAATTGAAAACATAGTTGACAGCATTCTGGAGAGAAACTGCCATGAGGCAACAGTCAGCAACTTCACAAGCTAGAGCAAAAGTCATCAGCGTAGAGTGATGACCAAATATTAGATGGAAGATTAGATGCCAGATTATTTATAGCTATGAGAAAAAGTGTGGTGATAAGGACACATCCCTTGGGTATACCCTCAGCTTCCAGTACCCCCTTCTCCTGTATACATTACTAAAGTTGAAAGGAGAAACTTTTGTTTTTCTTTTTGGGCCACCCTGCTTCAGTGGGATATGGCCAGTTTGTTGAAGGAAGAAGAGTTTAGATTACTGTCTAGTACTGAAACACTTTTCTAGGCTTAGACTAAGGCCTATGAAGAACTTCATCTTTGGCCACCAAGACGCTAGGTAAATTTTCAAGACTTATTTTTGGGGAAAAATAAAATAGCATCTTCAACACTGTTAATTACCATAATTCTCCCACCACATATACAAAGGAAATGGCATTAGGGGGATTCACCTGAAAAATGCTGCTACTTGTAAAGATGAAATCCTATTTCAGAAGAAACATGCTCACCATCACTCACTTCATTGCTGTCTTGTCAGAGGCTCGCCAATACTATACTTCAAAACTGAAATATCTCAGCCTTTCCTTCAGAGTGCAGTCACTGTACCTTTTACCCCCAGGACTCAAGTCTGGCTAATTATGTGGAGAAATTTTCTCCAAGGAAGGGGGCATCGGCCTCCCTTCAGCCATGAGGGACCCAGCCCTCTCAGAAGGGGCAAGCATCTTGTTTACTTCCACATCAAGTAATTGCAAGCAGATGTTTAATCAGCGTGTACCAGTCATAGGTCATGTGACTTCTTTGCAAGAGACCAGTGTTGCAACCAATTTGAGCTAACAAGAGTAATTAATCTCTGTGCCACAACAGGAAAGGTACAGGGAAACTTCTACCTCACTCTATTCACATGTGGGACATAATGAACTCTAAGTGATTGAGACATATCAAGAAATCAAAGACTATAGTGAAAGTGCATTTTTGTGCATAAAAGAATCTCAAAGGATACAGCAGACACTTACAGAGAAGTGACAACAGCTTTAGTGATATGACTGTGAATAATAAACAATACTTGATGAACAGTTTGTAACAACGAGTGTTGTGATCCTGACGGAATGTAGTGCGACATTCTTCAAAGAACATATCTGCCTCAATCATGGCAATGGATAACCGGGTGCAACTACAGGTCAGCTACAAATACCCAGGTAAGTCTGATATACATGATAGGGATATGTAGACAGTGCAGCAGATATCCATTCATGTTTTATTTGATGTACCAATACCCAGTGATCCGAGGGCCATCGAGCCCACATCAGTACATACTGTCAGCAATCAGTTTCTGAAATATGCCGACACAAAACCCCCTAGTGGTAACTGTACTCATCATATTTTTCCCCTTCAGAAACGTGGACATAGAACAACTGTCTATCATTGGAGGCTGCTATCATCAGAGGCTACGATAGGCAGAGACAGCAACAAAGCTAAGTGTCTGATACAGAGTTTTAGTATCTGTTCTACAAGTTTATTTGACCATAGTTTTGGTTATAGAAATTATACCACAGAGTTAGTCATGCTTGAACTGGATATGTGGCCACATGGTGGTCCAAACCTTGTACTACAGTGTACAAATAAATTACGAGCCAAGGTCCTTCGAAAAAAGCTGTAAAACTAGTGTTTTTACAATATAAATCAGAATGAGTCCCTCCAGGTTCAATCAATGAGAATGGGCAGCCTCGCTAGCCAATAGAAAACGGAAGGCACTTACAGAGCAGTCACCCGTCACACCCAACAGAAACCGGGGGGTGGCTAGCTCACCCAGCCACCCAACAGAAAATGGGGGTCAGTTCACCCAACAAGCGACGCTTCACTGCGCAAGAGCTAACTCAGCAAAGATAAGGCAGCAGCCAGCTGGTCTAGATGTATATATCTACTCAGTTTTTATAAGTGTTTATAGTGTGTTTATGTTTTTCTCTTATAGTTTTAACTGTTACAATAAAGGAAATTATATATAAAGTGTAAGCTTTCATTTAAATTAACAGTGACATGTATATATGTGTAAGAAATACACATGTGTGATTTACAGTTACACAGTGACATTTATATAGATGTTTAGTGAATGAAGTGTATAACATTATTAATTATGGTGACTGCAGTATTCCAACCTGAGACCGCATCACATAGGACAGAAGGCATCGTCCAGCCATACATACCCTGTACCCTTCAAGGTCACTGACCCTAAGGTTACGCTTAGTGGGTCAGTAGTGTCTAACTCAATTATTGCTGACTCGAGCATAGCAAACACTCAGCTGTTATAGCAGTGTAATGTGTAAACACTTTAAGTGTGGTGCTAGAATTATCAGTATTCAAGTAAAATGGCTTGTTTGAATACTCAATTTACCTCTTTACAAAGATTACACAATTAGACAATCTAAATTCAGTCTGTATAGGGTTAACTCAAGATACAAACATAGATTTTGATGATCTTGAGGCAAACTTGGAATTACTTACTCAACGTATGAAAATAATTCAGATTATGCATAATATCAAAGTGAATTCCTAGAATCAAATCCATCTGAGGATGACATTAAAAATTTTTTAGGTACTTTTAGTGATCAACAATTAAGGTGGACAGGAGTACAAGCTACCTGCCACAAAACTCTTTCACGGAGACCTACTGTAACTAGTGGTCAAACTCCTGCCACAACACCTGTCACACCTGTTACACCAGGTATCCCATTACCAAGCTTACATACATTGCCCATTTTCCAAGGTCATAATTACAAAGAAGTTATTAGTGGTTTTCAATCCATAGTAAATTCATGAACTGACATAGATGAGATTGCTAAGGACATAGATGAGAGTGTGAAAGGAGAACCCTACGAACTGATTAAGTCATTTCTGGTGGTTAAAGGCAATTATCACTTAGCCTTACACATCTTAGCAGACAATTACTTTGATGCTGACAAAGCCAGGGTTAGACATGCAGTCTTAATATCAAGCTTGAAGCCACCCAAACATTGTTTTTCAGACTTACAGTCATTTAGGATCACATTAGACAATAGTATCATATCTCTAGGTGCTAAATATGACCTACAGCAATGTGATTGGTTTATCATTGGTATTGTACAAGATAAACTGTCACAAGAAACTATTGAACGATTAAATATTATGTTCAGTAAACGCTATTTTACTTGTGAAGACATTAGCAATGGTTTACAAGCAATAGTTTCTTGCATGCAAGCAATGAGACAAAATGAAACATCCACAAATCCTGTGGATAACAAACCTTCAATTCAGTATAAAGAGAGTATACCTACTCCCACTAAACCACAGAATGGGAAATCCCATGTAGGCACTTATCAAGCTGTGAATACAACAGACAGTAAATAGACTGTTACACACAAACGTACTCCAAAATATGTACTTTGTGACAGAACACATTGGGCACAGTATTGTAGTCAATACACAACAATAGAGGCATGTAAACAATGTGATCATCAGCTGAAAAGGTGCACCAAGTGTTTAGAACACAAGGGAGGTAAATGCTCACTGATGTAATGTTTTAAATGCAACGGTATGCATCATACAGCATTATGCCCAAGCACTAATGCTGAACAGCAGAAGACTTCCATAGAATAAGGAAGTCAGCAAGCAACAGCATTAAATGTGAGAGATAAGTTTAAAGCGACTGCTCTCCCAATAGATCGAGTCAATTTATCTAATAAATTACACAAAACCAATGTGCTAACACGATTTGATGAAGGCTCACAAATATCTTTCATAAGAAGAACAGTGTAACATAAACTGAATAAATAACCCAATGCTAAAGTACAGTTAGATATACAGGTCTCCCTCAACATTCACGTTTTCTACTTTCACGGGCTTCACACATTCGCGAATTCCCAACCGCCAAATTCCCAGCCACCAAATTCCCAGCCACCAAATTCCCAGCCACCAAATCATATTTAAGTTTCCTGCCACCTGCGAGTCCCTACTACCCTCTCTCTGACCCCCGCAACTGGCAGCCAGCCCTCCCACCACTCAGTGGTGAGTGTTTTGTTTGTTCATTATTTGCTATTAAACTACAGTATAAATAATGTAAACCCATTTATGACTGCATATTGGAATGGCTATTCGGACAGGTATTAGACGGTGACATCATGTTTTTACTCTTGAACACTGCAAAGAATTAAACATTTCTGCTACAGCTAATAAAAAACAATAATCATAATAATAAAAATAATAATAAAAATAATAATAATAATAATAATAATAATAATAAAAAATATGATATAATTGAAGAAGGAAATTGTACAAAAATACGAGGGAGTGGTTGACACATTGTCAGTGTGACTGTGTTTATGCTGGAGTAAACTTTAGTCTCCCTGCTCTTCCAAACATTTCACAATAATTCAATGTGTTTGGGTGCTTGTAATTGAGTGTGACTGGAGTGGTAAGGCAGCAATTGAGGCAATGGTATTTAATAACATACATGTTATTAATAATATGTACTATTATTTATTTATAACATGTTTTTTAAATACAAAACATGTTTAAAAATAATACATGTTATCAATAATAACAATAAAAATAATAATAACAACTGGCAGCCAGCCCTCCCACCCGCCACTCCCCTCACTCAGTCCCAGCCACTGTGCAAGTCGGTCATTGCTGTTTGTGTGGTGGTGAAAGTATGTCTCATGCCCATGCAGTTACACTCCATATAATCATCTCCATTTAACTGTCATCAGTAACTGCATGTAATATTAATAGAAAAAATAAAGAATTATAATTTAAATTTTTTAATCATCACAAGTCACAGAGTTCGTCTGCCTTATGAGTGGTGAGTGTTTTTTTGTTCATTTTTATTAAACTACAGTATAAATAATGTCAACTCATTCATGACTGCTAATAATAATAATAAAATAAAATAATAATAATAATAATAATAATAATAATAAAACGAGGGTTGAAGGCAGTGGGTGGTAGAGGCATCCCCAGTCAGTATGGCTTTGTTATGCTGGAGTGAGTATTATCCTCTGCGCTCTTTCCAAACATTTCCCCAATAATTCATTGTGTTTTGGTGCTTGTTGATTGACTGTGACTGCTACATAATTAACCATGGGCCCAAATAAATTTTGGTAAAGAAACTGAGAAGCGAAAGAATTGAAGAAAGAAATTATATAAAAATACGAGGCAGTGGGGGAAAAGCAGTAAAATATTTTACGATGTTCTCAGGTACGTATTTTATGATTGTTCATGAGAACAAAAGAAAGGAGGAACACTGCAGTAGACCTGTTGGCCCATACTATTCAGGTCCTTCACAAATCCCCCCAATAACAGATAAATGCTACCCAAGAATAAGCTTTGAACATTCTATTTACTCACATCAAGACCCATTCAAATCCACCACCCTCACTTGTGTATTTATCCAACCTAAATGTGAAGCTACCCAAAGGGTTTTTAGCTTTGATAGGACCTTGGGTACTTTAAAAAGAGATTGGACAAATATATGAGTGGGAGGAGCATGTACGTATATACATGTATATACATAAGTTATTTCATTTTATTATTTTATTATATTTCCCTGCAATATATTGGGGCACCAAACATTCGCGATTTTTCAACATTCACGGGGCTCTTGATCCCCTAACCCCCGCGAATGTTGAGGGAGACCTGTAGCTGTTTTTTTCCTAAATTCTGGTAAACAGGCATATGACCTAACCAGATTCACTGTTGGTCTAGGAAACAGGAAAAAAGACAGTAGAAGCTGTAGTAGTAGATGATTTGCTTCAGTCTTTGCAGATTCAGGGATTAAAGGAAACAGTTGTAGTACTGAAAGCAGCCAAGGTCAAGTTAGCCTGTCCTGACATACAGACACAATTTGTCCAATTGATTTCATCACTGGAAGTGATTATTATCACTGTTTTGTGCAAACTATAGTAAGTAAACATGATGTTCACTTGCTGAAAACAGCAGAAGGCCACATGATATGTGGTCCCATTCCCTCTCAAAGTGGGAAAGAAACTGATATTGATTCAGTGGAAAATGTACTATTTACAAGGATAACCACTGATCATGTACTACAGCAAACCAATCATTACTGGAAGAAATGAATGAACCAGTTCATAAGTTGTGGGATTTAGATGCGGTAGGTATTGATGTAAATAAACCAATACCACAAGAGTCTTAGACTTATAACCAATATTTGGACACTGTTAACCCTTTCAGGGTATTGGCCATACTAGTACGGCTTACGTGCCAGTGTCCATGATGTACTATGTTACGTTGGTTTCCCTTATTTCTTGGATGGTAAGGTTCTCACTACATGTTCTAGTGTGGGGTAGCTTTTACTTAATGGCCTTATTTGTCTAGGGGTAATACTTACATCATGGCTGATCATCTTGAGTGTCTCTGATACCCTTTCACCAGCCCTCTTCACTACTACTATAAAAATATAACTGTATTCTCAATAGATATGTACAGAATATACAATCACAGCCTCCATTTTCAAAACAAAATCTACACACTCCATGCCTGTGCTCCACATGGTGTGTTGCAACAACTCTTGTCCTTCACTCTTCCTGACATAACTCTGGGCTAACCAGGGTTTTGACACACTTTAGTCACCCTGGGTATGGTGGCCAAAGCTTAAATTATAAAAACTCACCCCTGGAGCACACATGATGCCCCAAAAGATAGGAGAAGGACCCAGAGATCCTGCCAGGTTGAAGGTCAGCCACAGAGAGAGAGAGTCAGAGAGAGGGAGAGAGAGAGAAGCCTACCTAAGCTCCTCCCACCAAAACAAAAGACTGTTGCCAAGCACACTTCTCCAGTTACCACAATTCTACCACACCTTAATTTTACTTTTACAAAAAGAAATACAACTTTATAAACTACTTATTTAAATTGTGTGTTTATGTGTCTATAGTATAACCTATTATATTGAGAAAAATAGGTTTGACCCAGCTGCCTCTCAGTCATAAGGTTGATCAGTCCTTCTGACATTTAGAGCAAAGTCCCCATCAATTCAATATAATTAGGTATTATTATAGTAACTGTTACTTATAAATACATGTTGGGTCCTATATCCCCATAACATACTAGTATGCATAAATTCTAGCGCCTTCAAATCTTGTGGGAAAAGGCTGGTAGGCCTAGGTGTGAGAGAATGGGTGTGTGTGTTCGGTGTGTGCAGTAGAAAAAAAATCTGGGACCCAGTGGCACATTGTGGGAATGCCATTTTAGTAGACGTTGTTCACCATGCCTCGCAGTAAGAAGCTCCTCACTCCTTGGGGAATTGGGACACTTTTGTTCCCCAGTGACAGTTCTAATACAGATGGAAGTGCCAGTGAAGATGAGTTTCAAGGTTTTGGTGAGGTTTTGACCGAAACTAATGACCATAATATCGGTAATAGTGAGGAAAACCCAGAGGACTCTCAGCCTTCCACCTCTGCTGCTGGGCCGTCTTGTTCATGTTCAGTTTTAACAGAATCAAAGAAGAAACTCCTATTTCCCCAAATCCCGGACTCAGATGTGAGCATTGGAGATGATAGTGATAGTGAATATGAACTACAAGCTCTTGAAACCAGTTCCAATAGTGATAGTGAAGTGGAATATTCTCCAGTGAAGCGTCAGTATATACGACAATATATGCACTCTGGTAGTGTGCCATATGCTATTCCAAGGGAAAGGAGTGCATCTCGGAGTACATCCCGTGGTTGTACAACAGGAACAGACAGTGAAAATGACGATGATAGTGTTGCAATTGGGATGGAAAATGTGCATGGTGGTGGAAGTGGTGGTGCTGGAGGTGAGGCACCAGCAGTGGGCCATGCTGCCACCCATGCCACTGCCTCAGCCTCCACAACCACAACCTCTACAACCACAACCACCTGTCATTGTCCAGTACCCACCAGCAGACCGCACCTGAGATTGGCAGGAAACTGTCAATTTTGTTCCAAATCCCCACCAGTTTGATGAAAGTCAAAGTGGAATATGGCCATGTTGTACACTGGGAACAATGCCACTGAATTGGAATGTTTCAAGTTATTCTTTGACGAACCCCTAATGGAAATTATTGTCAGGGAAAGTAACAGATACTACGAGTACACCATGGCAAACGCAATACTTTCACACAGGTGGAAGGAGACAACTGTGGCTGAGATGTATCTTTTCTTTGCCACAATAATGCTTATGCCACATGTGTATAAGCAGTCTGAAATCATACTGGTCAACAGACCGCCTGATTGCAACCCCAGGTTTCAGTGATATAATGGGAGTGAATTGATTTGTGCTACTATTATGTATGCTTCACTTCTCAGACAAAACCAGGCCTGACAGAAACGACAGGTTATATAAGATTAAGAATGTGTTTGTGTATCTGAAAGAGAAATTCAATATGTATTTTTATCCCTTCAGGAAGCTTGTAATTAACGAGTCTTTGATTCTGTTCAAAGGAAGACTCTTTCAAACAGTACATACCAAGCAAGAGGAAACGTTTTGGCATAAAGTTGTTTGTGCTTTGTGATTGTTACAGTGGTCTGGTATTGGATATTATTGTGCACACTGGAAGTTATACATTGCAAAATACAGTGGTCCCTCGCTTTTCGTAGTTCTCAGCAATTGTAAATTTTGCCAATCATAGGAGTATTTTCAAATAAACATGGACTCGCTTTTCATAGGTTGACTCGCAAATAGTAGTTCGTCCGGGACACGTACACACGGTGTGAGCTGGGGCGGCCTCCCTACTCAGCCCCGTC
>NC_069451.1:37025888-37094778 GCF_026875155.1 Cherax quadricarinatus | reverse complement strand
GTAACATTTGTTCAATGTTGAAGTAGTCGTGCCCAAGAATTAGGCAAGCGAAGAATTCCCAAGTATTAAGATCCCAAGAAGTTGCAGTGTCTGACAGGTTTGTAGATGAATGGTTCAGAGAACCGACATGTTGATAAATTAGACACATGTGCAACTCTTGGGTATCTTTATTGAGGAAACGTTTTGCCACACAGTGGCTTCATCAGTCCATACAAAGGAGAATCTTGAACAGGAGGAGAATGAGGTAATCAGTCCCTCAACCTTGAGTCGATGTGGTCAGTCCATCAATCTTAAATAGAATGACCCAAAGAATGACTCTCCCACAGAGGGTGTGTTGCTTCATCCATAAAGACGATTACCATCGACCAATGATCTTGAGCAACCTCCCTGCAGATGAAGATGTAAAGTAAAAGGACACAAGTGCAACTAATGTGACATTTATTGTGGCAACGTTTCGCTCTCCAGGAGCTTTATCAAGCCAAGATGACTGGGTAACACCAGAACCCTTCCATGTATACTAAGAAAATCATTGCCCCCAATTAGGGAGATATCTTGTATAGCATTCTACTATTAAAATTATGCTACATTTACTATGGCGGGACACCACCTTGTAAGAAGCTAACATGTTAAGTAATTCTTTATGAATTGTCCAGACAATTATCGCCTTCACTGCCGTTTAAATATTCGTCATGCAATCGCAAAAAAAAAAAAAAAAGCAATTGCAACTTGTATAATTACTACCAATTCAGAGCCATGTACTTATATATCTGTTATATCTATGTGACTCTGATGAGTTAGTATTATACCCCTTTAAGAATATTTTATTATTCCACATACACTTTTTAAATTGCACGAAAGTGGTTGGGCCACTTACCTTTTATATCCTACCTCTCTCCCCCCCTCCCACCCTTTTCCAATATTTCTATCCTTACCCATCTTACCAAAGACTCTGGTCACAAGAAGAAGAAGGAGTGAGAACCTGATTAGCACGTATAGGTCAGCAATAGACATAATTAGGAAGAAGAGTGGGAACACTGTCAGATTGGTATTTTGCCAAGGAGAGGAGTTAGAAATGAATGATTGTCCAGGGCAATTGGTGTCAACTGCTGGCTGGACAAATACTGTAAGGAAAATGTGGTAACATTCATAGACAACTGGGACCTCTTCTATGGCAGAAATGACATGTATGCCAGGGATGGGGTTCACTTATCTAGGTTTGGGGTGGGGGCACTGGCAACTGCAGTGGAGGGAGCTGTTAGGGCTTTAAACTAGGAATAGTTAGTGGTATAGGTTTTGGTGGGAATACAGTGAAGTCCCAGTGTAGTAATATTGTGAGTTCTAGAGGAACTAGTAATAGGCAGAACGAGGTGGATATTGGAAAGCGAGTGGCACTAGGTGGCAAGGACAGTAATAGGTTTAGTGGAAAAACAGAAATGAGCAGGAAGGGTAAAGAGAAAGGAGGGTCTTTAAAAATATATTATGCTAATAGCCGTAATGCTAGGAATAAGATGGACAAGTTGAGATTAGTTGCTAGTGCAGGTAACAGTGATGCATTTGCAATCACTAAGACGTGATTTAATTAAAAAAGTCGGGACATGCCTGCGGAATGTCACATTCAGGGTTTTAATCTGTTCCAAGTAGACAAAAGTATCAGTGAGGGGGAAGGGGTGGCACTCTATGTCCGAGATCACTTGAACTGTCGCATAAAAATGGGTATTAAGTCTGAAGTAGCACATACGGAATCTCTCTGGATAGAATTTTCAGAGGGGCATGAAAAATTGATTCTAGGAGTGATATACCATCCCCCAAACCTAGATAGGGACCAAGGGAGATTACTATGGGAAGAAATTGTTAAGACCACAAGGCACGATAATGTAGTAATTCTAGAGGACTTTAACTTTAGTCAGATTAATTGTAATTTCTTGACTGGGAATTTAGAATCAAACGGCTTCTTAGAAGTAGTTCAGGATTGTTTTTTGATGCAGTTTGTTACAGAACCTACAAGGGAAAATGACCTGCTTGACTTGGTTCTGGCAAACAAGGAAACCCTTGTCAATAATTTAGAAATTACAGAGGAACTCGGCACAAGCGATCACAAATCAATTAGGTTTAGCATAGAATGGAAGTATGACAGTGGGGGATAATTCATTAATGGTCCCAGATTTTTGCTTAGCAGATTACAATGGGCTTAGAGAACACTTATCATCTGTTGACTGGGGTAACAAGGAGAGCTATCAATATGACAGCTTTCTGAACACTATACATGCTGCCCAAAGAACAGTTATCCCATATAAAGAAATTATATCAAATAAAAATGGCCCAAAATCTTTTAGGGCAAAAGAAAGGAATTTAGAGGCGTATCAAAAGAGGTGAGGGTCATCTTATCGTGTCATTACAATTTCATGAGTCATGTTAACGGCTTTGAGGGGACTTGAGCTAAAATTCGTCATGGCCACGCTAGCTGGAGATTCGTCTGTAGAAACTTGCATTTGTGGTTACAGTGGTGCCTATGCTAACCTTCCTATGGTGTAGAAATATACCTAGTTGGACGAATCTTATTGTGGCTAGCTGGTCCAGTGGTTAACGTGATGGTCTGGAGTTTTGAGACTCTCTGATCGCGGGTTCTATCCCCGCCAATGGTATGGTTAAGTACTTTCTTATTTGTTTGTTCATTACAAAGTCACTAATGGGTGCTGGTGGCTTCACAATCAGAACAAGATCTTCCTGGAGCAGGAATCGAATCACACCAGGCCACAAGGGATCTGTTCTTTCTTACTGGAGGAATGAACAAACTCGGTGGAGTGGATGACTCTACCCGGTTGAAAAAAGATAACGCTATAACACTGCAAGCACAGGGGAAAAGAAATGAACACGGTCAACAATACTGGTATTCATTCTGAGTCGCACACAGTGACACGAGGTATCAACTATAAAGAGACTGCACTTATAAACATTAATAACATGTGAAGATTACTCGAGAAACAACTTTTTACATTGCACAGATTACTGTCAATGAGGACATTATCACCATCTGGATCACCTCCATATATATATGTATATATATATATGGAGGTACCACCTCTAGAACTATTGTAGGGACCCTCATCCTCAGAGAAAAGAATAAACTTGCTTCAGGGAAAACTCAAGATTCTCACTGAAGCTGTTTGAGAAATTTCTCCTACCACCACAGAAACGTCTTTCTGCAATGGCTTGTGGCATCAGCAAGGGATGGCATAACTCATTACAAGTAACGCTCTTCACAAAGCCTCCCACTGGAAGGAACGACTACTTGAACAAGTTGCCATCGCAGGGATAGTAGTCTCAGCACCCAGGGTTGTCTGAGGTACCTCTAAAACCCAAGGTAACTGTACACTATCGTGCATGCACAATATTGTGGCTGGATTCCAGACAGGAGTGACAGTATTACTAGTGCCTGACCGCTCGGCTACATTAATAAGTAATTCACGGATTTATAGGAACTTAATCTGAACTTCACATTTTGCAGCACTTTAACAAATCTCAGATACAAGCTGTGAGAACAAACACATTGTCTAGGAACTAGGTATTGTCTTTCAGGCAGTAAGGGGATATTGGGACTGTGGACTGATTCATGTTTACTTGGACTGGCATGATACACTAAGTGAGCATTCAAAAGTGACTGGGACATCTTCTTAGGGAACTTACTCAAGGACATAAAAGCAAGAATAATAGAGAGAATATATGACACAGTAAGTTTAAATGGGAAGAAAATACTTAACTATTCTGCATAAGTAAAGAAAAAATAACAAGTCACACTGTAGAGCAAGGAAAACTCACATAAAACACTCAACTGGATAGGCAACACTTTGATGATCAAGAGAAAGTATACTTTACTCAAATCAAATTTACTCAAATTTACTTTATTTGAATTAATAGCACAGTGAGTTGTCTTTACTCTCAATTCAATAAAGAAATTTAATAATAAATGATAAATCAATCAAAAATGATAAAAAGGAATCAATAAATCTTGTGCAAAACTAAAATGGACTGGGAAAGCAATTCTTTAAAAAAAATAAAAAGACACACAAAGAATAAAACATTACACACAAAACACAAGAAATGTGAAACTGAAATCACAGAATATTGCACTGAAATAAGCTGTAGCAATATTGCAAATAACAATTACTAATCAAAAATTACTGCACAACACAACAATACATAAAAAAATTTTTGAACGAAAAAATTAATGGCAGCACAATACTTCCACAAGAGTCATTGCAGAATGAGTTCAATACTGCAATAATAAAAAAAATTGCACACACAAGAAAATGCAGTTGACAAAAACAATAAAAAAAAATGCCAAGGAATGAACTGATTGAACACTTTAACTCTTAATTGCAGCTTAGGCAACACTTATTGAACAAACAAAAGAATGCTTTGCTATAAAAAAGAAGTTAAAAATTGCACTAAGAGTGAATTTGTTCAATGAAATATGAAGAATAATAGAGGGCATAAAATGCAAGACAGAGAAAGGTTAACACTTACAATAAGGCAGGTTGGTATTTTTGTTTAATAAATGTATGAAAGAGGGGAAGGTACCTAGGGATTGGCAGAGAGTGTGTATAGTCCCTTTATATAAAGGGAAGGGGGACAAAAGAGATTGTAAAAATTATAGAGGAATAAGTTACTGAGTATACCAGGAAAAGTGTATGGTAGGGTTATTATTGAAAGAGTTAGAGGTAAGACAGAATGTAGGACTGCGGATGAGCAAGGACGTTTTAGAGTGGGTAGGGGATGTGTAGATCAACTGTTTACAATGAAGCATGTATGTGAACAGTATTTAGATAAAGGTAGGGAAGTTTTTGTTGCATTTATGGATTTAGAAAAAGCATATGATAGAGTGGATAGGGGAGCAATGTGGGAGATGTTGCAAGTAGTATTGTGGTACCATGGTCAATGCTGTGCGCTGTGCTGTAGCATGTCGCTGCTGCTGCTGCTTGCCCCCGTGAGCTGGGTGCGGAGTGCTTATCCTCAGGAAACGATTATATCGAATATCAGGGGTCCACTGTATATCTAGTGAATTTAAAATATTTATTGTAAACGTGTTAACAATAAAGCACAAATGTGTTATTACAAAGACAGGTCATTTGGTTCGCTTGCATGCACTGCTGTAATTCAGTTGTAAGGGAGTTGGTGGTGTGTGGTTTTGGGTGTGTGGTGGCGTTTAATTTTTGATATCTTTGTGTGTTTGGGCGTATGGGTTTAACCATTATGTGATTGATAGAATTGTGAGAATGAACTTTTTTATTATATACTATTGATTAGGTTCAGTTATTCAGTGTTTATGTGGGTTTGGGAACAATAGAGGTGTGTTAGTGATTCTTTGTGGGGGGTGTGTTTGGTTGTGTTTGTGTAGGGTTAGGGAGTTTTATGGGTGTGGGGAGGGGAGGGGTGTGGGTATGGGGTTTGGGGTATTGTTTGGGGGGGTGGTGTGGGTTTGTGGTGCGGGTTTGGTAGGATTCAAGTGTGGGCTTGTTTGGGGGAGCCAGGGGGTGGGGTGGATGGGGTGGTGTAGAGTTGTTTGGTTGTTTTGTTTTGCTCCAACCCAATTATGCATTACCCATTTAGCGTGAGATGAGCGTGAGATGGACACAAGGAAAATCAAAAGTGGGTGGGGTGGGTGGTGCGAGGAGGGTGGGTGGGGATGGGGGGAGGTGGTGGGGGTGAGAAGGTTGGGGGGGTTGGGGAGAGATTGGGGGGGGCGATGGGTTTTACAGCTAGTTAATGGGTTTCTTTGTTTGTAATAGGTGCTGTAATAAGTATGGTTTTTTGTATGGTGGTAGGTTTTATGTTGTGTTTTGAATATTGGTGGAGTGGAAAAAAAAAACAAACAACAAAAAAAAAAAACAAAGTGTGCTGCCTGTAGTGGGAATTTCATCATTCTGACTGCGCCTTTTGTTGGGTAATTAGTGCGTCTGAGAATGGTTAATTGTTGTTGAGCCCCCTTGAACTAATGCTATTGGTTGTGATAGGGTAAAATAAGAGAGTGATATAGGGCCCAGGAGGGCTGACTCTGTGGGCACATATAACGTATCTTCGATAGTTTGCACTACGGTCTTTGGAAATCTTTCTTATGGGAAATTTGGTTGTATATGTGTATGTCATGAAATTTGAAGTATATTATCTAGGTGGATTCCTAAGGAATTTTCCCTCCTGTTAGCTTTGGTGATAGGTGTGATCCATTTATCTTTATGTTGAGAGGGGACATCTGTAGCTTGTTACCAAACTGAATGAAGTAGGTTTTTGTCAAATGTTTTAGTGTTAAGTTTGTTAGTCCTCATCCTTGTTCTGATATTTTTCCTGTAATTCGCGTATTTTACAGTTTTGGCCTAGCTCATGACTGGGCTTGGTGAGAGGAGATGTATGTAGGTGTAATCGCAAATAGTGGGGGTTTGAGTAAATTGCGAAGCATTGGTAGGCATTTTGTGTAAGGAGGAGAAAGAGAAGTGGGCCAAGGACCCACTGCCCTGTGGGACTTTGGGAACACCCAACCTGGTTAATTGGTTTGTGCAGAAGAGTTTGCCCACCATTTGTTTCACATAATTGGCTCTTTCTGTTGTGTGTATGACTTGAGGGTGTGTGGAGGGTTGGAAGAGGTGTTAATGTGTTGGGGTATTGGGGAGGGGGGGGTGATTGGATGGGGATTCGGTCGTTGATTTTGAGGGTAGGTTTGGATTGTTGTGAAAAAGGGGGGCGGTAGGAGGGGGGTGGAGTGGGATGGGGTGTGTGGGGTGATGGGGGTTGGTGTGAGATGGATGGTGGGGGGGTGGTGGAAAGGTTAGCATTTCGGGGGATAGGGGGTGGTGGGGGGGTGGGGGTGGAGTGTGTGGTGGTGGGGGTGGTGTTGATCGGGGTGGTTTGTTGTTGTGTGTATAGAGTGTTGTAGATGTGGGTGTTTGGTGTGTTTTGGGCCGGCATAGTTGGAAAAGGGGTCCTCCTCACTGTGTTGGATTGGGGTTGTCCTTGCTAGGTGGTCCCCTTGAGTGTGGGAGTTCGGGTGGGTCCCGTTTTTGGGTTTGATTAGTGTGGATTTCTCTGGATTTTGGTGTTATATGGTGTTGCTGGTTTTGCAATGATTGGTGATATTGCACTGTGACACCTTTTTTTGTATGTAAAGGGTAGGTAACCGGTATTTATATCTCCTGTTTGTTTTTTTGTTTGTTTGATTAATAAGGGGACTTCAGTTGGGAGTTAGTCGGTAGAATAGGAACTGTTATTTGTGTTCGGGTTGTTGCCTGTGAGGTAGGTCATGGGGTGGGGGAGCGGTGAGGGGGTGGTGTGGGAATGGGTTTGTCTATTGGGGTGAAGTTATCTTTGTGTCGGGGGGGGCGGGGGATGGTGGGGGGTGGGGGGGGGGGCTGAGGGGGGGGGGGTTGGATTGGGGGAGTGGGGGGGGGTGAGGGGGGGGGACGTGTAGTGGGAGGTGTGGGGGGGACTGGGGGGGGGGTGTGGGATACGCTGTTGGGGTGTGAGGCGAGGGGAGGATGTTGTATTGGGGGGTGAAGATATGAGAATAGGTCGGTCTCGACTGTGTTTTTTTTGAAGGGGGGGTATGTGTCTGGGGGGTGGAAGTTGGAAGGTGTTTTGTGTGTGGGGATGGGTTGGCTTAGTGACATTTCTGTTTTCAGTGTATGGCTTTGGGAATGTCTGTGTCTTGGGTTCTGTTTGATGGGGGAAGGGTTATGGAGGGGGATTGTGGGGGGGGAGCGGAATGGGGGTGTTTGCGGGAGGTGAGGGTGGGGGGGGGGGAGGGGGGGGGGGGGGGCAGTGGGTGGTGTAGGTGTGTACGGGGTTGGTTGGTCGGGGGAGGTTTTGGGGGAACAGGTTGACAGGTGGGGACTGGGTGTGTAGCTGCTGTTTTTAGGGGGGGGATCATCGTCACCTTGTATCGCTGGTGTGATCTGTGGTCGGTGGTGACTTTGGCCCTGGTTGTGTGGTTGGGTGGTTTTGGTTGGATGGTTAGGGGTGCAGGTGTGGCGGATGATTATGGAAGGGGGGTTGTTGTCCGAAGCGATATTTTTTTGTTTACTAAGCATATTGAACTTGTGTATTATTGATGATTTTATATGTAATTCATTTCCATTTACTGTAGTTGATACATTCTTTTGATAGCTAATTCTTTTGTATGTAGATCAGTTGTAGTGTTTCTTGTTTGTATGTCATTCTCCACAGACTATAGTTGCCATTTTTATTTTGTTTTTTTTGAAGCTATTGAGAATTATTTCCAATTATTTTGTCAACACAAGACCTTATTGCAAGAAAATGATCACAGTTTTTTTTTTTTTTTCAACAAGTTTGGCAGTCTCCACCAAGGCAGGGTGACACAAAAAGAAAGAAAATCCCCAAAAAGAAAATACTTTCATCATCATTCAACACTTTCACCTCACTCAACCATAATCACTGTCTTTTGCAGAGAGGCCAGATGGTGCCCAGGAATACAACGTTTAGAAGTATATACGTATAAAAATAGACATATATCCCTCCAAACTGCCCCAATATACCAAACCCCCCTTAGAGTGGGCACTCGGCATTTCTCCATTGTAAGGCTTTGTACAGTGCAGGTCTCTCCAATTATTCGTCTTAATCTGTTCCTGGCAGTGGGGTTCTATTTCGAAAATAAATAGATGATTTTCCGAAAAATCAATTTTCCTCCATTAAGAAAACAATTGTAAATACAATTAATCCAGTTCCTGACATCCCTGAAGTATTAAAACAAAAAAGATTTTACATGAAATATAGATGTAGTACATACATGAACAAATACAATGGAACATGATGAATGAAACATTAACAGCATAAACACTTACCTTTATTGGAGGAGATTCTTCTTAGTGTTATGGAAGGACTGGAGGAGGGAGAGAGATTGAATTACTGTTTGGGAAGGGGTAAAATCCCCTTCCATCAACACCTTCAGGTACCAAGTCCTTTTCTAGGGTAACTTCTCTTCTCTGTTTCTTTAATGCACTAGAGGACCAGCTAACTTCTTTGAGAGTCACTGGAGAGTCCTAGTCGTTGCAAAAAAAAAAACTGTCCACGGAGGCTCTGTTTCTGGCCCCGCCATATCTTTTAAAATTCCCTTAAAATGGGCCCAACAAAAGAGCAACATACTCTTGTCAGGTACAATGTTTGCCAATATGGCTTGCAATATCCTTCTCAGGGTTGTTTTTTTTGTTTCTCCAATAAATCTTTTCATCTTATCCACCATTCAAAAATCTCCTTAATTTTGCTGAAAGAAGGAACCCTTCTTCAATATCATCTTCCTCCTTCTACTGCAGCAAAAGATTCTGAGCTGCAATCTGTTGGCTCTTCCTGCCTGAAGCTCTTGCAGCTCGCCTTCAGTGGTTAGCTCTTCATTGTGGTCCTCCACCCAAACTCTTCCACATCCTCCAAACTTCGCATCCAACCCCATGGAACTCCCCAGTTGCCACATTAGAGTTCACAACATGACATAGCTCATACAGGGGACCACCTCCAAACCCTTAAAAATCCTCTTGTCGACACATTCTGGCCACAAGTTTCTCCAAGCAGAGGTCAAAGTCCTTGGTAGGTCCACTCCCTCCCAAGCCTTACCTATAAGGCTTACGCAATATGGAGGAATTCTGAAGTGTTCTTTCCAAAAAATCCTCTTTAGGTTTCACTGTGAGTGTCTGAGGTCACATTAAAGCACCTTTCAAAACATTTGCTTTGGTGTAGAGTTTTTTTAAAGTTTCAAATGACCTGCTGGGTCCATGTGCTGGAGGGAGAGGAGAAGTGGTATTGGGGGCAAGAACTTGGCTGTGATGAAACCTAAAAACTCCTTCAGATTAGGTCATCCAAGTTTGGAGGATGAGCAGGTGCATTGGTCCATTACTAGGAGAACTTGGATCCAATTCTTTTCCAGGAGGTAATCTTCACGTCTAGGGCCAAACACTTCATTGAACCACCCTCGATGAAATTTCCTTCGTGACCCATGCCTTATTATAGGACCTCCAAAACACACACAATTTACTTTTAATAACATTGTTTTTCTTGAAACACTCTGGGATTTTCAGAATGGTCACTAGTTAACCGGCTTCACTTTGAAATCGCCACTAGCATTAATACAGAACATGAAGTGTAGCCTGTCTTTCATAGGCTTGTGTCCTGGCAGTTGCCTTTCTCTTCCTGAGTAATGTAGGTCCTCTTTGGCATTGTCTTCCAAAAGGGCCTGTTTTCATCACAATTGAAACTTGTACAGGTTTCAGTCCTTCAGCTCTATGTACTCCTTGAATTCCTGCACTATTTTTCAGCCACTGTTTGGTCTGAGCTGGCAAGGCCTTCACCATGCCTTAATCACACTGTGATATGCCAGTACGCTTCTTAAATCTCTCAAACAGCCTTTGCTGTGGCCTTAAATTCACTCACATCACCACTGGTTGCAGGCAATTTCTCTTATACCAAATCGGTCATGCAACTGCCTAGCCTTTTCACAAATAAGCGATGTTCAATAAGACTATCTCTGCTAATTGTTATCTCGTTCTAGCTACACCAATAATAATTCTCAACATTTCGAGTACTGGTGATCTCATTTTTGTCAGCATATTTACCCCCTTTGGCAACAACAGCTTCTTGATTTCCTTTTTCTTGGCTATGATGGAAGATATGGTTGTACGGGATTTGTTATACATCGGCCAGTTCGCCCACAAGGACCACTTTCATATTGTTTTTTTAGTTCAATGATGTTTTCTTAAATTCAATATATTTCTCACTTCTTTACCCAAAGGCTTGGCATAGGAGCTTTCTTTGGAGCCATGGTAGCTTATTTAGCACTTGCAAGCACTAAAATCAATGGAATATTATGAAATATTTCGTTGAAAATCGTGAGGGGGACCAATCGGCTCTCACTGGTAAAACCAATGGGCACCATGGCTGAGAAGGGGGACAAGGCGGCTCAGAGCCGTGAGTACGCATCCAGAGGAATGACGATTAGTGGAGTTAACGGAACCATTTGCGAGCCAATGTTTAGACGAAATAATGTGACGATTTCCGAAATGGATGACTATCAGGCCCAACGATTATTGAGGGACCACTGTACTTCCATTTCCAGGATTCAAGTCCGATTATATAAAATAATTACTTTCCCTTAATCCCTTCACTAAATATTACCCTGCTTATACTCCAACAGCTCGCCAGGTCCCAAATACCATTCATCTCCATTCTTTCCTATCTAACACGCTCAAGCATGCTTGCTGGAAGCCCAGACCCCTCGCCCACAACACCTCCTTTACTCCCTCCCTCCAACCTTTTCGAGGACGACCCCTACCCCGCCTTCCTTCCCCTACAGATTTATATGCTCTCCATGTCATTCTACTTTGATCCATTCTCTCTAAATGACCAAACCATCTCAACAAACCCTCTTCTCAGCCATTGACTAATATTTTTATTAACTACCACACCTTCTCCTTAATTCCACCTCCGAATTTTATGCATAATACAGTGGACCCCCGGTTAACGATTTTTAATTCGTGCAAAAGAGTTGGGTAATTGTTATGACGAAAATAATCGCTATGTGAGTGAATTTTCCCCAATAAGAAATTAAAATGGAAATAAAATTAATCCGTGCAAAGACACCCAAAAAGATGAAAAAAAATTCTTTTTACCACATGAAATGTTAATTTTTAATACACACAAAACTGAAAAAAAATGCAATGCACACTTACATGACACTTACTTTTATTGAAGATCTGGGTGATTGATTGGGATGGGAGGAGGGAGAGAGAGTGTTAGTGTTTAGAAGGGGAATCCCCTTCATTAACCCTTTGAGGGTCGACAGGCCCTCTCCGAAACTCGTTCTCAGGGTCCCTCGGCCAATATTTCAAAAAAAAAAAAAATAATTATTTTTTCTTATGCAAAAATAGAGTTTTTTTTTCTTAACATTATAGGATAAACAAAAAAAAATTTTACCATCAATATTCGGAGATATGGATGCCATGAAGTTTGCAGAAATGAGCGCGTATGGCAAACAGCGGCGACTGCCGCCTCAACCGGTAAACTTTTGATTTACTTGTATATGAAGGTTTGTTGTTTTTTTTCATATTTTTATTTTTTTCAAATAAACCTTATGATGGGCCCTATGAGACCAAAGTAAGGTGCATGTACATATATACACTTCGTTTTGTATACAACACATAAGCACACAAATATTTTCAATTATATTGTTTACAAACTTGTTACAAAAACAAACAATACAAAACATTGTTTATTATTATTGATCTATATATATATACCAATATACAGTCACTGAACATATTCCTATTAGTTCTGCAGCTTGTGGAACTCTGAACATTGGGGTCATACACAATGGTGTTTTAGCTGTATCCCTCATTTATCTCTTTCAACTGTCTCTCTCTTTCTATCTGTTCTGTCTATCTCTGTCTCACAGGTACAAATAAATACAGTATACGTTAGTATAAATTACCCTAGGTAACCAAGGAAATCCAGACAAAGTGCTATACTCTGCTTGAAGATGTGAAGTAAAAGTGATGACACAGTTTGTGGTCTCTCTGAGACAGAAGAGAGCTAGACGGATAGACAGATTAGACAGGGAGCTTTGACAGTCAGACAAAATAGACAGACAGAAATGTTAGTGTACAGTATCAGGGTTGTACTAGTGTTACACCCTCCTTCCTCCTCTTATTCCTTCTTCTCCTCTTTCTCCTCGATCCATGTGTAAATTACAAGAAAGTCGGCAGCTGTCATGAGAAGTTCAAGTGGGACATATTGGGTCATTTACTCTTTCCCCCTCCGGCCTGTTTTGTCAAAACAATGGGGTCGGATGCACTTCCCCTCCTCCTCATTCTATCTAATTATCTTTCTCCCTTAATTCTATCTGTCTGTCTATCTCTGTCTTCGACTGTTGGTACACATAAATACAAGTTATACATAGTATAAATTACCTAGGATAACCCAAGGAAGAAACCCAGAACAAAGTGCTATACTCGCTTGAAGATGTGAGTAAAGTGGTGACGCAGTCTTGTTGGCTCTCTGTGACAGAGAGCTAGATGGATAGACAGGGAGCTTGACATGACAGTATGCAAATAGACAGACAGAAATGTTAGTTACCAGCAAAAACAAAGGGAGGGTGATTGTTCAGCTCATCTTTTGGCATCAGCTATACCCTCATTTACCCTCCATCAAACGTACAGCACTTATCAGTTGTTATCTCCCCTTATCTTGTATACTGTCCATGGGTGAAACATTTTTATTATTACATATTATTATTTATACCTATTTTATTATGTATTATTAATTATTATGTATACCAAATATTATGTATTATTATTATGTATTATTGTTATTTCATTACGGTATTACTTCTTCTTCCTCCTCCTCCCTCCTCCTCCTCTTCCTCCTCTCCTCCTTTCTTCCTCCTCCTCTTCTTCCTCCTCCTCCCTCCTTATTCTTCCCCCTCCTCCTCCTCCTACTCCTCTGCCTCCTCCTCCTCTTTGCCTCCTCCTCCTCTTGCCTCCTCCTCTTCCTCTGCCTCCTCCTTCCTCTGCCTCCTCTCTCCTCCTCCATTCTTGGAACAAGTTTTTTGAGAGCTTGTAGTTCATAATCACTATCCATTATCATCACAATGCTACATCTGGTCTGGATTTTGGAAAATATGGAGTTTCCTCTTTGATTCTGGTTTACAAATGAAAGACGGCCCCAGCACCAGAGGTGGAAGGCTGTGGGTTTTTTGTCTGGGTTTTCCTCACTATTAACCATATTATGGTCATTAGTTTCGGTCAAAACCTCACCATAACCTGAAAATCCTATCTTCCACTGTCACTTCCATCTGTATTCGAACTGTCACTGGGGAAACAAAAGTGTCCCAATTCGCCGAGGAGTGAGGAACTTGCCTTACGCAGGGCACGATGGAAATTTGTGTACTATGATTGGGGTTATCCCACAAATGCACCACTGGGTCCCAGATTTTTTTCCTACTGCGCACACCCACCATCACAGACCCATTCTCTCACATCTAGGCTTATCAGCCTTTTCCTGCGAGATTTGAGGCCGCTAGAATTTATGCGTATAGTACGTCAAAAACCCCTACGGTAAGAGTTACTAGTACGACCAAAACCTCAAAGGGGTTAAGACTTGAGGTGCAAAAGTCCTTTCTGGGGTGTTACTTCCCTTCTTCTTTTAATGGCCTAGGACCAGATTCAGAGTCACTGGACTTCTTTCGCCAACAATATCTGGTCATAGTTGGCCTGTCTCTTCGTTCCTTTATGACTTCCCTAAAAGTGTTTCACAAACATTGTCGTGTTAATAATCACCAGCAACGGCTATGCCAATAGCTGTGTGAGGGTGATTTTCATCCATGAAGGTTTGCACTTCAAGCCACTTTGCACAGGATTTCCTTTATCTTTGTGTAGGGGCAACTTTTCAATTTCACTCTCCCCTCCTCTGAACAGTTTCCTCAGGTCTGGCCTCTTTGCTCTTGAAGTTGATCTATCAGCTCATCAGTGGTTAGTTCTTCATTTTCCTCCTCCACAACTCTTCACATCTCCCACTAACCTCCAACCTCAAGGACTTTCCAATGCCAAATTGGATTCCTCAACTGGTATAATCCTCTCAGGGTTAGCTCAAACCCTTCAAATCCCTTTTGTCTACAACTTTCTGGCCACAAGTTTTTTTTTTTTATTCCAAGCAGGAGTGTTCAAGGTCTTCTTAGTCACTCCCTCCCAAGCCTTACCTATCAGGTTTACCAATTGAGATATTAAAGGCTCTCTCCAAAACTCTCTTAGAGTCAGTTGAGTTTCTGAGGTCACTACAAAGCACCTTCAAACAGAGCTTTTGTAGTACAGTTTCTTGAAGTTGGAAATGACCTGCTGGTCCATGGGGCTCCTGCAGGAGAGGAGTAGTGGTATTAGGAGCAAAAACTTCACCTTAATGAAGCTCATGTCCCCATAAATGTCGCTCTGCCACGTCTGTAGGATGACCAGGGGCATTGTCTACACCAGGAGGCACTTAAGGTCTAATTTTTTTCGTTAGGTAATCGTTCACATTGGGGGCAATGCATGGTGTAACCAGTTATAGAAAAAAGTCCACTAGTGACCCATGCCTTACTGTTTTGGCCCTCAACAGCACACACAAATTATCTTCGAGGAAATCTTTTGCCTGAACGCTCTGGGAGTTTCAGATGTGAAGTGATACACTAATAAAGGCTTAGCTTTGCAAGCACCACTAGCTTGGGCACACATCAAAAAAAACAAAAATAAAACAAGTAAGCTGTCTTTTTGAGGCTTATGTCCTGGGGATGTGGCCTTTTCCCCTGAGTAATGTAGGTCCTCTTGGCATTTTCTTCCAGGAACAGGGCCTTGTTTCATCACAATTAAACACTTGTCAGGTTTCAGTCCTTCACTGTCTATTGTACTCCTTGAATTCCCTGCACATATTTTTCTCAGCCGCTTTGTGGTCGAACTGGCAGCCTCACATGCCTTATCACACTTTGGATTGCCACTACGCTTCTTAAATCGCTCTCAAACTCAAACCTTTGCTGGCCTTAAATTCACTCACATCATCACTAGTTGCTAGGCATTTTTTTAATTAATTCCTCATGCAACTTCCTATCCTTTTCACGATATGATCGCTTGAGAGACGGGCTATTCCTGTGGCTAAAAGGGCTTTGGTTTTTTTTCATTTATCACACCCAATAAGAGTCTCTCACATCTTCATCACTTGCGATCTTTGTTTCGAAACACAGTTAAACCTTTGGCAAGAACAGCTTCTTTTGATTGTCTGTCTTGCGTGCCCTCAATTTAGTAGCGGATGGTTGATTGGGTTTTTGTACAACTTGACTAGGTCGGCGATACGCAATCCACTTTGTCATACTTATCAATTGATTCTCTTTCTTTCATTTCAATGGGATTCTCACCCTTATGGTGTACGGTTGGACACTAGAAGCTTTCTTGGGGCCCCATTGTCACTTATTTTTCCGGAAACAGCCCGGAAAACACTTGTAATATACGAAATATTCCGAGTGTATGCTTGTGTTGTTACTCGGGAGGACTGGTGGTAAACAATGCGGACGGGCGGCACATGTGAGGCTGGCTTGAGGGCGCAATTGGAGCGTCATCGGACGAAAATCGTGTGAGCGGGTTTTTTGGTTTTTAATCGGTAATGGGTCGCGGCAAAATTTTTGCGATAAAGTAAGCGGTATGCGGTATTAATCGTATGTGATGCCAATCGTTATGCGGGGGGTCCCTGTATTTAAACACCAACATTGCCTTAGACAGGACACATCTCCGCTGGCCTCCATCTGCCTCCTTGCTGCGCGCATTTACACACCCAAAGCTCACACCCTATAACAGTGTTTGGTATACTATACTTCATGCATTCCTTCTTTGCCTCCATAGATAACATTTTTTGCTTCCAACATATACCTCAATGCACCAATTCACTTTTTTCTTCATCAGTATCTGTGATTAACCTCCATCCTTCATATAAATCCATCCGCTGACACATCAACTCCCCCCAAATATCTGAAACATTCACTTCTTCCAGAACTCCCATTTGATTTCCAATTTTTCTGTATCTGAATAATTTGATACCCTCATCACCCTACTCTTTTCTATATTCACTTTCAACTTTCTACCTTTACATACTCTCCCAAATTCTTCCACTATGCAATTTTTCTTTAGAATCTCCCATAAGCACAGTATCATCAGCAAAAAGTGTGTCACTTCCCATTTTGTATTTAATTCCCCATAATTTAATCCCACCCCTCTCCCGAACACCCTAACATTTACTTCTTTTACAGCCTGATCTATAAATATATTAAACAAACCCATGGTGACATTACACATCCCTGTCTAAGACCAACTTTTACCGGGAAGTAGTCTCCCTCTCTTCTACACACCCTAACCTGAGCCTCACTGTCCTCATAAAAACTCTTTACAGCATTTAGTAACTTACCACCTATTCCATATACAGTGGACCCCTGGAGTTTCGTGATTAATCCGTTCCAGAGAGCCCGCCGAAGGTAGAAATTCACGAAGCTCAAAACCATTTTCCCCATAAGAAATAATGGAAATAAAATTAATCCATTCCAGACACCCAAAAATATTAAAATAAAATAATTTTTTTTAAATTAAATAAAGATTTACATAATGAAAGCAATCAGAAATCAAGTACATACATTTAAAATAAATAATAATAGCATTACACTTACCTTTACTGAAGACTTCTGCGTTGATGGAAGACTGGAGGAGGGGATGGGAGGAAGGTGTACACTATTTTTTTGGAAGGAGAATCTCCTTCCATAGGACTCAGGTATGAAGTCCAATATTCTTGGGGGGCTACTTCCTTCCTTTCTTTTACATGCCACTGGGACCAGCTTGAGGAGTCACTGGACCCCTGTCGCACAAAATATCTTCCAGAGAGGTCTGTTTCTGGCGTTTCTCCTTAAGTTTCCCTGAAGTGGGACACAACACTGTCATTCGTACATGTTGCCAATACAGCCTGCAACAGCTTTGTAAGGTGAAAGTTTCATCCATAAATGTTTGCACTTCAGTCCACTTTCCACTAATGTCCTAATCTTTGAAGGAAGGCACCTTCCTCCATCTCTCTTCCTCCTCCTCTGCAGCAGTTTCCTGAGCTGTGATCTGTTGCTCTTGCAGCTCTTCAGTGGTTAGCTCTTCCCTGTGGTCCTCCACCAACTCTTCTACATCCTCACCACTAACCTCCAATCCAAGGGACATCCCCAAAAAGCCACAATTAGTTTCCTTAGGTCAGCCAACAAAAACCCTTCAAAATCCCTCTCTTGTACACAATCTGGCCACAGATTTCTCCAAGCAGAGTTCAAAGTCCTGAAAGTCACTCCCTCCCAAGACTTACCTATAAGGTTTATGCAATGGAGGATATTAAAGTGATCTTTCCAGAAGTCTCTTAGGGTCAATTCAGTGTCTGAAGTCACTTCCAAGCACTTCTGAAACAACTGCTTTGTGTAGAGTTTTTTGGAAGTTTGAAATGACCTGCTGGGTCCCAATATTGTCTATTTTTATACGTATATTCTTTAAACTGTTGTATTCTGGGCACCTCTGCAAAAACAGTGATTATGTGTGAGTGAGGTGAAAGTGTTGAATGATGATGAAAGTATTTTCTTTTGGGGATTTCTTTCTTTTTGTGTCACCCTGCCTTGGTGGGAGACTGCCAACTTGTTGAAAAAAAAAAAACTGTGATCATTTTCTTGCAATAAGGTCTTGTGTTGACAAAAATTGGAAATAATTCTCATGCTTCAAACAAAATAATGGCACTATAGTCTGTGGAGACAGGACAAACTAGACACTGGCTAAATAAAAAGAATTAGCACAAAAGAATGTTCAACATTACAGTAAAATGGGAATGAATTAATATAAAAATTCAGCTAGAAACAAAAGAAATGCTGGGAAAAAAAAAAATTAGCTGAAGACAACATGAGTGTGATGCAGAAATAAGATAACAGTTACTGAATTACTTTACTTCATAACTTACTGGGCAAGGAACACAGTACTGTGAACACATGAGATAATTGTGAAGTGTAAACACAAGTTTATACTGCTTATATACTGCACACAACAGGGAAAAATTTTAAAGTACTTACTTCAAGTATATACTGTATAAAAAAAAGGAACACAACACAACAGACAAAAAAATAAAGCACGAAAATTTAAACACTGAAGAGAAAAAAAATATTGCAACAGAATGTAATGAACACTGAGTTTAATCAAAAGTCACTGAATGTCACTAAGAAATCACTGAAAAAGAAATGTCACTAAGAAATCACTGAGACACAAAAAAAAATGACTCAAGACTCACAAATGTCTCTGTAAAAAGATTATTATCACTGGAGTGACGTCAGTGGAGAATGAGGGCTAAAAAATTGTATTATGAGAACAGATTATCCAACTTATGAGGTGACATATAAAAACACCTGGAAAACCCTATCAGAAATACTAGGAACAAAAAAGATAACACAAAATAGCAAAATTGAATTAACAAAACCAGATGAACCCCAACTCCCACCTACTGAAACAGCAAACAGACTCAATGATTTCTTCTCCACTATAGGAAAAAAACCTTGCAATAAAATCCCAGCGTCAGGATACCCCCACTCCATATGACTACCTCACTGGCATACCCGAACACACTGTTCCTAGCTCGACTAACAACTGAATTTCCCTTTATTATCAAACAACTAAAAACAAAACAGTGAGATTTAAATACCTTATCCACCTTTACATACAAAAAAAGTGTCACAGGTGCTATTCACCAATCATTTGCAACACTCTGTAACAAATCCTTGAATCCTCTACCTTCTCTACAGTTCTCAAAATAGCAAGGGTCACCCCAATCCATTATGGTGGAGACCAGAGTTGGATAACTATAGGCCCAATATCCAACTTAACACCCTCTCTCAAAAATCTTCAAAAAATTAATTCATAAAACGAATTATCCTTACCTCATCTCCAAAAAACATACTCAAAACCCCTGCCTATTTGGTGATGCGGCCTAATAAAATACTAATGATGCTATTATACAAATGCTAGGACATATATACACTGCAATAGAAAAAAAAGAAGTTCCCACTCGGGGATCTTCATTGACTTACGTAAGCTTTTGTACAGTTGACCATGACTTGATCCACATAGAAAATTGTCACACTCTATGGTATAAGGGGCATTCCCTCAACTACTCAAGTCATACCCTCCAGCAAACAGAAGCCAATATGTGAACACAAATGGGGCAAAACTCCTTCTGCACAACCAATTTCAGTATGGTTGTCCCACAGGGAAGTGTCCTTGGCCCTCTTCTCTTTCTCCTACACATAAATGACCTACCAAATGCTTCGCAATTACTCAAACCCACACTATTTTGCAGATGACATACATACATTCTTCTCTTCACCATGAGCCCAGTCATGCTGCCAATACTGTAAATACGAATTACAGAAAATTATCTACATGGATTGAGGATAAACAAACTCACACTAAATCATTGACAAAAACCTACTTCATTCAGTTTGGTAACAGAGCTCAGATGTCCCTCTCAACATAATGATAAATGGTGATCACCTATTCACATAGGCTAACAGAGGGAAAATTATTAGGATCGCACTTGAAATAATAGACTCAATTTCATACACATATACAACATATTCTAAGAAAATTTCCAAGACCGTAGGCATTACTATGAAGATACGGTACTATGTTCCCACAGTCATCCCTCCTGGCCCTATATCACTCTCTTATTTTACCCCTATCTCACCTATAGAATTTTGTTGCATGTGGGTCAACAACAATTAAACCATTTCATGAACCCTAATTAACCAACAAAAGGCTGCAGTCAGAATGATGATAAATTCCACTAAGGCAGCACACTCCACCAATATTTCAAAAAACTAAACCTAACTCACCATACAAAACTATCCATACTTATTACTGCCACCTATTACATACATAGAACACTTAACCTCTGATATTAACCCCCCCCCCTTCAAACATTTCCTCGCCCAAACCTCATCAGAAACACATGACCAATAACACAAGGCCACAGATCACTCTTGATGTACCTTGTGTCCATTCACGCTATGCAAAAACTCAATGACATAAAAGGCCCTAAAAAATCTGGCAATTCTTCCTGGAAATATAAAAGAAACACTATCCTGTTGATAAATCTTGGCTCTTCTCAATGATCTCTGGTCAGCCAAATACCTAATTACATCAATGAATAAATGAACCTTTGTATAGTGTTTATGTTGATATGGTTCGTCACATTGTTATCACATAAATGTTCAACCTTTGACCCAATCGTACTTTGTTATTTTTTTAAAATACACTACCTAACAGAATAACTCCATTCTACTGAATGTACAAGCATGCATGCAACCATATGACCTGTCTTTGTAATACTCATTTGTGGCTTTATTGTTATCGTTTACAATATTTTTTATCACTGATTACAGTGGAACCCTGATAGTTCGATTATCTGATCCTGTGACGCTTACTGTGAATACCGATAATATCAACAAACCGAATCAATTTTTCACTCATAGTATTTATTGGTTAATAATATTTATTCCATTGACAAGACACCCAAATAGGTTGAAAAATCTCTACAGGTGCCTCCTACTCCACGTGTTGTTGTGAGAGTGGTTGGATGTAGGCGGAGGTAGTGGGGGGGGGAGGCTCGTGAGTCGTATGCGGCTGGGTCTGGTTGTGGTTGGGGGTATTGTTTGCGGGTGGCGACATGGTGGGAGGTGGTGGTTTTGGGGACTAGTGGAGTGGGGGGGTGTGGTTAGGGGGGTGGATGGGTGAGCTGGGTGCGGAGTGCTTATCCTCAGGAAACGATTATATCGAATATCAGGGGTCCACTGTATATCTAGTGAATTTAAAATATTTATTGTAAACGTGTTAACAATAAAGCACAAATGTGTTATTACAAAGACAGGTCATTTGGTTCGCTTGCATGCACTGCTGTAATTCAGTTGTAAGGGAGTTGGTGGTGTGTGGTTTTGGGTGTGTGGTGGCGTTTAATTTTTGATATCTTTGTGTGTTTGGGCGTATGGGTTTAACCATTATGTGATTGATAGAATTGTGAGAATGAACTTTTTTATTATATACTATTGATTAGGTTCAGTTATTCAGTGTTTATGTGGGTTTGGGAACAATAGAGGTGTGTTAGTGATTCTTTGTGGGGGGTGTGTTTGGTTGTGTTTGTGTAGGGTTAGGGAGTTTTATGGGTGTGGGGAGGGGAGGGGTGTGGGTATGGGGTTTGGGGTATTGTTTGGGGGGGTGGTGTGGGTTTGTGGTGCGGGTTTGGTAGGATTCAAGTGTGGGCTTGTTTGGGGGAGCCAGGGGGTGGGGTGGATGGGGTGGTGTAGAGTTGTTTGGTTGTTTTGTTTTGCTCCAACCCAATTATGCATTACCCATTTAGCGTGAGATGAGCGTGAGATGGACACAAGGAAAATCAAAAGTGGGTGGGGTGGGTGGTGCGAGGAGGGTGGGTGGGGATGGGGGGAGGTGGTGGGGGTGAGAAGGTTGGGGGGGTTGGGGAGAGATTGGGGGGGGCGATGGGTTTTACAGCTAGTTAATGGGTTTCTTTGTTTGTAATAGGTGCTGTAATAAGTATGGTTTTTTGTATGGTGGTAGGTTTTATGTTGTGTTTTGAATATTGGTGGAGTGGAAAAAAAAAACAAACAACAAAAAAAAAAAACAAAGTGTGCTGCCTGTAGTGGGAATTTCATCATTCTGACTGCGCCTTTTGTTGGGTAATTAGTGCGTCTGAGAATGGTTAATTGTTGTTGAGCCCCCTTGAACTAATGCTATTGGTTGTGATAGGGTAAAATAAGAGAGTGATATAGGGCCCAGGAGGGCTGACTCTGTGGGCACATATAACGTATCTTCGATAGTTTGCACTACGGTCTTTGGAAATCTTTCTTATGGGAAATTTGGTTGTATATGTGTATGTCATGAAATTTGAAGTATATTATCTAGGTGGATTCCTAAGGAATTTTCCCTCCTGTTAGCTTTGGTGATAGGTGTGATCCATTTATCTTTATGTTGAGAGGGGACATCTGTAGCTTGTTACCAAACTGAATGAAGTAGGTTTTTGTCAAATGTTTTAGTGTTAAGTTTGTTAGTCCTCATCCTTGTTCTGATATTTTTCCTGTAATTCGCGTATTTTACAGTTTTGGCCTAGCTCATGACTGGGCTTGGTGAGAGGAGATGTATGTAGGTGTAATCGCAAATAGTGGGGGTTTGAGTAAATTGCGAAGCATTGGTAGGCATTTTGTGTAAGGAGGAGAAAGAGAAGTGGGCCAAGGACCCACTGCCCTGTGGGACTTTGGGAACACCCAACCTGGTTAATTGGTTTGTGCAGAAGAGTTTGCCCACCATTTGTTTCACATAATTGGCTCTTTCTGTTGTGTGTATGACTTGAGGGTGTGTGGAGGGTTGGAAGAGGTGTTAATGTGTTGGGGTATTGGGGAGGGGGGGGTGATTGGATGGGGATTCGGTCGTTGATTTTGAGGGTAGGTTTGGATTGTTGTGAAAAAGGGGGGCGGTAGGAGGGGGGTGGAGTGGGATGGGGTGTGTGGGGTGATGGGGGTTGGTGTGAGATGGATGGTGGGGGGGTGGTGGAAAGGTTAGCATTTCGGGGGATAGGGGGTGGTGGGGGGGTGGGGGTGGAGTGTGTGGTGGTGGGGGTGGTGTTGATCGGGGTGGTTTGTTGTTGTGTGTATAGAGTGTTGTAGATGTGGGTGTTTGGTGTGTTTTGGGCCGGCATAGTTGGAAAAGGGGTCCTCCTCACTGTGTTGGATTGGGGTTGTCCTTGCTAGGTGGTCCCCTTGAGTGTGGGAGTTCGGGTGGGTCCCGTTTTTGGGTTTGATTAGTGTGGATTTCTCTGGATTTTGGTGTTATATGGTGTTGCTGGTTTTGCAATGATTGGTGATATTGCACTGTGACACCTTTTTTTGTATGTAAAGGGTAGGTAACCGGTATTTATATCTCCTGTTTGTTTTTTTGTTTGTTTGATTAATAAGGGGACTTCAGTTGGGAGTTAGTCGGTAGAATAGGAACTGTTATTTGTGTTCGGGTTGTTGCCTGTGAGGTAGGTCATGGGGTGGGGGAGCGGTGAGGGGGTGGTGTGGGAATGGGTTTGTCTATTGGGGTGAAGTTATCTTTGTGTCGGGGGGGGCGGGGGATGGTGGGGGGTGGGGGGGGGGGCTGAGGGGGGGGGGGTTGGATTGGGGGAGTGGGGGGGGGTGAGGGGGGGGGACGTGTAGTGGGAGGTGTGGGGGGGACTGGGGGGGGGGTGTGGGATACGCTGTTGGGGTGTGAGGCGAGGGGAGGATGTTGTATTGGGGGGTGAAGATATGAGAATAGGTCGGTCTCGACTGTGTTTTTTTTGAAGGGGGGGTATGTGTCTGGGGGGTGGAAGTTGGAAGGTGTTTTGTGTGTGGGGATGGGTTGGCTTAGTGACATTTCTGTTTTCAGTGTATGGCTTTGGGAATGTCTGTGTCTTGGGTTCTGTTTGATGGGGGAAGGGTTATGGAGGGGGATTGTGGGGGGGGAGCGGAATGGGGGTGTTTGCGGGAGGTGAGGGTGGGGGGGGGGGAGGGGGGGGGGGGGGGCAGTGGGTGGTGTAGGTGTGTACGGGGTTGGTTGGTCGGGGGAGGTTTTGGGGGAACAGGTTGACAGGTGGGGACTGGGTGTGTAGCTGCTGTTTTTAGGGGGGGGATCATCGTCACCTTGTATCGCTGGTGTGATCTGTGGTCGGTGGTGACTTTGGCCCTGGTTGTGTGGTTGGGTGGTTTTGGTTGGATGGTTAGGGGTGCAGGTGTGGCGGATGATTATGGAAGGGGGGTTGTTGTCCGAAGCGATATTTTTTTGTTTACTAAGCATATTGAACTTGTGTATTATTGATGATTTTATATGTAATTCATTTCCATTTACTGTAGTTGATACATTCTTTTGATAGCTAATTCTTTTGTATGTAGATCAGTTGTAGTGTTTCTTGTTTGTATGTCATTCTCCACAGACTATAGTTGCCATTTTTATTTTGTTTTTTTTGAAGCTATTGAGAATTATTTCCAATTATTTTGTCAACACAAGACCTTATTGCAAGAAAATGATCACAGTTTTTTTTTTTTTTTCAACAAGTTTGGCAGTCTCCACCAAGGCAGGGTGACACAAAAAGAAAGAAAATCCCCAAAAAGAAAATACTTTCATCATCATTCAACACTTTCACCTCACTCAACCATAATCACTGTCTTTTGCAGAGAGGCCAGATGGTGCCCAGGAATACAACGTTTAGAAGTATATACGTATAAAAATAGACATATATCCCTCCAAACTGCCCCAATATACCAAACCCCCCTTAGAGTGGGCACTCGGCATTTCTCCATTGTAAGGCTTTGTACAGTGCAGGTCTCTCCAATTATTCGTCTTAATCTGTTCCTGGCAGTGGGGTTCTATTTCGAAAATAAATAGATGATTTTCCGAAAAATCAATTTTCCTCCATTAAGAAAACAATTGTAAATACAATTAATCCAGTTCCTGACATCCCTGAAGTATTAAAACAAAAAAGATTTTACATGAAATATAGATGTAGTACATACATGAACAAATACAATGGAACATGATGAATGAAACATTAACAGCATAAACACTTACCTTTATTGGAGGAGATTCTTCTTAGTGTTATGGAAGGACTGGAGGAGGGAGAGAGATTGAATTACTGTTTGGGAAGGGGTAAAATCCCCTTCCATCAACACCTTCAGGTACCAAGTCCTTTTCTAGGGTAACTTCTCTTCTCTGTTTCTTTAATGCACTAGAGGACCAGCTAACTTCTTTGAGAGTCACTGGAGAGTCCTAGTCGTTGCAAAAAAAAAAACTGTCCACGGAGGCTCTGTTTCTGGCCCCGCCATATCTTTTAAAATTCCCTTAAAATGGGCCCAACAAAAGAGCAACATACTCTTGTCAGGTACAATGTTTGCCAATATGGCTTGCAATATCCTTCTCAGGGTTGTTTTTTTTGTTTCTCCAATAAATCTTTTCATCTTATCCACCATTCAAAAATCTCCTTAATTTTGCTGAAAGAAGGAACCCTTCTTCAATATCATCTTCCTCCTTCTACTGCAGCAAAAGATTCTGAGCTGCAATCTGTTGGCTCTTCCTGCCTGAAGCTCTTGCAGCTCGCCTTCAGTGGTTAGCTCTTCATTGTGGTCCTCCACCCAAACTCTTCCACATCCTCCAAACTTCGCATCCAACCCCATGGAACTCCCCAGTTGCCACATTAGAGTTCACAACATGACATAGCTCATACAGGGGACCACCTCCAAACCCTTAAAAATCCTCTTGTCGACACATTCTGGCCACAAGTTTCTCCAAGCAGAGGTCAAAGTCCTTGGTAGGTCCACTCCCTCCCAAGCCTTACCTATAAGGCTTACGCAATATGGAGGAATTCTGAAGTGTTCTTTCCAAAAAATCCTCTTTAGGTTTCACTGTGAGTGTCTGAGGTCACATTAAAGCACCTTTCAAAACATTTGCTTTGGTGTAGAGTTTTTTTAAAGTTTCAAATGACCTGCTGGGTCCATGTGCTGGAGGGAGAGGAGAAGTGGTATTGGGGGCAAGAACTTGGCTGTGATGAAACCTAAAAACTCCTTCAGATTAGGTCATCCAAGTTTGGAGGATGAGCAGGTGCATTGGTCCATTACTAGGAGAACTTGGATCCAATTCTTTTCCAGGAGGTAATCTTCACGTCTAGGGCCAAACACTTCATTGAACCACCCTCGATGAAATTTCCTTCGTGACCCATGCCTTATTATAGGACCTCCAAAACACACACAATTTACTTTTAATAACATTGTTTTTCTTGAAACACTCTGGGATTTTCAGAATGGTCACTAGTTAACCGGCTTCACTTTGAAATCGCCACTAGCATTAATACAGAACATGAAGTGTAGCCTGTCTTTCATAGGCTTGTGTCCTGGCAGTTGCCTTTCTCTTCCTGAGTAATGTAGGTCCTCTTTGGCATTGTCTTCCAAAAGGGCCTGTTTTCATCACAATTGAAACTTGTACAGGTTTCAGTCCTTCAGCTCTATGTACTCCTTGAATTCCTGCACTATTTTTCAGCCACTGTTTGGTCTGAGCTGGCAAGGCCTTCACCATGCCTTAATCACACTGTGATATGCCAGTACGCTTCTTAAATCTCTCAAACAGCCTTTGCTGTGGCCTTAAATTCACTCACATCACCACTGGTTGCAGGCAATTTCTCTTATACCAAATCGGTCATGCAACTGCCTAGCCTTTTCACAAATAAGCGATGTTCAATAAGACTATCTCTGCTAATTGTTATCTCGTTCTAGCTACACCAATAATAATTCTCAACATTTCGAGTACTGGTGATCTCATTTTTGTCAGCATATTTACCCCCTTTGGCAACAACAGCTTCTTGATTTCCTTTTTCTTGGCTATGATGGAAGATATGGTTGTACGGGATTTGTTATACATCGGCCAGTTCGCCCACAAGGACCACTTTCATATTGTTTTTTTAGTTCAATGATGTTTTCTTAAATTCAATATATTTCTCACTTCTTTACCCAAAGGCTTGGCATAGGAGCTTTCTTTGGAGCCATGGTAGCTTATTTAGGCACTTGCAGCACTAAAATCAATGGAATAGTATTATGAAATATTTCGTTGAAAATCGTGAGGGGGACCAATCGGCTCTCACTGGTAAAACCAATGGGCACCATGGCTGAGAAGGGGGACAAGGCGGCTCAGAGCCGTGAGTACGCATCCAGAGGAATGACGATTAGTGGAGTTAACGGAACCATTTGCGAGCCAATGTTTAGACGAAATATGTGCACGAATTCCGAAAATTGATGATATCAGGCCCCAACGGATTATTGAGGGACCACTGTACTTCCATTTCCAGGATTCAAGTCCGATTATATAAAATAATTACTTTCCCTTAATCCCTTCACTAAATATTACCCTGCTTATACTCCAAACAGCTCGCCAGGTCCCAAATACCATATCATCTCCATCTTTCCTATCTACACGCTCAAGATGCTTGCTGTGGAAGCCCAGGACACCCTCGCCCACAACACTCCTTTACTCCCTCCCCTCCAACCTTTTCGAGGACGACCCCTACCCCGCCTTCCTTCCCCTACAGATTTATATGCTCTCCATGTCATTCTACTTTGATCCATTCTCTCTAAATTGGGACCAAACCATCTCAACAAACCCTCTTCTCAGCCATTGACTAATATTTTTATTAACTACCACACCTTCTCCTTAATTCCACCTCCGAATTTTATGCATAATACAGTGGACCCCCGGTTAACGATTTTTAATTCGTGCAAAAGAGTTGGGTAATTGTTATGACGAAAATAATCGCTATGTGAGTGAATTTTCCCCAATAAGAAATTAAAATGGAAATAAAATTAATCCGTGCAAAGACACCCAAAAAGATGAAAAAAAATTCTTTTTACCACATGAAATGTTAATTTTTAATACACACAAAACTGAAAAAAAATGCAATGCACACTTACATGACACTTACTTTTATTGAAGATCTGGGTGATTGATTGGGATGGGAGGAGGGAGAGAGAGTGTTAGTGTTTAGAAGGGGAATCCCCTTCATTAACCCTTTGAGGGTCGACAGGCCCTCTCCGAAACTCGTTCTCAGGGTCCCTCGGCCAATATTTCAAAAAAAAAAAAAATAATTATTTTTTCTTATGCAAAAATAGAGTTTTTTTTTCTTAACATTATAGGATAAACAAAAAAAAATTTTACCATCAATATTCGGAGATATGGATGCCATGAAGTTTGCAGAAATGAGCGCGTATGGCAAACAGCGGCGACTGCCGCCTCAACCGGTAAACTTTTGATTTACTTGTATATGAAGGTTTGTTGTTTTTTTTCATATTTTTATTTTTTTCAAATAAACCTTATGATGGGCCCTATGAGACCAAAGTAAGGTGCATGTACATATATACACTTCGTTTTGTATACAACACATAAGCACACAAATATTTTCAATTATATTGTTTACAAACTTGTTACAAAAACAAACAATACAAAACATTGTTTATTATTATTGATCTATATATATATACCAATATACAGTCACTGAACATATTCCTATTAGTTCTGCAGCTTGTGGAACTCTGAACATTGGGGTCATACACAATGGTGTTTTAGCTGTATCCCTCATTTATCTCTTTCAACTGTCTCTCTCTTTCTATCTGTTCTGTCTATCTCTGTCTCACAGGTACAAATAAATACAGTATACGTTAGTATAAATTACCCTAGGTAACCAAGGAAATCCAGACAAAGTGCTATACTCTGCTTGAAGATGTGAAGTAAAAGTGATGACACAGTTTGTGGTCTCTCTGAGACAGAAGAGAGCTAGACGGATAGACAGATTAGACAGGGAGCTTTGACAGTCAGACAAAATAGACAGACAGAAATGTTAGTGTACAGTATCAGGGTTGTACTAGTGTTACACCCTCCTTCCTCCTCTTATTCCTTCTTCTCCTCTTTCTCCTCGATCCATGTGTAAATTACAAGAAAGTCGGCAGCTGTCATGAGAAGTTCAAGTGGGACATATTGGGTCATTTACTCTTTCCCCCTCCGGCCTGTTTTGTCAAAACAATGGGGTCGGATGCACTTCCCCTCCTCCTCATTCTATCTAATTATCTTTCTCCCTTAATTCTATCTGTCTGTCTATCTCTGTCTTCGACTGTTGGTACACATAAATACAAGTTATACATAGTATAAATTACCTAGGATAACCCAAGGAAGAAACCCAGAACAAAGTGCTATACTCGCTTGAAGATGTGAGTAAAGTGGTGACGCAGTCTTGTTGGCTCTCTGTGACAGAGAGCTAGATGGATAGACAGGGAGCTTGACATGACAGTATGCAAATAGACAGACAGAAATGTTAGTTACCAGCAAAAACAAAGGGAGGGTGATTGTTCAGCTCATCTTTTGGCATCAGCTATACCCTCATTTACCCTCCATCAAACGTACAGCACTTATCAGTTGTTATCTCCCCTTATCTTGTATACTGTCCATGGGTGAAACATTTTTATTATTACATATTATTATTTATACCTATTTTATTATGTATTATTAATTATTATGTATACCAAATATTATGTATTATTATTATGTATTATTGTTATTTCATTACGGTATTACTTCTTCTTCCTCCTCCTCCCTCCTCCTCCTCTTCCTCCTCTCCTCCTTTCTTCCTCCTCCTCTTCTTCCTCCTCCTCCCTCCTTATTCTTCCCCCTCCTCCTCCTCCTACTCCTCTGCCTCCTCCTCCTCTTTGCCTCCTCCTCCTCTTGCCTCCTCCTCTTCCTCTGCCTCCTCCTTCCTCTGCCTCCTCTCTCCTCCTCCATTCTTGGAACAAGTTTTTTGAGAGCTTGTAGTTCATAATCACTATCCATTATCATCACAATGCTACATCTGGTCTGGATTTTGGAAAATATGGAGTTTCCTCTTTGATTCTGGTTTACAAATGAAAGACGGCCCCAGCACCAGAGGTGGAAGGCTGTGGGTTTTTTGTCTGGGTTTTCCTCACTATTAACCATATTATGGTCATTAGTTTCGGTCAAAACCTCACCATAACCTGAAAATCCTATCTTCCACTGTCACTTCCATCTGTATTCGAACTGTCACTGGGGAAACAAAAGTGTCCCAATTCGCCGAGGAGTGAGGAACTTGCCTTACGCAGGGCACGATGGAAATTTGTGTACTATGATTGGGGTTATCCCACAAATGCACCACTGGGTCCCAGATTTTTTTCCTACTGCGCACACCCACCATCACAGACCCATTCTCTCACATCTAGGCTTATCAGCCTTTTCCTGCGAGATTTGAGGCCGCTAGAATTTATGCGTATAGTACGTCAAAAACCCCTACGGTAAGAGTTACTAGTACGACCAAAACCTCAAAGGGGTTAAGACTTGAGGTGCAAAAGTCCTTTCTGGGGTGTTACTTCCCTTCTTCTTTTAATGGCCTAGGACCAGATTCAGAGTCACTGGACTTCTTTCGCCAACAATATCTGGTCATAGTTGGCCTGTCTCTTCGTTCCTTTATGACTTCCCTAAAAGTGTTTCACAAACATTGTCGTGTTAATAATCACCAGCAACGGCTATGCCAATAGCTGTGTGAGGGTGATTTTCATCCATGAAGGTTTGCACTTCAAGCCACTTTGCACAGGATTTCCTTTATCTTTGTGTAGGGGCAACTTTTCAATTTCACTCTCCCCTCCTCTGAACAGTTTCCTCAGGTCTGGCCTCTTTGCTCTTGAAGTTGATCTATCAGCTCATCAGTGGTTAGTTCTTCATTTTCCTCCTCCACAACTCTTCACATCTCCCACTAACCTCCAACCTCAAGGACTTTCCAATGCCAAATTGGATTCCTCAACTGGTATAATCCTCTCAGGGTTAGCTCAAACCCTTCAAATCCCTTTTGTCTACAACTTTCTGGCCACAAGTTTTTTTTTTTTATTCCAAGCAGGAGTGTTCAAGGTCTTCTTAGTCACTCCCTCCCAAGCCTTACCTATCAGGTTTACCAATTGAGATATTAAAGGCTCTCTCCAAAACTCTCTTAGAGTCAGTTGAGTTTCTGAGGTCACTACAAAGCACCTTCAAACAGAGCTTTTGTAGTACAGTTTCTTGAAGTTGGAAATGACCTGCTGGTCCATGGGGCTCCTGCAGGAGAGGAGTAGTGGTATTAGGAGCAAAAACTTCACCTTAATGAAGCTCATGTCCCCATAAATGTCGCTCTGCCACGTCTGTAGGATGACCAGGGGCATTGTCTACACCAGGAGGCACTTAAGGTCTAATTTTTTTCGTTAGGTAATCGTTCACATTGGGGGCAATGCATGGTGTAACCAGTTATAGAAAAAAGTCCACTAGTGACCCATGCCTTACTGTTTTGGCCCTCAACAGCACACACAAATTATCTTCGAGGAAATCTTTTGCCTGAACGCTCTGGGAGTTTCAGATGTGAAGTGATACACTAATAAAGGCTTAGCTTTGCAAGCACCACTAGCTTGGGCACACATCAAAAAAAACAAAAATAAAACAAGTAAGCTGTCTTTTTGAGGCTTATGTCCTGGGGATGTGGCCTTTTCCCCTGAGTAATGTAGGTCCTCTTGGCATTTTCTTCCAGGAACAGGGCCTTGTTTCATCACAATTAAACACTTGTCAGGTTTCAGTCCTTCACTGTCTATTGTACTCCTTGAATTCCCTGCACATATTTTTCTCAGCCGCTTTGTGGTCGAACTGGCAGCCTCACATGCCTTATCACACTTTGGATTGCCACTACGCTTCTTAAATCGCTCTCAAACTCAAACCTTTGCTGGCCTTAAATTCACTCACATCATCACTAGTTGCTAGGCATTTTTTTAATTAATTCCTCATGCAACTTCCTATCCTTTTCACGATATGATCGCTTGAGAGACGGGCTATTCCTGTGGCTAAAAGGGCTTTGGTTTTTTTTCATTTATCACACCCAATAAGAGTCTCTCACATCTTCATCACTTGCGATCTTTGTTTCGAAACACAGTTAAACCTTTGGCAAGAACAGCTTCTTTTGATTGTCTGTCTTGCGTGCCCTCAATTTAGTAGCGGATGGTTGATTGGGTTTTTGTACAACTTGACTAGGTCGGCGATACGCAATCCACTTTGTCATACTTATCAATTGATTCTCTTTCTTTCATTTCAATGGGATTCTCACCCTTATGGTGTACGGTTGGACACTAGAAGCTTTCTTGGGGCCCCATTGTCACTTATTTTTCCGGAAACAGCCCGGAAAACACTTGTAATATACGAAATATTCCGAGTGTATGCTTGTGTTGTTACTCGGGAGGACTGGTGGTAAACAATGCGGACGGGCGGCACATGTGAGGCTGGCTTGAGGGCGCAATTGGAGCGTCATCGGACGAAAATCGTGTGAGCGGGTTTTTTGGTTTTTAATCGGTAATGGGTCGCGGCAAAATTTTTGCGATAAAGTAAGCGGTATGCGGTATTAATCGTATGTGATGCCAATCGTTATGCGGGGGGTCCCTGTATTTAAACACCAACATTGCCTTAGACAGGACACATCTCCGCTGGCCTCCATCTGCCTCCTTGCTGCGCGCATTTACACACCCAAAGCTCACACCCTATAACAGTGTTTGGTATACTATACTTCATGCATTCCTTCTTTGCCTCCATAGATAACATTTTTTGCTTCCAACATATACCTCAATGCACCAATTCACTTTTTTCTTCATCAGTATCTGTGATTAACCTCATCCTTCATAAATCCATCCGCTGACACATCAACTCCCAAATATCTGAAAACATTCACTTCTTCCATACTCCCCAATTTGATATCCAATTTTTCTGTATCTGAATAATTTGATACCCTCATCACCCTACTCTTTTCTATATTCACTTTCAACTTTCTACCTTTACATACTCTCCCAAATTCTTCCACTATGCAATTTTTCTTTAGAATCTCCCATAAGCACAGTATCATCAGCAAAAAGTGTGTCACTTCCCATTTTGTATTTAATTCCCCATAATTTAATCCCACCCCTCTCCCGAACACCCTAACATTTACTTCTTTTACAGCCTGATCTATAAATATATTAAACAACCATGGTGACATTACACATCCCTGTCTAAGACCAACTTTTACCGGGAAGTAGTCTCCCTCTCTTCTACACACCCTAACCTGAGCCTCACTGTCCTCATAAAAACTCTTTACAGCATTTAGTAACTTACCACCTATTCCATATACAGTGGACCCCTGGAGTTTCGTGATTAATCCGTTCCAGAGAGCCCGCCGAAGGTAGAAATTCACGAAGCTCAAAACCATTTTCCCCATAAGAAATAATGGAAATAAAATTAATCCATTCCAGACACCCAAAAATATTAAAATAAAATATTTTTTTTTAAATTAAATAAAGATTTACATAATGAAAGCAATCAGAAATCAAGTACATACATTTTAAAAATAAATAATAATAAGCATTACACTTACCTTTACTGAAGACTTCTGCGTTGTGGACGACTGGAGGAGGGGATGGGGGAAGGTGTTACACTATTTTTGGAAGGAGAATCTCCTTCCATAGGACTCAGGTATGAAGTCCAATATTCTTGGGGGGCTACTTCCTTCCTTTCTTTTACATGCCACTGGGACCAGCTTGAGGAGTCACTGGACCCCTGTCGCACAAAATATCTTCCAGAGAGGTCTGTTTCTGGCGTTTCTCCTTAAGTTTCCCTGAAGTGGGACACAACACTGTCATTCGTACATGTTGCCAAATACGCCTGCAACAGCTTTGTAAGGTGAAAGTTTCATCCATAAATGTTTGCACTTCAGTCCACTTTCCACTAATGTCCTAATCTTTGAAGGAAGGCACCTTCCTCATCTCTCTTCCTCCTCCTCTTGCAGCAGTTTCCTGAGCTGTGATCTGTTGCTCTTGCAGCTCTTCAGTGGTTAGCTCTTCCCTTGTGGTCTCCACCAACTCTTCGACATCCTCACCACTAACCTCCAATCCAGGACATCCCCAAAAAGCCACAATTAGTTTCCTTAGGTCAGCCAACAAAAACCCTTCAAAATCCCTCTCTTGTACACAATCTGGCCACAGATTTCTCCAAGCAGAAGTTCAAAGTCCTGGAAGTCACTCCCTCCCAAGACTTACCTATAAGGTTTATGCAATGGAGGATATTAAAGTGATCTTTCCAGAAGTCTCTTAGGGTCAATTCAGTGTCTGAAGTCACTTCAAAGCACTTCTGAAACACTGCTTTGGTGTAGAGTTTTTTTGAAGTTTGAAATGACTGCTGGTCCATGGGCTGGAGGAGAGGAGTGGTATTAGGAGGCAAGAACTTCACCGTGATGAAACTAAACTCCTCCACTATTTGCTCTTCCAAGTCTGGAGGATGAGCAGGAGCATTGTCCATTACCAGGAGGCACTTTAGTGGTAATTTATTTTCCAGGAGGTATTTCTTCACACTTGGGCCAAACACTTCATTAAACCAGTCTAGGAGAATTCCCCTTGTGACAGATGCCTTTCTGTTAGCCTTCCACATCACACACAAGTTACTCTTGGCGACACTGTATTTCTTGAACACTCTGGGATTTTGAGAGTGATACACCAGTAAAGGCTTCACTTTAAAATCCCCACTTGCATTACTACAAAACATGAGAGTAAGCCTGTCTTTCATAGGCTTGTGTCCTGGGAGTGCCGCTTCCTCCTGCGTGATGTAGGTCCTCTTTGGCATTTTCTTCCAGAAGAGGCCTGTTTCGTCACAATTAAACACTTGCTGGGGTTTGAATTCTCCAGTGTCTACACACTCCTTAAACTCCTGTACAAACTTCTCAGCTGCTTTTTTGTCAGAACTGGCAGCCTCACCATGCCTTATCACACTGTGAATGCCACTACGCTTCTTAAATCTCTCAAACCAACCTTTGCTGGCCTTAAAATCACAAGCATCACCACTTGTTGCAGGCATGTTCTTTACGAGATCGTCATGCAACTGCCTTGCCTTTTCACATATTATCGACTGCGTAACACTATCTCCTGCTAACTGTTTTTCGGTAATCCACACCAACAATAACCTCTCCACTTCTTCGAGGATTTGTGATCTCCTTTTTGTCAGCATATCCACCCCTTTTGCAACAACAGCACACTTTATTTCCTTTCCTTTCGCCACGATCGAAGTGATGGTTGAATGGGGCTTGCCATACATCCTGGCAAGCTCTGTAACACCACTCCCTCTCATATTTTTCAATGATTTCCTTCTTGAATTCGATCAGTGTTCCTCACTTTCTTTACCAAAAGGGGTTGCACTGCATGTGGCTGTGGCCCACAAGTGGTCGGAACTAACAAAAAACCTTGAAATAACCCATGTGAAATATATGTGGCAACAACCCTTTCAGAATGTCTTATATCTATGTCCTAAGTCAAGAAAACAATTCCTGGCTGGCTTGGCAGGCTGGCTGGTTGGTAGGCCTGCTGGCCGGCGGCCTGGCTGGATGACTGGTTAACTGATTGGCTGGCTAGCTGTCTGGCTAGCAGCCTGGCTAGCTTGCTGGCCACTGGCTGGCCAGCTGGGCTCGCTGCTGCGGCCTGGCTCTAACTCCGTTTGTCTTATCTATGTCTATCCTGTCTCTCTTGTCTGTCCTTTGTCTAGCTTTTTCTATTTTCTTGTCTATCTATGTTATCTGTCTCTGTCATGCCTGTCTATACTCTGTCTATCTCTTTCTGTCTGTCCTGTCTAATCACTGTCTCACAGGTAACAAATAGAATACAGTATACATAGTGTTTAAATTACCTAGGATAGCCCAAAAAATCCAACCAAGTGCTATACCTGCTGAAGATGTGAGAAAGTGATGATGCCATCCTTGTGGCTCACTCTGAGGACAGAAACTAACAGATTAGACAGGGAGCTGACAGACAAATAGACAGACATGTTTTGTGAATCAACCAGCGAAAACGAAGGGCGGCGATGCTCAACAACATCACCTCTAATCTTTTCCTATCTGCTGCACCCCGACCCCACCCTCATGTATGCTCACAAACGACAGCTCTTATCAGATGTTATCTCACCTTAACATGTCACTGTCGGGGTGGACTTTGTTTTTCATGAATCAATGAAACTTATAATTTTATTATAATTACGTATTTTCTTCTCCTTCTACCTTCTCCTCCTCCTCGCTCCTCCTCCTCCTTCTCCTTCTCCTTCTCCTCCCCTCATTATTATTATATACGTCCACATATCCAAAAACATTGCTTGGACATATAAATACTTTGTATATACATTGTATTCCAAGACAATAGTAAATGGCCAAAGGCAGGTGTAAATGTCCACCTTCCCAGTGTGTTGTGACAATGTGAGTACAATTTCAGTACCTAATACTAGTGTCCGAACAAAGAATTGGTTATGAAATGACAGAACTACTATAAATTTGTAATTATCATAACATAAAAATTATATTAAATATGAAAAATAGAAAAAAAGATATATCGGCACACTTTCTGCAAGCAGCAGGTGCTCCATGTTGCCGCAAGGTGATCCCCAGTGGCCAACTTTTGCGGCTTCATTTCTCAGTAAGTACTGACTACTAATTTTTTTTTTATCCTATAACACTTAGAAAAATGGCTTTTTTTCTATAAAAAAAAAAAGATTTTTTTATTTTTCAAAATATTCGGGGACACTAGGTAGTGAACGAAAATAGTATATGTTTGGACTGTTTTACGGGTAAAACTAGGATTAGTTAGAGTATAGGTTTAGAAATGGAGAAATAAATAAAGTATGGATATATTGACTTAGGCTTTGGATTTAGAATCTTAATAAAACAGCCATTGATAAACACAGGGTAATGATAATTACAGAAATAGTGTAAAAGCATAGGCAAATATGAAAAAGGTGCAGAAGAAAAAACATATACACAACTGTTTATTTATACAAACAGTTGAAGTGGAAGAAATAAGGATTAATGAATTACGTTATGGTAGCATGTGCTGGGAACCTTGAAACTGAAAACATGTATGAATTAAAGAGTCAGTGACTTAGCTCAGTTGTGACCTGTACTTAGCTCAGTGCTGACCTGTACTTAGCTCAGTGAAGACCATGTCTGTGCACTCTCTGAGAGTCTTGACCAATGTCCTCTCTTGATCACTCTACCAGCACACCCACTTTAAAGAGGAGCTTAGGGTTGCTATGCTCAAGATATGGCGATTAATGGAGGAGAAACCAGAAGATTTCTTAGTAATCTTCCTGTTGTGGTCCTCAGGTCAGTGGGCTGGGCAACATGGAACCAGCTGAAGGATCAAGAAAGACTGTTTGGATTGGCAGAAACAAAGAAAACCAAAAAGACAACTGTGGAAATTCCAACCCATTTTCGATGCAACTGACTAATGTGGGTAGCCAGGAATGTGGCGCCAATGAAGCGATTGGCTGACAATGATCCACATCCCTGAAACCTCAACGAAGACCATCAAGGAAAGTCACCAACAACTCCACAAGTGAAGGTAAAGCATTGTTTTTAGTTGGAGACAGGTTAAGTTTATGGATAGGGCCTTTTGTCATAGGGTACAGGGGAAAAAAGGAAAAGGAGGCCGAGGGTATGTGATCCTGGGGCTGGGAAGGGGGATATTGTTTAGCCCGTCAGGACGACATCATGAAAGGTAATGGGAGCAATGCTATTATCTGTGCCTCATAAAGGAGGCATCGATGTTGCAGAGAATAGAGTGAGAAGAGTCGCAGTCCGCTACCATGGAGAGAAGACATCGTCGTTCCTGCTCTTCGGTTTTCCTGAGTAATTCGAGATTAGAGGCAAACTATGAACGACTGTTACTCAAGATTTTTCTTGGGTTATCCTGAGTAGTTCCGACCAGAGCTGAGAGGAAACTGCTTGCAGTCACTTCCGAGCACCATCCCATCAAGAGGGTAAGGCGGTGACTATCTTCTTGTTCAGCCCTCTCTTCCCCAATCCCCCCATCCTGCCCTCACCCAAACATCTAGACGGCACACACTAACACACTACTTACATTGCTATCCTTCTGACTTTCCTATCTTTGCTTCTTTTTCGCAACTTCGTTATTGGCGAGTTAACACAAGGCATTTTGACCATCCGGAGCCCGTGTTGTTTTTGAATCTGCCGATCTTGCATGGGCCCTTTTCCCCCCAACCACTTGAGGGTAGCTATCTTAAGGGGCTGACCTTCATAAGTTCAGCTGAAATAGATGTCAGGACTAACAATAAGGAAAAGACCCTTTTTATTAAAGCAACTTATGTGCCAGATGTACCTTCCTGCACATCATGGCAATGGAATAAGAGCTAAATTACATGCTGATGACAACCTAAAGTCAAGAAAGTACATTCAAAGAATGTATTTGTTCGAATCAACTGGTTTGCTCCAGTGGATGATTTTCAAACCTCGCTGGGGTAGTACTTCCTCCTCTCTTCTGAAGAAGAGTTACTCAACTACTCAACAAATGTACAGACAAAAATGAAGATTTTTTGGTATCCACCCAATTGCACCTAAAAGCTATCAGCCCAGCGAACAGTGTTTGTTGCCAGAATTACAGCTTCATGAGAGTAGAGCTTGAGGGGAGCTCAGTGCAGGAAATTGCCTGATGACTTTAATACTGAGGAATTCAGATTAAGGCCTGTCCAAGCATATAAATTCACTTAAACCTGGCAACAACCAGGAACATAAAGTTAATAATTGAGACACCCTGAAGCAGCCAAACTAGTGTGTCAAAATGCTTTTCAAATGTTTTTGCACCAGATGTACACCAGACCAATCATCCTCTTGAGCAGTTTGTCAGTGTTACACAATGTTACAAATGTTACGCATATGGTCATACCACCAACAAATGCAGTACCCAAGCACTGATATTCAGCATATGCTCTGGTCAACATTCTTTTAGAGATTGTAATAACAAAACTATACCTAAGTGATGTCCTCTGTAATGAAAACAACAGCGTTTCTACTATCTGTCCTGAGAGGAAAAAGGAAATGGCAGATAATATCTAGAAGCCAAGAAATTTATTTTTTAAAAATCCCCAATTCTAAGAAGACCACTCCCAGGCACCTCCAACAATGTCCCAGAGCTTCCCTTCCCAGTTTTGCCTGGAACTAGTGGGACTCCTCAGTTCTCTTCCACTGGTTCCAATGTTTGGAATCTGCCCCTTTGAGTGCACCCAATCTAACCCTCCCCTACACATACACAAACGCAACCAAGCACAGTTCAGCCTCACCTCCAATACTTAAAAATCAGGTATCCTCAGCCGAGTGATATGACGAGAGCGCAACTAATGTATATGGAGGCCAAAGACATAGCAGGGGTGACATTGCAACTACTGCTCTAAGATTTTTAAATGACTTGTTAATGCCTAAGCAGAGGATCACTCCCATTAGCCCTTAGCCTTTCTCAAACAAGAAGTATGTGCCTTCTCTACTTCTACAAAAAAAATCTAATTTCAACCCTTGTTCAGGGATCACCCGCCTTGCATACCCCAGGTTTTTCAACTCCCCTCAACCCGATGAGTCATTACCGGACCCTAACGATGCCCCAGAGATTGGTGCTTACTCTTCCGCTATTGCAGCTGATCCTGTTGAACAGAACTTTTCCCAGGGTATCACCGGCCTACCAAATTTTCCCTTGAGCCCACAGCCTCCCATTAACTCACACAGCCTCTGCTTCCTGAAACTGGGAAATCACACCTCAGTTTTTTCTTATGCCTGACCTCTAATGATCGTTAATATTACCAATTCTATTGAGGATGGTGGCATCTTTTATTACACAAGCAACTACTCAGAATTTCCCGCCTACCCTTGACGAGTCCCAGCAGGAATATGTGTACACCAAAACATGACATTACTTGCAGGCGTTCAACCGCAGTACATGGGCGAAGTGCAAGAAATAATGGGGATAACAATTTTTCCAACTTAATGTTCAACATTTCTTTAATAATTGTTACCATCTCCTTGAAGTGAACTACATACTAAAGTCCATATGTTATACTCTTGAATGAGACAGCTGCGAGAGTTATCAAACAGACAAATTACGTGGTTTACTCAACTGTTGAGAAATCAAGAGGACCCTATAGTGGCGTAGCCATCTTAGTTAAATTTATAGAAAATGCATTAAAAATATTCATATTCCAGTGACAAGATAACATTCTTGCAATAGAAATGGACGACGACTCATGGCCAACTATTGATAGAACTGGCTATTTTCCCCCAAGACAACAATATACAGATTAAATTCCTCTACATAGGATATTAAGCAGAAACATTCCAACAATTCTAGCGGGAGATTTTTAATGCTCATCGCCGTGGCCCACCTATTATCCCTAAACGGACCAAACAATCGACGTATCAAATTCGTAGGTGCTACAAAAGTAGATGTACTTTTTTTTTACATATTATCCAATGTATCAAAAAAAAAATGTAAATAAAAGTTTTTTTTACACATTTTCAAATGTAAAACCAAAAAAAAAAAAAAAGTATCTACATTTTTTTACGTACTTTCAGATGTTAAAAACGTATATTTTACGTTTGGACCATTAAGGGTTAACTGTGGGAGCTGGTAATCCACTGGGTGACTTTAAAGGAAAACAACTATTAATATCATGAACAGCCCAGAAACTTGTCATTTCAAGGCCTATTCTTTTTAAATCTAACCGGTCCTCAACCAGGGACACCGAGATATAGTCCTGACAAACAAGACTGTGACCTCTTTCATTGTCGTATCTCTCCTGGTGGAACCATAGGAACGCTGACCAATATCCCTGTATTAATAATACAAACTACAAACAGTCTCCATTTAGAATACCTGTACCTCCTAACCCAATTCTCAACAACCTAGGATTTAACCCCTTCAGGCTTCTGGGTGAAATGAAATTGTGTCGTTGGAAAATCTACCTTCCACTGCAACTGACGACGCTATCAGGCCCCTTCACGAATAGAATAATTGAATGCTACTACTAATGAAACTTGCCAATTAGCTTCCACAAAGATTCTACCAACAATAAAAACATACTAGGAAATTAAGAGATGCTTTTTGAGAAATTATCAAACAGAAATGTTGAAGGCATTCTTCAAACAGCGCAACCACCAGTAGCAACATCGCACAGATTGAGGCAAGAATTAACTAACATGATAGTCCCTCACAAACGTGACTAACGGGAATTGCTAGTTTCTCCAAGCTAATCAGTATAAACGTGAGCCAGCAAACTTTTGGAGTTAAGATTCGACAACTATAGTGGCAAGCACAAGGGCTCAACTACCTAATTCAATACCTTCACTGATGATGATGATGAAGAAGCTGAGATTATACTTGATGATCCACAGGACATGCTAATTTTGATGGTGTGAATGGGAAAAAATTCAATCCACAATAACATCGACCGATTTAACATATCACTACCAGTTGGTAAAATGAATGGAGGATGAAACTTAGATGATCCATAACCGCTACTCTTCCATGTACATCAAACACTTGAGATACCCACCCGCTTACTAACCTATAACATTACATGAGATGATCAGTTATTGGAAGAATGCGAAATAGAGCCCTGGTCTGGCGGGGGAATAACAATGAAACCAATAAAGTTCCTACCCAGAAAAAGTAAACAGTCCTTTGGTTAATATCTTTAATGCCATCCTGCCTCTGGACATTTTACAGTTGTTTTTAAGACTGCTAGGATGAACTTTCTTGCTAAGCCCCAATAAAGACATCCATCAACCAGGGAACTATAGACCTACATCATTATTGAAGTTACTGGGAAAGTACTTGAGAAGATCATTTCCAACAACTGAACTACTATATGGAGTATTTAATCACCTTTTTACTGAAAAAACAGTTTGGGCCAATAGGAACACACAGAGGTACCCATCATGCAAAAAATATTATTTAAGTATTGTACGATCTGAAACATCAGAGCAATCTTGCCCTAATTGCCACAGAAATGTTCCATATAAGCTTCTGATAGCTTATGGCATGATTGGTCTTGTCTACAAACTTAATTGACCTACCTGATACATAACTGGACCTTTCTCAGATTTTATATTTAACTTCCTAACTCAAAGAAAAATCATTCCTACCTTTCATGGCAGGTCAACAGATCCTTATAATACCGTGACAGCTGGTGTCCCACAAGGTTCTTGTCTTAGTCCAATTCAATTCAATATTGTATGTGAATGATCTTCCTCAACAGAGTTTAATGTATACAAATACAATGCAATATGCAGATGATGTCATCCATTTGTCTCATCAACTCCTGTAACAGGAACAAAAAGTATAAAAGAGTCATAGAAAAAATGAATATTGAACTTCGCCGAACATCCAATTGGGAAAAGAAATGGAGAATTACAACCAACCCTGACAAAAGTCCTGGTTAAGGATGATAGGATGGTTTGCATCAACATCGAAGATAAGGGGGGCAATCTCCATCAGAGGAACACCTGTAGCCATAGAAATCCTAACAAGATCTTGGGATTGAAATAGACAGGCTGCTCCACTCGATCATCTCACGGTCAAATAAAAAGAATAAACAATAGCCAAAGCCGTATAGTAGTCTCTTCAATTTACATGAAGCCCTACATATGTCAAAAAACCATTGTATCAATGATGATAAGACCAACACTCGAATACCCATGATTCCGCAATGTCCATTAACAACAAAGGACCTAACATGCTAAAGTTGCAACGGGTCCAGAATAAGACTCACCTGCATTATTATGGGTACCAGGAGGAGAGAACGAGTTTAAAATGGCAGATTTACATGTACAACAGGATATACTGCCGTAAATGTAAGCCTTTGATACCCTGAAAAGAAACAACTATATGCAATGCATGAACTCTACCATGCCAGATAGATAACACCTCTCCAATTTGAAAATACCACGGATTATATCATCATACTCCTCTCATCTCTCTGGGCGGAGTGTTTTTGCATTAGCCATTCAATTGAGAGGGTAATTGATGAGTTGGGGCTTGTCTAGGAATTTAAACTGATAGATTATAGAGGTAAAGGGTGTTTGTGGAAAAAATCAGGCATGCAGCATTAGGGTTAAAATACAGCGTTATTACCGGATACCTCAGGGATAATGTTTAAAAGACAATATTCAAAATAAAGTAGCTGTAATGAGCAAATCAACTGATCAACAAACAGAGAGAGATAGTGAGGGCAACTGAGAGACAGCTCCCTAAGGTGTTACTATACAAATAGTAGAAGTCTAAGAAAAAAGATAGATGAGGCTAAATACTTCGCAAGTGTAGGTAATATAGATATTATTGGTATAACAGAGACCCTGGTTTCACCTGAAAGATAGGAAAATGCCTTCTGAATGCAACATACAGGGTTATAAACTACTCCACGACTGACAGGGGTCAACAGGAGGGTGGTGGTGTGGCGATGTTTTATTTAAAATGGTCAGAGAAAATTTAATTGTTGTCATATGAACATGATATCAGATTAGAAAACATCGAACACAGAATCGTTTTGGCCACTGTTTTCTCGAGGACGTGACAAATTAATTTTTGGGTGTGATTTATAGGTCCCCAAAACCTTGATAGGGAGTGCAGTAAGCTGTTATGGACGAAATTCATAAGGCATCTAGATATGAAAATGTTGTGATAATGGGAGAGTTTACCCCTTTAGACAAATGAATGAACAATATGACAGGAAATCTTGATCTAGTTGACATTCAGGTACAGTTCAGGATTGCTTTTTATAACAGTTTGTGACAGAGACCAGACTAGAGGAAACAATCTGATTGACTTGGTTCTTGCCAACAAAGTATTCACTATTAATAATCTTGAGGTTATGATGAGCTTGGGGGCAAGTGATCACAAATCACTTAGTTTCATTAATATCATAGGAAATACACCACATAACTGCAATCAAATCTCTGTCCCAGATTTTCGCTTGCAACTTCATGGACCTGAATAATTACTTGGGTGGGCAAAATTGGGATGTCCGACTATGGGTCAGGAGGTGATCTGTTTCCCAATAAGACGTTTTCAGAGCATAGTACTAGCTGCCCAGACAACTTTTGTTCCGAGTAGAAAAGTAATCTAAACAAAAATTATCCCAAATGGATGACCAGATAGATTAAAACATCTCATTGGTTCAAGAAAGAGGCATATATAGGCATATCCAAAGAGGGATGGGTAAGTTAAGAAATCAATATATTCAATTAAAGAGAGAAATAAAAAAAGGAATAAAAAGGAAAAACGGGATTATGAGGCTAAGGTCGCAAGAGATTCAAAGACTAACCCAAAATGGGTTCTTCAAGGTATACAGAAGTAAGGAGTTAGGGACAAATTGGCCCCACATAAGAGTAACTCAGGTCAGATCACTGGACAGTGAATAAGGATATGTGTGAAATACTAAATAACTAGATTCCTCTCAGTTTTCACCAGGAAAATACTAGAGATATTCCTGAAATAATAGATTACGTAGAACTAGGATGATAATAAACTATGTACATAGCGGCTAACTAGTGACATGGTCCTCAGACAAATAGAGAAACTAAAAACCTAACACATCCCAGTCCTGATGAACTGTTTGCAAGGGCGTTAACGGACTGAAAATGAGAACTTAGCATACCTTTGGCTAATCTTTTTTAAACATATCACTTTACAAACGGGCATAGTGCATGATAATGTAAATGCAAATGTAATACCTATTTACAAAGACAGGTGACAGTCCTTGGCTTGAACTATAGACCAATAACCTTACCTCCAATAGTGGGAAAATTTATGGAATCAATGATTGCCGAAGCAATTCAGAGCATCCTTGACAGGCCCAGATTTGATTAATGATTCTCAACCTGTTTTAACAAAGGGCGTTCCTGTCTTACGAATTTACTAACTTTTTTCACTAAGGTAGTTTGAGGAGTAGATCAAGGTAATTAATATGAAATTGTGTATATGGACTTCATAAGGCTTTCGAAAGAGTTCCACACCCAGAGGCTATGAAGAAACGTAGGCCACGGAATAGGGAGAAATTTTTTCCTTGGGTAGAGGCATAGCTGACAAATAGACAGCAGAAAGTTTGCATAAATGGAGAGAATCAGAATGGGGCATGTCCACAGCGTGTTTCCACATGGTCAGTGTTGAGCCGTTGTATGTTCACAATTACATAAACGACATAGAAGAGGAATAAATAGTGACATTAGCAAATTTGCTGATGACACCAAATAGCCTCCAATTCATTCTAATGAGGACATTGGAGGCACTCCAGGATGATTTGAATGACTGGGAAAACCCACCGCAATGTCGGAGAAAGTGGCAGATGCAGTTTAATATTGAACAAATGCAAAAGACTATAAATGTGGACAGATAAAGATAAACATGCCACATATATACTAAATAATGAAGACTTAATACAGTGGACCCCCGCCATAACGTCACCTCCGAATGCGACCAATTAATGTAAGTTAATTTATGTAAGTGCGTTGATACTAAGTGTATGTTGGGAGTCCTGAAATGGACTAATCCTAACTTCACAATATTCCTTATGGGAACAAATATGTCCAGTACTGGCCCTTGAACCTACTTCTGGGATTGAAAAAAATATCGTTAACCGGGTCCACTGTACCACCGAATGCGAAAAGAATTAGAGTTATGGTAGCAGTTAATCTGAAAACCAAGACAACAGTGCATTAGTTGTTTGCAATAAAGCTAACAGAATCCTTGGCTTCATATCTAGAAGTATAAATAATAGAATCCTCCTGTTGTTCTTCACCTATATATCCTTGTTAGGCCACATTTAGACTATGCTGCTATCAGTTCTTGTCACCGTATTACAGAATGGAATAAAAAAGCTCTGGAAAACGTACAAGATGATGACAAAGATGAATCCCATGTATCAGTAATCATCCCTAATGAGGATAGACTGAGGGCCCTGAATCTGCCACTCTCTCGTAAGGGCCGTAGAATTTAGGGTGGATATGACGAGGTGTATAAATGGATAACAGGAATTAAATAAAGGGGATGTAAATAGTGTGCTTGAAATTTCCAGCCAAGACAGGACTCGCAGCAATGGTTCAAGTTGGAAAAATACAGTTCAGGAAGGATATAGGAAAGCACTGGTTTGGTAATAGAGTTTGTGGATGAGTGGAACAAACTCCCGATACAGTTAAATTGAGGCTAAAACGAGTGTAGTTTTAAAAATAGTGTTTATATAAATACCTGAGTGGGAGTGGGTGGTTGTGAGTTGGATCTACTAGCTTTTCGCTGCTGGTTTGTACAGTTGCTCCATCCTTGAGTGGGTGACCAACTGGTGGGTCATGTGGGATAACCGGGTGTGGGTCATTGATCTAATCCGGTGGACAAGGACCTGCTCCGCCGTGGGCCAGTAGGCCTGATGCAGGTTCCTTTTTCATATGTTCTTATGTTAGAACATAAGCACAATAAAATAGTGAACACTGCAGAAGGCCTACTGGCCCATACGAGGCAGGTCCTTATCAAAACGACTCTACCTAAAGCTACTCAAGAAATAACCCGTCCCGTACCCTTGACACCAATCAAGCCCAGCCCCCTCCCACTCATAGATTTGTCCAGTCTCTTCTTAAAGCTACCCAAGGTCCTAGCCTCTACACCCCACTGTGAAGACAGTTTCCACGCATCTACAACTCTGTTAGAAAACCAGTACTTTACCTATGTTCTTGCTCAATCTAAATTATCCACTTAAATCCATTATACCTGGTTCTTACCTGGTCGACACCCTCAGTACTTTATTAAATGGCCTCCCTTGTTTAGCCCTCATCCACTTATACACTTCAAATGATATCTCCCCTCATTTCTACGCCTCTCCATGAGTGGAGATTTAAGGCGTTAAGTCTATCTTCATACGTGAGGTTCCTTACACAGTAAATCATTTTTATCCATTATTCACTTGTATGTTCTCTAATGAGTCGATGTCCATCCAGTAGTAAGGGACCAAAACTGAGCATCATAATCTATGACACATGTGCAACCTAGGGTATCTTTATTTAAGGAAACGTTTCGTCACACAGTGGCTTATCAACATCTAAAAAAAATAACATACAGATGGAGAACCTTGAAGAACAGGAGGAGAATGAAGGTAATCAGTCCCTCAACCTGAGTCGATGTGGTCAGTCCATCAATCTTGAATAGAATATGGCAAACGTGCTGAGAAGCGCTATAAACCGTTGCAGGAGAGGTGCAGCAGTCAAAGGTGTGTGAACAGGTTGTTTCTAATGTTGAAGTAGGACGTGCCCAAGATTAGGCCAAGCGACGAATTCCCAAGTATTAAGATCCCAAGAAGTTGCCGTGTCTGACAGGTTTGTAGAGAATGGTTCAGAGAACCGACATGTTGATAAATTAGACACATGTGCAACTCTTGGTATCTTATTGAGGAAACGTTTTTTTGCCACACAGTGTGCTTCATCAGTCCATACAAAGGAGAATCTTGAACAGGAGGAGAATGAGGTAATCATTCCCTCAACCGTGATCGATGTGGTCAGTCCAACATTCCTTAAATAGAATGACCCAAGAATGACCTTCCTCCCTCAGAGGGTGTGTGCTTCATCCATAAAGACGATTACCATCGACCAATGATCTTGACAGACCTCCCTTCAGATGAGATGTCAAAGTAACAAGGACACAAGTGCAACAAATGTGACATTTATTGTGGCAACGTTTCGCTTCTCCAGGAGCTTTATCAAGCCAAAATACTGGTAACACCAGAAACCCATCCATGTAAACTAAGAAGATCATTGCCCCCAATTAGGGAATATCTTGTATATCATTCTACTATTAAAATTATGCTACATTACTAGGCGGGACACCACCCTGTAAGAAGCAAAAAAAAAAAAATCAAAATGTTAAGTATCTTTTATGAATGGTCGCAGACAATTATCGCCTTCACTGCCGTTTAAATATTCGTCATGCAATCGCAAAAAAAAAAAAAAAAAAGCAATTGCAACATGTATAATTACTACCAAATCCAGAGCCATGTAATTATATAACTGTTATATCTATGTGACTTCCTGATGAGTATAGTATATACCCCTTTAAGAATATTTTATTATTCCAACATCACTTTTAATTGCACGAAAGTGGGTTGGGCCACTTACCTTTATATCCTTCCTCTCTCCCCCCCCGTCCCACCCTATTCACCATATTTCTATCCTTACCCATCAACCAAAGACTTCTGGTCACAAAAAAGAAGGAGTGAAGACCTGATTAGCACGTAAAGGTCAGCAATAGACATAATTAGGAAAAGAGTGGAACACTGTCAGATTGGTATTTTGCCAAGGAGAGAGTTAGAAAATGAATGAGTAGTCCAAGGCAATTGGTGTCCAACTGCTGGCTGACACATACTGTAAGGAAAATGTGGTAACTTCATAGACAACTGGGACCTCTTCTATGGCAGAAATGACATGTAGCCAGGGATGGGGTTCACTTATCTAGGTTTGGGTGGGGGCATGGCAACTGCAGTGAGGGAGCTGTTAGGGCTTTAAACAAGGAATATTTAGTGGTATAGGTTTTGGTGGTAATACAGTGAAGTCCCAGTGTATAAATATTGTGAGTTCCTAGAGAACTATAAAAGGCAGAACGAGGTGGATATAGAAGCGAGTGGCACTAGGTGGCAAGGACAGTAATAGGATTAGTGGAAAAACAGAAATGAGCAGGAAAGGGTAAAGAGAAAGGAGGGTCTTTTAAAAATATATTATGCTAATAGCGCGTAAAGCTAGGAAAATAAGATGGACAGGTTGAGATTAGTTGCTAGTGCAGGGTAACAGAGATGCATTTGCAATCACTAAGATCGTGATTTAATTAAAAAAGTCGGGACATGCCTGCGGAATGACACATTCAGGGTTTTAAAATCTGTTCGCAAGTGACAAAAGTAACAGTGAGGGGGAAGGGGTGGCACTCTATGTCCGAGATCACTTGAACTGTCGCATAAAAAGGTAAAAGTCGAAGTAGCACATACGGAATCTCTCTGATAGAATTTCAGAGGGGAATGAAAAATTTAATTCTAGGAGTGAATAATTACCATCTCCCCAACCTAGATAGGGAACAAGGGAGATTAACTATGGGAAGAAATTGTTAAGACCAACAAGCACGATAATGTGTAAAATCTAGAGACTTTAACTTTATCAATTAATTGTAGATTGTCTTGACTGGGAATTTAGAATCAAACGGCCTTCTTAGAAGTAGTTCAGGATTGTTTTTTGATGCAGTTTTGTTACGAACCAACAAGGGAAAATGACCGTTGCTTGACTTAGGTTCTGGCGAACAAGGAAACCCTTGTCAATAATTTGAGAAATGTTACAGAGGAACTCGGCACAAGCGATCACTAAATCAGTTAGGTATAGCATAGAATGGAAGTATGACAGTTGGGGGATAATTCATTAATGGTCCCAGATATTTGCTTAGCAGATTACAATGGGCCTAAGAGAACATTCTCATTCTGTTGACTGGGGTAACAAGGAGAGCTATTCAATATGACAGCTTTCTGAACACTATACATGCTGCCCAAAGAACCAGTTATCCCATATAAAGGAAATTAACAAAAAAAAATGGCCCAAAATCCTATTAGAGGGCAAAAGAAAGGAATTGTTAGAGCGTCTCAAAAGGTAGGGTTTCATCTTATCGTGTCATATACAATTTCATGCGTCATGTAACGGCTTTGAGGGGACTTAGCTAAAATTCGTCATGGCCACGCTAGCTTGGAGGATCGACTGTAAAACTTGCATTTGAGTTGTTACAGTGGTGGCCTATGCTAACCTCCTAAGGTGTAGAAATAACCCTATTGGACGATCTTATTGTGGCTCGCTGGTCCGTGGTTAACGTGATGGACTGGAGTTTGAGACTCTCTGAACGCGGTTCTATCCCCGCAATGGTAGGGTTAGTACTTACTTATTTGTTTGTTCATTACAAAGTCACTAAAGGGTGCTGGTGGCTTCACAATCAGAACAAGATCTTCCTGTAGCAGGAAGCGATCACACCAGGCCACAAGGGATCTGTATCATTCTTACTGAGGAATGAACAAACTCGGTGGAGGGCTGACCTCTACCCGGTTGAAAAAAGATAACGCATACACTGCAAGCACAGGGGAAAAGAAATGAACACTTGGTCAACAATACTGGATCATTCTGAGTCGCACACGAGACACGTGGTATCAACTATAAAGAGACTGCACTAACAAACTTAATAACATGTGAAGATTACTCGAGAAACAACTTTTTTACATGCACATATTACTGTCAATGAGGACATTATCAACATCTGGATCAGCCTCCATATATATATGTATATAAATATATGGAGTACCACCTCTAGAACTATAGTGGGACCCTCAACTCAAGAAAGAAATAAACTTGCTTCAGGTAAAACCAAGATTCTCAGAAGCTGTTTGAGAAATTTTCTCCTACCACCACAGAAACGTCTTTCTGCAATGGCTTTGTGGCATCAGCAAGGGATTGGCATAACCATTCAAGTAACGCTCTCACAAAGCCTCCCACTGGAAGGAACGACTACTTAACAAGTTGCCTCGCAGGATAGTAGTCTCAGCACCCAGGGTTTCGTGAGTACCTCTAAAACCCAAGGTAACTGTACACTATCGTGCATGCACAATATTTGTGGCTGGATTCCAGTCAGGAGTGACAGTATTACTAGTGCCTGACCGCTCGGCTACATTAATAAGTAATTCACGGATTTTTAGGAACATAATCTGAACTTCACATTTTGAGCACTTTAACCAAATCTCAGATACAACTGTGAGGAACAAACACATTGTCTAGGAACTAGGTATTGTCTTTCAGGCAGTAAGGGGATATTGTGAACTGTGACTGAGATTCATGTTTACTTGGACTGCATGACCACTAAGTGAGCCTTCAAAAGTGACTGGGACATCTTCCTTAGGGAACTTACACAATGACATAAAACAAGAATAATAGAAGAGAAAAATATGACACAGTAAATTTTAAATGGGAAGAAAATACTTAACTATTCTGCATAAGTTATAGAAAAAATAACAAGTCACACTGTATAGCAAGGAAAACTCCCTAAAACACTCAACTGGAAAGGCAACCACTTTTGATGATCAAGAGAAAGTATACTTTACTCCAAATCAAATTAATCAAATTTACTTTAATTTGCATGTAATAGCACAGTGATTGTCTTTACTCTCAATTCAATAAAGAAATTTAATAGAAATGATAAATCAATCAAAAATATAAAAAGGAATCAAAAATCTTGTGCAAAACTAGAAATGGACTGGGAAAGCAATTCTTTAAAAAAAAATAAAAACACACAAAGAATAAAACATTACACACAAAACACAAGAAATGTAAACTGAAATCACAGAATATTGAGCCTGAAATAAGCTGTATCGAATAATGCAAATAACAATTACTAATCAAAAATTACGGCACAACACAACAATAACATAAAAAACATTTATGAACGAAAAAATTAATGGCAGCACAATACTTCCACAAAGAGTCTTGCAGAATGAGTCAATACGCAATAATAAAAAAATTGCTCACACAAGAAAATGACAGTGGACCAAAAACAATAAAAAAAATGCCAAGGAATGAACTGGATAGAACACTTTAACTCATAATTGCAGCTTAGGCAACACTTATTGAACAAACAAAAGAATGCTTTGCTATAAAAAAGAAGTTAAAAATTGCACTAAGAGTGAATTTGTCACTGAAATATGAAGAATATGGCTTTTATGTGGCTGTGGCCCACAAGTGGTCGGAACTAACAAAAAACCTTGAAATAACCCATGTGAAATATATGTGGCAACAACCCTTTCAGAATGTCTTATATCTATGTCCTAAGTCAAGAAAACAATTCCTGGCTGGCTTGGCAGGCTGGCTGGTTGGTAGGCCTGCTGGCCGGCGGCCTGGCTGGATGACTGGTTAACTGATTGGCTGGCTAGCTGTCTGGCTAGCAGCCTGGCTAGCTTGCTGGCCACTGGCTGGCCAGCTGGGCTCGCTGCTGCGGCCTGGCTCTAACTCCGTTTGTCTTATCTATGTCTATCCTGTCTCTCTTGTCTGTCCTTTGTCTAGCTTTTTCTATTTTCTTGTCTATCTATGTTATCTGTCTCTGTCATGCCTGTCTATACTCTGTCTATCTCTTTCTGTCTGTCCTGTCTAATCACTGTCTCACAGGTAACAAATAGAATACAGTATACATAGTGTTTAAATTACCTAGGATAGCCCAAAAAATCCAACCAAGTGCTATACCTGCTGAAGATGTGAGAAAGTGATGATGCCATCCTTGTGGCTCACTCTGAGGACAGAAACTAACAGATTAGACAGGGAGCTGACAGACAAATAGACAGACATGTTTTGTGAATCAACCAGCGAAAACGAAGGGCGGCGATGCTCAACAACATCACCTCTAATCTTTTCCTATCTGCTGCACCCCGACCCCACCCTCATGTATGCTCACAAACGACAGCTCTTATCAGATGTTATCTCACCTTAACATGTCACTGTCGGGGTGGACTTTGTTTTTCATGAATCAATGAAACTTATAATTTTATTATAATTACGTATTTTCTTCTCCTTCTACCTTCTCCTCCTCCTCGCTCCTCCTCCTCCTTCTCCTTCTCCTTCTCCTCCCCTCATTATTATTATATACGTCCACATATCCAAAAACATTGCTTGGACATATAAATACTTTGTATATACATTGTATTCCAAGACAATAGTAAATGGCCAAAGGCAGGTGTAAATGTCCACCTTCCCAGTGTGTTGTGACAATGTGAGTACAATTTCAGTACCTAATACTAGTGTCCGAACAAAGAATTGGTTATGAAATGACAGAACTACTATAAATTTGTAATTATCATAACATAAAAATTATATTAAATATGAAAAATAGAAAAAAAGATATATCGGCACACTTTCTGCAAGCAGCAGGTGCTCCATGTTGCCGCAAGGTGATCCCCAGTGGCCAACTTTTGCGGCTTCATTTCTCAGTAAGTACTGACTACTAATTTTTTTTTTATCCTATAACACTTAGAAAAATGGCTTTTTTTCTATAAAAAAAAAAAGATTTTTTTATTTTTCAAAATATTCGGGGACACTAGGTAGTGAACGAAAATAGTATATGTTTGGACTGTTTTACGGGTAAAACTAGGATTAGTTAGAGTATAGGTTTAGAAATGGAGAAATAAATAAAGTATGGATATATTGACTTAGGCTTTGGATTTAGAATCTTAATAAAACAGCCATTGATAAACACAGGGTAATGATAATTACAGAAATAGTGTAAAAGCATAGGCAAATATGAAAAAGGTGCAGAAGAAAAAACATATACACAACTGTTTATTTATACAAACAGTTGAAGTGGAAGAAATAAGGATTAATGAATTACGTTATGGTAGCATGTGCTGGGAACCTTGAAACTGAAAACATGTATGAATTAAAGAGTCAGTGACTTAGCTCAGTTGTGACCTGTACTTAGCTCAGTGCTGACCTGTACTTAGCTCAGTGAAGACCATGTCTGTGCACTCTCTGAGAGTCTTGACCAATGTCCTCTCTTGATCACTCTACCAGCACACCCACTTTAAAGAGGAGCTTAGGGTTGCTATGCTCAAGATATGGCGATTAATGGAGGAGAAACCAGAAGATTTCTTAGTAATCTTCCTGTTGTGGTCCTCAGGTCAGTGGGCTGGGCAACATGGAACCAGCTGAAGGATCAAGAAAGACTGTTTGGATTGGCAGAAACAAAGAAAACCAAAAAGACAACTGTGGAAATTCCAACCCATTTTCGATGCAACTGACTAATGTGGGTAGCCAGGAATGTGGCGCCAATGAAGCGATTGGCTGACAATGATCCACATCCCTGAAACCTCAACGAAGACCATCAAGGAAAGTCACCAACAACTCCACAAGTGAAGGTAAAGCATTGTTTTTAGTTGGAGACAGGTTAAGTTTATGGATAGGGCCTTTTGTCATAGGGTACAGGGGAAAAAAGGAAAAGGAGGCCGAGGGTATGTGATCCTGGGGCTGGGAAGGGGGATATTGTTTAGCCCGTCAGGACGACATCATGAAAGGTAATGGGAGCAATGCTATTATCTGTGCCTCATAAAGGAGGCATCGATGTTGCAGAGAATAGAGTGAGAAGAGTCGCAGTCCGCTACCATGGAGAGAAGACATCGTCGTTCCTGCTCTTCGGTTTTCCTGAGTAATTCGAGATTAGAGGCAAACTATGAACGACTGTTACTCAAGATTTTTCTTGGGTTATCCTGAGTAGTTCCGACCAGAGCTGAGAGGAAACTGCTTGCAGTCACTTCCGAGCACCATCCCATCAAGAGGGTAAGGCGGTGACTATCTTCTTGTTCAGCCCTCTCTTCCCCAATCCCCCCATCCTGCCCTCACCCAAACATCTAGACGGCACACACTAACACACTACTTACATTGCTATCCTTCTGACTTTCCTATCTTTGCTTCTTTTTCGCAACTTCGTTATTGGCGAGTTAACACAAGGCATTTTGACCATCCGGAGCCCGTGTTGTTTTTGAATCTGCCGATCTTGCATGGGCCCTTTTCCCCCCAACCACTTGAGGGTAGCTATCTTAAGGGGCTGACCTTCATAAGTTCAGCTGAAATAGATGTCAGGACTAACAATAAGGAAAAGACCCTTTTTATTAAAGCAACTTATGTGCCAGATGTACCTTCCTGCACATCATGGCAATGGAATAAGAGCTAAATTACATGCTGATGACAACCTAAAGTCAAGAAAGTACATTCAAAGAATGTATTTGTTCGAATCAACTGGTTTGCTCCAGTGGATGATTTTCAAACCTCGCTGGGGTAGTACTTCCTCCTCTCTTCTGAAGAAGAGTTACTCAACTACTCAACAAATGTACAGACAAAAATGAAGATTTTTTGGTATCCACCCAATTGCACCTAAAAGCTATCAGCCCAGCGAACAGTGTTTGTTGCCAGAATTACAGCTTCATGAGAGTAGAGCTTGAGGGGAGCTCAGTGCAGGAAATTGCCTGATGACTTTAATACTGAGGAATTCAGATTAAGGCCTGTCCAAGCATATAAATTCACTTAAACCTGGCAACAACCAGGAACATAAAGTTAATAATTGAGACACCCTGAAGCAGCCAAACTAGTGTGTCAAAATGCTTTTCAAATGTTTTTGCACCAGATGTACACCAGACCAATCATCCTCTTGAGCAGTTTGTCAGTGTTACACAATGTTACAAATGTTACGCATATGGTCATACCACCAACAAATGCAGTACCCAAGCACTGATATTCAGCATATGCTCTGGTCAACATTCTTTTAGAGATTGTAATAACAAAACTATACCTAAGTGATGTCCTCTGTAATGAAAACAACAGCGTTTCTACTATCTGTCCTGAGAGGAAAAAGGAAATGGCAGATAATATCTAGAAGCCAAGAAATTTATTTTTTAAAAATCCCCAATTCTAAGAAGACCACTCCCAGGCACCTCCAACAATGTCCCAGAGCTTCCCTTCCCAGTTTTGCCTGGAACTAGTGGGACTCCTCAGTTCTCTTCCACTGGTTCCAATGTTTGGAATCTGCCCCTTTGAGTGCACCCAATCTAACCCTCCCCTACACATACACAAACGCAACCAAGCACAGTTCAGCCTCACCTCCAATACTTAAAAATCAGGTATCCTCAGCCGAGTGATATGACGAGAGCGCAACTAATGTATATGGAGGCCAAAGACATAGCAGGGGTGACATTGCAACTACTGCTCTAAGATTTTTAAATGACTTGTTAATGCCTAAGCAGAGGATCACTCCCATTAGCCCTTAGCCTTTCTCAAACAAGAAGTATGTGCCTTCTCTACTTCTACAAAAAAAATCTAATTTCAACCCTTGTTCAGGGATCACCCGCCTTGCATACCCCAGGTTTTTCAACTCCCCTCAACCCGATGAGTCATTACCGGACCCTAACGATGCCCCAGAGATTGGTGCTTACTCTTCCGCTATTGCAGCTGATCCTGTTGAACAGAACTTTTCCCAGGGTATCACCGGCCTACCAAATTTTCCCTTGAGCCCACAGCCTCCCATTAACTCACACAGCCTCTGCTTCCTGAAACTGGGAAATCACACCTCAGTTTTTTCTTATGCCTGACCTCTAATGATCGTTAATATTACCAATTCTATTGAGGATGGTGGCATCTTTTATTACACAAGCAACTACTCAGAATTTCCCGCCTACCCTTGACGAGTCCCAGCAGGAATATGTGTACACCAAAACATGACATTACTTGCAGGCGTTCAACCGCAGTACATGGGCGAAGTGCAAGAAATAATGGGGATAACAATTTTTCCAACTTAATGTTCAACATTTCTTTAATAATTGTTACCATCTCCTTGAAGTGAACTACATACTAAAGTCCATATGTTATACTCTTGAATGAGACAGCTGCGAGAGTTATCAAACAGACAAATTACGTGGTTTACTCAACTGTTGAGAAATCAAGAGGACCCTATAGTGGCGTAGCCATCTTAGTTAAATTTATAGAAAATGCATTAAAAATATTCATATTCCAGTGACAAGATAACATTCTTGCAATAGAAATGGACGACGACTCATGGCCAACTATTGATAGAACTGGCTATTTTCCCCCAAGACAACAATATACAGATTAAATTCCTCTACATAGGATATTAAGCAGAAACATTCCAACAATTCTAGCGGGAGATTTTTAATGCTCATCGCCGTGGCCCACCTATTATCCCTAAACGGACCAAACAATCGACGTATCAAATTCGTAGGTGCTACAAAAGTAGATGTACTTTTTTTTTACATATTATCCAATGTATCAAAAAAAAAATGTAAATAAAAGTTTTTTTTACACATTTTCAAATGTAAAACCAAAAAAAAAAAAAAAGTATCTACATTTTTTTACGTACTTTCAGATGTTAAAAACGTATATTTTACGTTTGGACCATTAAGGGTTAACTGTGGGAGCTGGTAATCCACTGGGTGACTTTAAAGGAAAACAACTATTAATATCATGAACAGCCCAGAAACTTGTCATTTCAAGGCCTATTCTTTTTAAATCTAACCGGTCCTCAACCAGGGACACCGAGATATAGTCCTGACAAACAAGACTGTGACCTCTTTCATTGTCGTATCTCTCCTGGTGGAACCATAGGAACGCTGACCAATATCCCTGTATTAATAATACAAACTACAAACAGTCTCCATTTAGAATACCTGTACCTCCTAACCCAATTCTCAACAACCTAGGATTTAACCCCTTCAGGCTTCTGGGTGAAATGAAATTGTGTCGTTGGAAAATCTACCTTCCACTGCAACTGACGACGCTATCAGGCCCCTTCACGAATAGAATAATTGAATGCTACTACTAATGAAACTTGCCAATTAGCTTCCACAAAGATTCTACCAACAATAAAAACATACTAGGAAATTAAGAGATGCTTTTTGAGAAATTATCAAACAGAAATGTTGAAGGCATTCTTCAAACAGCGCAACCACCAGTAGCAACATCGCACAGATTGAGGCAAGAATTAACTAACATGATAGTCCCTCACAAACGTGACTAACGGGAATTGCTAGTTTCTCCAAGCTAATCAGTATAAACGTGAGCCAGCAAACTTTTGGAGTTAAGATTCGACAACTATAGTGGCAAGCACAAGGGCTCAACTACCTAATTCAATACCTTCACTGATGATGATGATGAAGAAGCTGAGATTATACTTGATGATCCACAGGACATGCTAATTTTGATGGTGTGAATGGGAAAAAATTCAATCCACAATAACATCGACCGATTTAACATATCACTACCAGTTGGTAAAATGAATGGAGGATGAAACTTAGATGATCCATAACCGCTACTCTTCCATGTACATCAAACACTTGAGATACCCACCCGCTTACTAACCTATAACATTACATGAGATGATCAGTTATTGGAAGAATGCGAAATAGAGCCCTGGTCTGGCGGGGGAATAACAATGAAACCAATAAAGTTCCTACCCAGAAAAAGTAAACAGTCCTTTGGTTAATATCTTTAATGCCATCCTGCCTCTGGACATTTTACAGTTGTTTTTAAGACTGCTAGGATGAACTTTCTTGCTAAGCCCCAATAAAGACATCCATCAACCAGGGAACTATAGACCTACATCATTATTGAAGTTACTGGGAAAGTACTTGAGAAGATCATTTCCAACAACTGAACTACTATATGGAGTATTTAATCACCTTTTTACTGAAAAAACAGTTTGGGCCAATAGGAACACACAGAGGTACCCATCATGCAAAAAATATTATTTAAGTATTGTACGATCTGAAACATCAGAGCAATCTTGCCCTAATTGCCACAGAAATGTTCCATATAAGCTTCTGATAGCTTATGGCATGATTGGTCTTGTCTACAAACTTAATTGACCTACCTGATACATAACTGGACCTTTCTCAGATTTTATATTTAACTTCCTAACTCAAAGAAAAATCATTCCTACCTTTCATGGCAGGTCAACAGATCCTTATAATACCGTGACAGCTGGTGTCCCACAAGGTTCTTGTCTTAGTCCAATTCAATTCAATATTGTATGTGAATGATCTTCCTCAACAGAGTTTAATGTATACAAATACAATGCAATATGCAGATGATGTCATCCATTTGTCTCATCAACTCCTGTAACAGGAACAAAAAGTATAAAAGAGTCATAGAAAAAATGAATATTGAACTTCGCCGAACATCCAATTGGGAAAAGAAATGGAGAATTACAACCAACCCTGACAAAAGTCCTGGTTAAGGATGATAGGATGGTTTGCATCAACATCGAAGATAAGGGGGGCAATCTCCATCAGAGGAACACCTGTAGCCATAGAAATCCTAACAAGATCTTGGGATTGAAATAGACAGGCTGCTCCACTCGATCATCTCACGGTCAAATAAAAAGAATAAACAATAGCCAAAGCCGTATAGTAGTCTCTTCAATTTACATGAAGCCCTACATATGTCAAAAAACCATTGTATCAATGATGATAAGACCAACACTCGAATACCCATGATTCCGCAATGTCCATTAACAACAAAGGACCTAACATGCTAAAGTTGCAACGGGTCCAGAATAAGACTCACCTGCATTATTATGGGTACCAGGAGGAGAGAACGAGTTTAAAATGGCAGATTTACATGTACAACAGGATATACTGCCGTAAATGTAAGCCTTTGATACCCTGAAAAGAAACAACTATATGCAATGCATGAACTCTACCATGCCAGATAGATAACACCTCTCCAATTTGAAAATACCACGGATTATATCATCATACTCCTCTCATCTCTCTGGGCGGAGTGTTTTTGCATTAGCCATTCAATTGAGAGGGTAATTGATGAGTTGGGGCTTGTCTAGGAATTTAAACTGATAGATTATAGAGGTAAAGGGTGTTTGTGGAAAAAATCAGGCATGCAGCATTAGGGTTAAAATACAGCGTTATTACCGGATACCTCAGGGATAATGTTTAAAAGACAATATTCAAAATAAAGTAGCTGTAATGAGCAAATCAACTGATCAACAAACAGAGAGAGATAGTGAGGGCAACTGAGAGACAGCTCCCTAAGGTGTTACTATACAAATAGTAGAAGTCTAAGAAAAAAGATAGATGAGGCTAAATACTTCGCAAGTGTAGGTAATATAGATATTATTGGTATAACAGAGACCCTGGTTTCACCTGAAAGATAGGAAAATGCCTTCTGAATGCAACATACAGGGTTATAAACTACTCCACGACTGACAGGGGTCAACAGGAGGGTGGTGGTGTGGCGATGTTTTATTTAAAATGGTCAGAGAAAATTTAATTGTTGTCATATGAACATGATATCAGATTAGAAAACATCGAACACAGAATCGTTTTGGCCACTGTTTTCTCGAGGACGTGACAAATTAATTTTTGGGTGTGATTTATAGGTCCCCAAAACCTTGATAGGGAGTGCAGTAAGCTGTTATGGACGAAATTCATAAGGCATCTAGATATGAAAATGTTGTGATAATGGGAGAGTTTACCCCTTTAGACAAATGAATGAACAATATGACAGGAAATCTTGATCTAGTTGACATTCAGGTACAGTTCAGGATTGCTTTTTATAACAGTTTGTGACAGAGACCAGACTAGAGGAAACAATCTGATTGACTTGGTTCTTGCCAACAAAGTATTCACTATTAATAATCTTGAGGTTATGATGAGCTTGGGGGCAAGTGATCACAAATCACTTAGTTTCATTAATATCATAGGAAATACACCACATAACTGCAATCAAATCTCTGTCCCAGATTTTCGCTTGCAACTTCATGGACCTGAATAATTACTTGGGTGGGCAAAATTGGGATGTCCGACTATGGGTCAGGAGGTGATCTGTTTCCCAATAAGACGTTTTCAGAGCATAGTACTAGCTGCCCAGACAACTTTTGTTCCGAGTAGAAAAGTAATCTAAACAAAAATTATCCCAAATGGATGACCAGATAGATTAAAACATCTCATTGGTTCAAGAAAGAGGCATATATAGGCATATCCAAAGAGGGATGGGTAAGTTAAGAAATCAATATATTCAATTAAAGAGAGAAATAAAAAAAGGAATAAAAAGGAAAAACGGGATTATGAGGCTAAGGTCGCAAGAGATTCAAAGACTAACCCAAAATGGGTTCTTCAAGGTATACAGAAGTAAGGAGTTAGGGACAAATTGGCCCCACATAAGAGTAACTCAGGTCAGATCACTGGACAGTGAATAAGGATATGTGTGAAATACTAAATAACTAGATTCCTCTCAGTTTTCACCAGGAAAATACTAGAGATATTCCTGAAATAATAGATTACGTAGAACTAGGATGATAATAAACTATGTACATAGCGGCTAACTAGTGACATGGTCCTCAGACAAATAGAGAAACTAAAAACCTAACACATCCCAGTCCTGATGAACTGTTTGCAAGGGCGTTAACGGACTGAAAATGAGAACTTAGCATACCTTTGGCTAATCTTTTTTAAACATATCACTTTACAAACGGGCATAGTGCATGATAATGTAAATGCAAATGTAATACCTATTTACAAAGACAGGTGACAGTCCTTGGCTTGAACTATAGACCAATAACCTTACCTCCAATAGTGGGAAAATTTATGGAATCAATGATTGCCGAAGCAATTCAGAGCATCCTTGACAGGCCCAGATTTGATTAATGATTCTCAACCTGTTTTAACAAAGGGCGTTCCTGTCTTACGAATTTACTAACTTTTTTCACTAAGGTAGTTTGAGGAGTAGATCAAGGTAATTAATATGAAATTGTGTATATGGACTTCATAAGGCTTTCGAAAGAGTTCCACACCCAGAGGCTATGAAGAAACGTAGGCCACGGAATAGGGAGAAATTTTTTCCTTGGGTAGAGGCATAGCTGACAAATAGACAGCAGAAAGTTTGCATAAATGGAGAGAATCAGAATGGGGCATGTCCACAGCGTGTTTCCACATGGTCAGTGTTGAGCCGTTGTATGTTCACAATTACATAAACGACATAGAAGAGGAATAAATAGTGACATTAGCAAATTTGCTGATGACACCAAATAGCCTCCAATTCATTCTAATGAGGACATTGGAGGCACTCCAGGATGATTTGAATGACTGGGAAAACCCACCGCAATGTCGGAGAAAGTGGCAGATGCAGTTTAATATTGAACAAATGCAAAAGACTATAAATGTGGACAGATAAAGATAAACATGCCACATATATACTAAATAATGAAGACTTAATACAGTGGACCCCCGCCATAACGTCACCTCCGAATGCGACCAATTAATGTAAGTTAATTTATGTAAGTGCGTTGATACTAAGTGTATGTTGGGAGTCCTGAAATGGACTAATCCTAACTTCACAATATTCCTTATGGGAACAAATATGTCCAGTACTGGCCCTTGAACCTACTTCTGGGATTGAAAAAAATATCGTTAACCGGGTCCACTGTACCACCGAATGCGAAAAGAATTAGAGTTATGGTAGCAGTTAATCTGAAAACCAAGACAACAGTGCATTAGTTGTTTGCAATAAAGCTAACAGAATCCTTGGCTTCATATCTAGAAGTATAAATAATAGAATCCTCCTGTTGTTCTTCACCTATATATCCTTGTTAGGCCACATTTAGACTATGCTGCTATCAGTTCTTGTCACCGTATTACAGAATGGAATAAAAAAGCTCTGGAAAACGTACAAGATGATGACAAAGATGAATCCCATGTATCAGTAATCATCCCTAATGAGGATAGACTGAGGGCCCTGAATCTGCCACTCTCTCGTAAGGGCCGTAGAATTTAGGGTGGATATGACGAGGTGTATAAATGGATAACAGGAATTAAATAAAGGGGATGTAAATAGTGTGCTTGAAATTTCCAGCCAAGACAGGACTCGCAGCAATGGTTCAAGTTGGAAAAATACAGTTCAGGAAGGATATAGGAAAGCACTGGTTTGGTAATAGAGTTTGTGGATGAGTGGAACAAACTCCCGATACAGTTAAATTGAGGCTAAAACGAGTGTAGTTTTAAAAATAGTGTTTATATAAATACCTGAGTGGGAGTGGGTGGTTGTGAGTTGGATCTACTAGCTTTTCGCTGCTGGTTTGTACAGTTGCTCCATCCTTGAGTGGGTGACCAACTGGTGGGTCATGTGGGATAACCGGGTGTGGGTCATTGATCTAATCCGGTGGACAAGGACCTGCTCCGCCGTGGGCCAGTAGGCCTGATGCAGGTTCCTTTTTCATATGTTCTTATGTTAGAACATAAGCACAATAAAATAGTGAACACTGCAGAAGGCCTACTGGCCCATACGAGGCAGGTCCTTATCAAAACGACTCTACCTAAAGCTACTCAAGAAATAACCCGTCCCGTACCCTTGACACCAATCAAGCCCAGCCCCCTCCCACTCATAGATTTGTCCAGTCTCTTCTTAAAGCTACCCAAGGTCCTAGCCTCTACACCCCACTGTGAAGACAGTTTCCACGCATCTACAACTCTGTTAGAAAACCAGTACTTTACCTATGTTCTTGCTCAATCTAAATTATCCACTTAAATCCATTATACCTGGTTCTTACCTGGTCGACACCCTCAGTACTTTATTAAATGGCCTCCCTTGTTTAGCCCTCATCCACTTATACACTTCAAATGATATCTCCCCTCATTTCTACGCCTCTCCATGAGTGGAGATTTAAGGCGTTAAGTCTATCTTCATACGTGAGGTTCCTTACACAGTAAATCATTTTTATCCATTATTCACTTGTATGTTCTCTAATGAGTCGATGTCCATCCAGTAGTAAGGGACCAAAACTGAGCATCATAATCTATGACACATGTGCAACCTAGGGTATCTTTATTTAAGGAAACGTTTCGTCACACAGTGGCTTATCAACATCTAAAAAAAATAACATACAGATGGAGAACCTTGAAGAACAGGAGGAGAATGAAGGTAATCAGTCCCTCAACCTGAGTCGATGTGGTCAGTCCATCAATCTTGAATAGAATATGGCAAACGTGCTGAGAAGCGCTATAAACCGTTGCAGGAGAGGTGCAGCAGTCAAAGGTGTGTGAACAGGTTGTTTCTAATGTTGAAGTAGGACGTGCCCAAGATTAGGCCAAGCGACGAATTCCCAAGTATTAAGATCCCAAGAAGTTGCCGTGTCTGACAGGTTTGTAGAGAATGGTTCAGAGAACCGACATGTTGATAAATTAGACACATGTGCAACTCTTGGTATCTTATTGAGGAAACGTTTTTTTGCCACACAGTGTGCTTCATCAGTCCATACAAAGGAGAATCTTGAACAGGAGGAGAATGAGGTAATCATTCCCTCAACCGTGATCGATGTGGTCAGTCCAACATTCCTTAAATAGAATGACCCAAGAATGACCTTCCTCCCTCAGAGGGTGTGTGCTTCATCCATAAAGACGATTACCATCGACCAATGATCTTGACAGACCTCCCTTCAGATGAGATGTCAAAGTAACAAGGACACAAGTGCAACAAATGTGACATTTATTGTGGCAACGTTTCGCTTCTCCAGGAGCTTTATCAAGCCAAAATACTGGTAACACCAGAAACCCATCCATGTAAACTAAGAAGATCATTGCCCCCAATTAGGGAATATCTTGTATATCATTCTACTATTAAAATTATGCTACATTACTAGGCGGGACACCACCCTGTAAGAAGCAAAAAAAAAAAAATCAAAATGTTAAGTATCTTTTATGAATGGTCGCAGACAATTATCGCCTTCACTGCCGTTTAAATATTCGTCATGCAATCGCAAAAAAAAAAAAAAAAAAGCAATTGCAACATGTATAATTACTACCAAATCCAGAGCCATGTAATTATATAACTGTTATATCTATGTGACTTCCTGATGAGTATAGTATATACCCCTTTAAGAATATTTTATTATTCCAACATCACTTTTAATTGCACGAAAGTGGGTTGGGCCACTTACCTTTATATCCTTCCTCTCTCCCCCCCCGTCCCACCCTATTCACCATATTTCTATCCTTACCCATCAACCAAAGACTTCTGGTCACAAAAAAGAAGGAGTGAAGACCTGATTAGCACGTAAAGGTCAGCAATAGACATAATTAGGAAAAGAGTGGAACACTGTCAGATTGGTATTTTGCCAAGGAGAGAGTTAGAAAATGAATGAGTAGTCCAAGGCAATTGGTGTCCAACTGCTGGCTGACACATACTGTAAGGAAAATGTGGTAACTTCATAGACAACTGGGACCTCTTCTATGGCAGAAATGACATGTAGCCAGGGATGGGGTTCACTTATCTAGGTTTGGGTGGGGGCATGGCAACTGCAGTGAGGGAGCTGTTAGGGCTTTAAACAAGGAATATTTAGTGGTATAGGTTTTGGTGGTAATACAGTGAAGTCCCAGTGTATAAATATTGTGAGTTCCTAGAGAACTATAAAAGGCAGAACGAGGTGGATATAGAAGCGAGTGGCACTAGGTGGCAAGGACAGTAATAGGATTAGTGGAAAAACAGAAATGAGCAGGAAAGGGTAAAGAGAAAGGAGGGTCTTTTAAAAATATATTATGCTAATAGCGCGTAAAGCTAGGAAAATAAGATGGACAGGTTGAGATTAGTTGCTAGTGCAGGGTAACAGAGATGCATTTGCAATCACTAAGATCGTGATTTAATTAAAAAAGTCGGGACATGCCTGCGGAATGACACATTCAGGGTTTTAAAATCTGTTCGCAAGTGACAAAAGTAACAGTGAGGGGGAAGGGGTGGCACTCTATGTCCGAGATCACTTGAACTGTCGCATAAAAAGGTAAAAGTCGAAGTAGCACATACGGAATCTCTCTGATAGAATTTCAGAGGGGAATGAAAAATTTAATTCTAGGAGTGAATAATTACCATCTCCCCAACCTAGATAGGGAACAAGGGAGATTAACTATGGGAAGAAATTGTTAAGACCAACAAGCACGATAATGTGTAAAATCTAGAGACTTTAACTTTATCAATTAATTGTAGATTGTCTTGACTGGGAATTTAGAATCAAACGGCCTTCTTAGAAGTAGTTCAGGATTGTTTTTTGATGCAGTTTTGTTACGAACCAACAAGGGAAAATGACCGTTGCTTGACTTAGGTTCTGGCGAACAAGGAAACCCTTGTCAATAATTTGAGAAATGTTACAGAGGAACTCGGCACAAGCGATCACTAAATCAGTTAGGTATAGCATAGAATGGAAGTATGACAGTTGGGGGATAATTCATTAATGGTCCCAGATATTTGCTTAGCAGATTACAATGGGCCTAAGAGAACATTCTCATTCTGTTGACTGGGGTAACAAGGAGAGCTATTCAATATGACAGCTTTCTGAACACTATACATGCTGCCCAAAGAACCAGTTATCCCATATAAAGGAAATTAACAAAAAAAAATGGCCCAAAATCCTATTAGAGGGCAAAAGAAAGGAATTGTTAGAGCGTCTCAAAAGGTAGGGTTTCATCTTATCGTGTCATATACAATTTCATGCGTCATGTAACGGCTTTGAGGGGACTTAGCTAAAATTCGTCATGGCCACGCTAGCTTGGAGGATCGACTGTAAAACTTGCATTTGAGTTGTTACAGTGGTGGCCTATGCTAACCTCCTAAGGTGTAGAAATAACCCTATTGGACGATCTTATTGTGGCTCGCTGGTCCGTGGTTAACGTGATGGACTGGAGTTTGAGACTCTCTGAACGCGGTTCTATCCCCGCAATGGTAGGGTTAGTACTTACTTATTTGTTTGTTCATTACAAAGTCACTAAAGGGTGCTGGTGGCTTCACAATCAGAACAAGATCTTCCTGTAGCAGGAAGCGATCACACCAGGCCACAAGGGATCTGTATCATTCTTACTGAGGAATGAACAAACTCGGTGGAGGGCTGACCTCTACCCGGTTGAAAAAAGATAACGCATACACTGCAAGCACAGGGGAAAAGAAATGAACACTTGGTCAACAATACTGGATCATTCTGAGTCGCACACGAGACACGTGGTATCAACTATAAAGAGACTGCACTAACAAACTTAATAACATGTGAAGATTACTCGAGAAACAACTTTTTTACATGCACATATTACTGTCAATGAGGACATTATCAACATCTGGATCAGCCTCCATATATATATGTATATAAATATATGGAGTACCACCTCTAGAACTATAGTGGGACCCTCAACTCAAGAAAGAAATAAACTTGCTTCAGGTAAAACCAAGATTCTCAGAAGCTGTTTGAGAAATTTTCTCCTACCACCACAGAAACGTCTTTCTGCAATGGCTTTGTGGCATCAGCAAGGGATTGGCATAACCATTCAAGTAACGCTCTCACAAAGCCTCCCACTGGAAGGAACGACTACTTAACAAGTTGCCTCGCAGGATAGTAGTCTCAGCACCCAGGGTTTCGTGAGTACCTCTAAAACCCAAGGTAACTGTACACTATCGTGCATGCACAATATTTGTGGCTGGATTCCAGACAGGAGTGACAGTATTACTAGTGCCTGACCGCTCGGCTACATTAATAAGTAATTCACGGATTTATAGGAACTTAATTGAACTTCACATTTTGCAGCACTTTAACCAAATCTCAGATACAAGCTGTGAGAACAAACCATTGTCTAGGAACTAGGTATTGTCTTTCAGGCAGTAAGGGGATATTGGGACTGTGGACTGATTCATGTTTACTTGGACTGGCATGATACACTAAGTGAGCATTCAAAAGTGACTGGGACATCTTCTTAGGGAACTTACTCAAGGACATAAAAGCAAGAATAATAGAGAGAATATATGACACAGTAAGTTTAAATGGGAAGAAAATACTTAACTATTCTGCATAAGTAAAAGAAAAAATAACAGTCACACTGTAGAGCAAGGAAAACTCACATAAAACACTCAACTGGATAGGCAACACTTTGATGATCAAGAGAAAGTATACTTTACTCAAATCAAATTTACTCAAATTTACTTTAATTTGAATTAATAGCACAGTGAGTTGTCTTTACTCTCAATTCAATAAAGAAATTTAATAATAAATGATAAATCAATCAAAAATGATAAAAAGGAATCAATAAATCTTGTGCAAAACTAAAATGGACTGGGAAAGCAATTCTTTAAAAAAAAAAAAAGACACACAAAGAATAAAACATTACACACAAAACACAAGAAATGTGAAACTGAAATCACAGAATATTGCACTGAAATAGCTGTAGCAATATTGCAAATAACAATTACTAATCAAAAAATTACTGCACAACACAACAATACATAAAAAAATTTTTGAACGAAAAAATTAATGGCAGCACAATACTTCCACAAGAGTCATTGCAGAATGAGTCAATACTGCAATAATAAAAAAAATTGCCACACAAGAAAATGCAGTTGACAAAAACAATAAAAAAAATGCCAAGGAATGAACTGATTGAACACTTTAACTCTTAATTGCAGCTTAGGCAAACACTTATTGAACAAACAAAAGAATGCTTTGTATAAAAAAGAAGTTAAAAATTGCACTAAGAGTGAATTTGTTCAATGAAATATGAAGAATAATAGAGGGCATAAAATGCAAGACAGAGAAAGGTTAACACTTACAATAGGCAGGTTGGTATTTTTGTTTAATAAATGTATGAAAGAGGGGAAGGTACCTAGGGATTGGCAGAGAGTGTGTATAGTCCCTTTATATAAAGGGAAGGGGGACAAAAGAGATTGTAAAAATTATAGAGGAATAAGTTACTGATATACCAGGAAAAGTGTATGGTAGGGTTATTATTGAAAGAGTTAGAGGTAAGACAGAATGTAGGACTGCGGATGAGCAAGGACGTTTTAGAGTGGGTAGGGGATGTGTAGATCAACTGTTTACAATGAAGCATGTATGTGAACAGTATTTAGATAAAGGTAGGGAAGTTTTTGTTGCATTTATGGATTTAGAAAAAGCATATGATAGAGTGGATAGGGGAGCAATGTGGCAGATGTTGCAAGTAGTATTGTGGTACCATGGTCAACTGCTGATGCTGCTGCTGCTGTAGCACTGTCAGCTGCTGCTGCTGCTGTAGCACCATCAGCTGCTGCTGCTGCTGTACCACCATCAGCTGCTGCTGCTTCTGCTGTAGTACCGTCTGCTCCTGCTGTAGCACCGTCTTGCTCCTGCTGTTAGCACGTCTGCTGCTGCTGTAGCACTGTCAGCTGCTGCTGTAGCACTGTCAGCTGCTGCTGCTGTTTGCACTGTCAGCTGCTGCTGCTGCTGCATGTCAGCTGCTGCGCTGCTGTAGCACTGTCAGCTGCTGCTGCTGCTATA
>NC_069451.1:37001375-37025388 GCF_026875155.1 Cherax quadricarinatus | reverse complement strand
GTGTCCCTTGTTACTGTGTCCAATCTCTGGAACATCCTGTCTTTGTCCACCTGTCAATTCCTCTCAGTATTTTGTATGTCGTTATCATGTCCCCCCTATCTCTCCTGTCCTCCAGTGTCGTCAGGTTGATTTCCCTTAACCTCTCCTCGTAGGACATACCTCTTAGCTCTGGGACTAGTCTTGTTGCAAACCTTTGCACTTTCTCTAGTTTCTTCACGTGCTTGGCTAGGTGTGGGTTCCAAACTGGTGCCGCATACTCCAATATGGGCCTAACGTACACGGTGTACAGGGTCCTGAATGATTCCTTATTAAGATGTCGGAATGCTGTTCTGAGGTTTGCTAGGCACCCATATGCTGCAGCAGTTATTTGGTTGATGTGCGCTTCAGGAGATGTGCCTGGTGTTACACTCGCCCCAAGTTCTTTTTCCTTGAGTGAGGTTTGTAGTCTCTGACCCCCTAGACTGTACTCCGTCTGCGGCCTTCTTTGCCCTTCCCCAATCTTCATGACTTTGCACTTGGGGGGATTGAACTCCAGGAGCCAATTGCTGGACCAGGTCTGCAGCCTGTCCAGATCCCTTTGTAGTTCTGCCTGGTCTTCGATCGAGTGAATTCTTCTCATCAACTTCACGTCATCTGCAAACAGGGACACCTCAGAGTCTATTCCTTCCGTCATGTCGTTCACAAATACCAGAAACAGCACTGGTCCTAGGACTGACCCCTGCGGGACCCCCCGCTGGTCACAGGTGCCCACTCTGACACCTCGCCACGTACCATGACTTGCTGCTGTCTTCCTGACAATATTCCCTGATCCATTGTAGTGCCTTCCCTGTTATCCCTGCTTGGTCCTCCAGTTTTTGCACCAATCTCTTGTGTGGAACTGTGTCAAACGCCTTCTTGCAGTCCAAGAAAATGCAATCCACCCACCCCTCTCTCTCTTGTCTTACTGCTGTCACCATGTCATAGAACTCCAGTAGGTTTGTGACACAGGATTTCCCGTCCCTGAAACCATGTTGGCTGCTGTTGATGAGATCGTTCCTTTCTAGGTGTTCCACCACTCTTCTCCTGATAATCTTCTCCATGATTTTGCATACTATACACGTCTGTGACACTGGTCTGTAGTTTAATGCTTCATGTCTGTCTCCTTTTTTAAAGATTGGGACTACATTTGCTGTCTTCCATGCCTCAGGCAATCTCCCTGTTTCGATAGATGTATTGAATATTGTTGTTAGGGGTACACATAGCGCCTCTGCTCCCTCTCTCAATACCCATGGGGAGATGTTATCTGGCCCCATTGCCTGTGTGTGTGTGTGTGTGTGTGTGTGTGTGTGTGTGTGAGGGTGTGTGTGTGTGAGGGTGTGTGTGTGTGAGGGTGTGTGTGTGTGAGGGTGTGTGTGTGTGTGAGGGTGTGTGTGTGTGTGAGGGTGTGTGTGTGTGAGGGTGTGTGTGTGTGAGGGTGTGTGTGTATGTGTGAGGGTGTGTGTGTGTGTTTAGGGTGTGTGTGTGTGTGTGTGAGGGTGTGTGTGTGTGTGTGAGGGTGTGTGTGTGTGTGTGAGGGTGTGTGTGTGTGTGTGAGGGTGTGTGTGTGTGTGTGTGAGGGTGTGTGTGTGTGTGTGTGAGGGTGTGTGTGTGTGTGTGTGAGGGGGTGTGTGTGTGTGTGTGAGGGGGTGTGTGTGTGTGTGTGAGGTGTGTGTGTGTGTGTGTGAGGGTGTGTGTGTGTGTGTGTGTGTGAGGGTGTGTGTGTGTGTGAGGGTGTGTGTGTGAGGGTGTGTGTGTGTGTGAGGGTGTGTGTGTGTGTGAGGGTGTGTGTGTGTGTGAGGGGGTGTGTGTGTGTGAGGGGGTGTGTGTGTGAGGGTGTGGGTGTGTGTGTACTCACCTATTTGTACTCACCTATTTGTGGTTGCAGGGGTCGAGTCCTAGCTCCTGGCCCCGCCTCTTCACCGGTTGCTACTAGGCCCTCTCTCTCCCCGCTCCATGAACTTTATCAAACCTCGTCTTAAAACTGTGTATGGTTCCTGCCTCCACTACGTCATTTTCTAGGCTATTCCACTGCCTTACAACTCTATGACTGAAGAAATACTTCCTACTATCTCTCTGACTCATTTGTGTCTTCAACTTCCAATTGTGGCCTCTTGTTTCTGTGTCCCCTCCCTGTGTGTGTGGGTGTGTGTGTGTGCGTCCTTGTGTGTATGCATATATTTGTACACTCGTGTGCACATGTCCGTGCGTGCGCCCTCGTGTGTGTGTGTGTGTGTGTGCGCGCGTGCTAGTGTGGGTGTATGACCCACTTAATATTTGTATTTATAACTCATTACAATTGTGACCAGGTGTGGACGTATCAGTGGTTCATTACTTTGTAATTTGTTCATGACTGTAACCATGTATAGGAGTGAAGCTGATTCATTACCTCTGTAACTTGCCATGATTGTGACCAGATCTACCTGGAGTTCATTACCTTTGTAACTAGTTCAGCTATCATAACTTTGGGGTCCAGTCACTGGACCCATTATGTACCTTTGTAATCTTTTGACTACCGCCCACAGGATGGGTATGGGCTGCATAATAAACATATTAAACTAAACCCTGGATAGGGCTTTGATACCTTTAGTCCTTATGGAGGGGGATTCTCCTTCCAAACAACCTCTCCTCCCTCTCCCCTCCTTACCATCTTCCATACGCCAATAAGAGTCTTCAATAAAGGTAAAAGTGATGTTAAATGTTCATTTATCCATTTCATTAGTCATTTATATTTATCATTGTTTTCTGTATGTAAAGCTATAGTTATTCTCTATATGTATTTTTTGTTAATATTTTTGGGTGTCTGCAACGGATTAATTGGATTTACATTATTTCTCATGGGAAATATTACTTCAGTTTTCGTACAAATCGGTTTTCAGCCGACCTTCTGGAATGGATTAATGACGAAATCCGGGGTTTCGCCTTATGGCATTCCACTAATACGGCGATCTCAAATTATGACCAAAACTTTCTATATGGCAGCAGTCTTTGAAATATGGCGTGCCACCCAGTTTGTTTACATTCTCCATGAGCACCTTTCTCTATTATGTAATAATAATCACTTTTGGGCACATTAAATGTCTTAATTGTACGTCAATATAGACATTTTCATTAATTCATCTATGATATTTTCTTCAAAATTATATAAGAAACACATTACATAGCATATAAACAAGCTGTTTACATGCTATGGAGGTATTGTTGCCAGGTGGAGGGAAAACATTAAATACTAATAATAATCACCCTTGGGCACATTAAATATCTTATTTCATGTCAATATAGACATTTTCATTAATCCATCTATGATGTTTTCTTCCAAATTATATAAGAAACACAATACATAGCACAAACATTTTGTTTATACATTTTATTGAGGTGTGGTAGCCGGGCGGAGGGAAAATATTACGTCGCTCCCCTTAATACATAACGCTTTTGTTTACAATTCTCGGCTTGATTTATTCATTACTTCTCCCTTTGTGTATGATGGCATCTAAAGGTAGTTGTTAGAAATTATTTAACTTAGTGAACGTGGTATGTCAATGGTAATATGGCTCTGGGCCGCTATGTAGGTAGGTGTATGTAGCTATGTAGATAGGTGTAGGTATATAGGCCAGGCGGACTACATACCTACATTATTATTATGACTGATAATTATACGTATGTGTACCTGTACCTAAGTATGCCTTCACTCAAGGCGTCATTTCTTCTAAAAATAATGTTACATGAGAATGGGAGCGTTTCTCTTTATTCTACAATATCAACATGGAGACAACTTGTACACAATGTAAAGTGACCAAAACCAGACGCGTTCGTCTGGTTTGTTTACATTACGTGTGGGTGGGGTGGGGAGGGCTGCCCTTCCTGGATACCCATACTTCCCAACCTGACCATACAAATAAAACTCACCTCTCACCCTACATTAAGACTACAAATATTTTAAGGTAATTAGTGAATGTGCTGTATATGTTTTTATCACTCTGGAGAGCTTTAATTAAATGTAGTATATTACGTTTGGGTGGGGTGGGCTGACCTGGCTGGCTACCATACTTCCCAAACCTGACTTCCTACACATTAAACTCGCCTCTCATCCTACATTAAGACTACAAATACTTTAAGGTAAGTAATGGGTGTACTGTGTGTGTATTTTACTTTTTATTGTTTTTAATGCCCAGTTCTATTGCTAGTGTAATATATGTTAGTGTAAACTTGTTACCTGGCATTTATTTGTGTTTATAAGTGGAAAAAAGGGCATTCTGCTTTCCGGTGATGTCTGCTTTCCAGCAGTAGCCTGGAACCTAACTTGCCGAATAAGTGGGGCCCTACTTTGTGTGTGTGTATATATATATATATATAATATATATATATATTATATATATATATACACACACACACACACACACACACACACACACACACACACACACACACACACACACACACACACACACACACACACACACACACACACCTACCATCCGACTTACGACCGAGTTCAGTTCCAAGAAACCGGTCGTAAGACGAAATGGTCGTAAGTCGAACTTTACTACTGAATAACAACAAAACATTTCTGTAATGACTTTATTTTATTGTTTTATTTTGGTATTTCATGTTTTACTTTTTATGTTGTTAGTACTGTATTTTATACTGTAAGGTTTAGGATAAACACTGTGTACAACACAAATACAGGTCCTCCATCACATATCCGGCATCATTGGGACCTGTAGTGTGCCAGATTACTGAGTTTGCCAGATTACAGAGTGGTTAGGTTAGAAAAAACTTAATAAAATTAACCAACTTGACTTGCACAAAGTTCATTCAACATCGGCAAAAATCTAACATTTCCGCTACTTTGAGCTCAATTTCAAGGTACTTTTCATCATGAAAGCAATCAAAATCATGTCTATTTCTGTAATATATCTTCCATTCTATCAAATGAGTCCAAAAAGATAATACAACCATAAAAACCATACAAAAATATACCGCAAAGAAGCAGCTAATGGCTGAGAAGTGAACTCCCTTATTTATTGTCCATCTTTTTTATTTTTGTTGCATGTTAAGAAGCATCTTTCCATCATACATTGCCCAAGTTTCAATGAGATAGCCCAACAAACAACCGAGAAAAAAAAATTTTACCAAAAATCAAATACGGCAAGCCCAAGCCAGGTACTGGAAATGACACTTTGTCTGACTTTTCTGGGTTATCCTAGGTTCTCTATACATACACTGCTATGTATGATAATCTATGTAACTGTATTTGTGTATACCTGAATAAACTTACTTCTAGTCTGTCGACTGAGTACAAGAAACCGCCCATTCACTTATTTCAACTACCCAATAAAGTGGTCAGAAATTGGCAATTTGGCCAATTTCACACAAATTTCAACAATGCCAATTTCAAAATAGGGTCCATTTGTTTACTCTTGAGCTTCGCTAAAGAATAGAACATTTTCGCTACTGTGAGTGCAATTTCAAGGTACTTTTCGTCATGAAAGCAATCAAAATCATATCTGTTTCTGTAATATATCTTTCATTCTATCAAATGAGACCGAAAAAATGAGATAACCATAAAAACCATACAAAAATATACCGCTAAGCAGCCGCTAATGGCTGAGAAGTGAACTCCGCTATTTATGGTCTGATTTCTTTCATTTTTGGTGTACGTTAAGAAGTATCTTTCCATCATACATTGCCCAAGTTTCAATAAGATAACCCAACAAACAACTGAGTAGACAGCAACCACCCAGGGAAGTACTACCGTCCTGCCAGATGACTGTGAAACAAAAACCTGTAACTGTTTTGCATGATGGTAGGATTGCTGGTTTTCTTTTTCTGTCTCATAAACACGCTAAGATAACAGGGATATCTTGCTACTCCTACTTACACTTTGGTCACACTTCACAGACACGCACATGCATATATATATATACATACATCTAGGTTTTTCTCCTTTTTCTAAATAGCTCTTGTTCTTTTTTATTTCTTCTATTGTCCATGGGGAAGTGGAAAAGAATCTTTCCTCCGTAAGCCATGCGTGTCGTATGAGGCGACTAAAATGCCGGGAGCAATGGGCTAGTAACCCCTTCTCCTGTATACAATTACTAAAAAAGAGAAGAAGAAAAACTTTATAAAACTGGTTGCTTAAATGTGCGTGGAAAGTAGTGCGGATGACAAGAAACAGATGATTGCTGATGTTATGAATGAAAAGAAGTTGGATGTCCTGGCCCTAAGCGAAACAAAGCTGAAGGGGGTAGGAGAGTTTTCAGTGGGGGGAAATAAATGGGATTAAATCTGGAGTATCTGAGAGAGTTAGAGCAAAGGAAGGGGTAGCAGTAATGTTAAATGATCAGTTATGGAAGGAGAAAAGAGAATATGAATGTGTAAATTCAAGAATTATGTGGATTAAAGTAAAGGTTGGATGCGAGAAGTGGGTCATAATAAGCGTGTATGCACCTGGAGAAGAGAGGAATGCAGAGGAGAGAGAGAGATTTTGGGAGATGTTAAGTGAATGTATAGGGGCCTTTGAACCAAGTGAGAGAGTAATTGTGGTAGGGACTTGAATGCTAAAGTAGGAGAAACTTTTAGAGAGGGTGTGGTAGGTAAGTTTGGGGTGCCAGTGTAAATGATAATGGGAGCCCTTTGATTGAACTTTGTATAGAAAGGGGTTTAGTTATAGGTAATACATATTTTAAGAAAAAGAGGATAAATAAGTATACACGATATGATGTAGGGCGAAATGACAGTAGTTTGTTGGATTATGTATTGGTAGATAAAAGACTGTTGAGTAGACTTCAGGATGTACATGCTTATAGAGGGGCCACAGATATATCAGATCACTTTCTAGTTGTAGCTACACTGAGAGTAAAAGGTAGATGGGATACAAGGAGAATAGAAGCATCAGGGAAGAGAGAGGTGAAGGTTTATAAACTAAAAGAGGAGGCAGTTTAGGGTAAGATATAAACAGCTATTGGAGGATAGATGGGCTAATGAGAGCATAGGCAATGGGGTCGAAGAGGTATGGGGTAGGTTTTAAAAATGTAGTGTTAGAGTGTTCAGCAGAAGTTTGTGGTTACAGGAAAGTGGGTGCAGGAGGGAAGAGGAGCGATTGGTGGAATGATGATGTAAAGAGAGTAGTAAGGGAGAAAAAGTTAGCATATGAGAAGTTTTTACAAAGTAGAAGTGATGCAAGGAGGAAGAGTATATGGAGAAAAAGAGAGAAGTTAAGAGAGTGGTGAAGCAATGTAAAAAGAGAGCAAATGAGAGAGTGGGTGAGATGTTATCAACAAATTTTGTTGAAAATAAGAAAAAGTTTTTGGAGTGAGATTAACAAGTTAAGAAAGCCTAGAGAACGAATGGATTTGTCAGTTAAAAATAGGAGAGGAGAGTTATTAAATGGAGAGTTAGAGGTATTGGGAAGATGGAGGGAATATTTTGAGGAATTGTTAAATGTTGATGAAGATAGGGAAGCTGATTTCGTGTATAGGGCAAGGAGGAATAACATCTTGTAGGAGTGAGGAAGAGCCAGTTGTGAGTGGGGGGAAGTTCGTGAGGCAGTAGGTAAAATGAAAGGGGGTAAGGCAGCCGGGATTGATGGGATAAAGATAGAAATGTTAAAAGCAGGTGGGGATATAGTTTTGGAGTGTTGGTGCAATTATTTAATAAATGTATGGAAGAGGGTAAGGTACCTAGGGATTGGCAGAGAGCATGCATAGTTCCTTTGTATAAAGGCAAAGGGGATAAAAGAGAGTGCAAAAATTATAGGGGGATAAGTCTGTTGAGTGTACCTGGTAAAGTGTATGGTAGAGTTATAATTGAAAGAATTAAGAGTAAGACGGAGAATAGGATAGCAGATGAACAAGGAGGCTTTAGGAAAGGTAGGGGGTGTGTGGACCAGGTGTTTACAGTGAAACATATAAGTGAACAGTATTTAGATAAGGGTAAAGAGGTCCTTGTGGCATTTATGGATTTGGAAAAGGCGTATGACAGGGTGGATAGGGGGGCAATGTGGCAGATGTTGCAAGTGTATGGTGTAGGAGGTAGGTTACTGAAAGCAGTGAAGAGTTTTTACGAGGATAGTGAGGCTCAAGTTAGAGTATGTAGGAAAGAGGGAAATTTTTTCCCAGTAAAAGTAGGCCTTAGACAAGGATGTGTGATGTCACCGTGGTTGTTTAATATATTTATAGATGGGGTTGTAAGAGAAGTAAATGCGAGGGTCTTGGCAAGAGGCGTGGAGTTAAAAGATAAAGAATCACACACAAAGTGGGAGTTGTCACAGCTGCTCTTTGCTGATGACACAGTGCTCTTGGGAGATTCTGAAGAGAAGTTGCAGAGATTGGTGGATGAATTTGGTAGGGTGTGCAAAAGAAGAAAATTAAAGGTGAATACAGGAAAGAGTAAGGTTATGAGGATAACAAAAGATTAGGTGATGAAAGATTGAATATCAGATTGGAGGGAGAGAGTATGGAGGAGGTGAACGTATTCAGATATTTGGGAGTGGACGTGTCAGCGGATGGGTCTATGAAAGATGAGGTGAATCATAGAATTGATGAGGGAAAAAGAGTGAGTGGTGCACTTAGGAGTCTGTGGAGACAAAGAACTTTGTCCTTGGAGGCAAAGAGGGGAATGTATGAGAGTATAGTTTTACCAACGCTCTTATATGGGTGTGAAGCGTGGTGATGAATGTTGCAGCGAGGAGAAGGCTGGAGGCAGTGGAGATGTCATGTCTGAGGGCAATGTGTGGTGTGAATATAATGCAGAGAATTCGTAGTTTGGAAGTTAGGAGGAGGTGCGGGATTACCAAAACTGTTATCCAGAGGGCTGAGGAAGGGTTGTTGAGGTGGTTCGGACATGTAGAGAGAATGGAGCGAAACAGAATGACTTCAAGAGTGTATCAGTCTGTAGTGGAAGGAAGGCGGGGTAGGGGTCGGCCTAGGAAGGGTTGGAGGAGGGGTAAAGGTGGTTTTGTGTGCGAGGGGCTTGGACTTCCAGCAGGCATGCGTGAGCGTGTTTGATAGGAGTGAATGGAGACAAATGGTTTTTAATACTTGACGTGCTGTTGGAGTGTGAGCAAAGTAACATTTATGAAGGGATTCAGGGAAACCGGCAGGCCGGACTTGAGTCCTGGAGATGGGAAGTACAGTGCCTGCACTCTGAAGGAGGGGTGTTAATGTTGCAGTTTAAAAACTGTAGTGTAAAGCACCCTTCTGGCAAGACAGTGATGGAGTGAATGATGGTGAAAGTTTTTCTTTTTCGGGCCACCCTGCCTTGGTGGGAATCGGCCAGTGTGATAATAAAATAAAATAATAATAATAATCTTTATTTACTACACGTACATGTACAAGGTATACAGGCCTAGCTGACATCAGTGACACACTACTATGTAGAAAGATGCTTGTTATGCAGAGTATTTCAAGAAAATTAGGTCAGTGTCCCAGGATAACACCCACACTAATCGGCTAACACCCAGGTACCCATTTACTGATGGGTAAACATAGACAAGAGGTGTAAAGATACACGCCTAATGTTTCTACCCTGGCTGGGAATCGAATATTTACCAAAAATCATTATATTGCTAACCCAAGCCAGGTACTAGAAATAAGCCACGTTGACTTTTTTGGGTTATCCTAGGCTCTCTTCACATATGCTGCTATGTGTGATAATCTATATAGAGAAAACAACTTTTTTGTTTCAGGTTTATGGTGCAGTTAGCACTGTGTTATACTCCGTTTTCTCTAATATAAGCCCCCAAGACAGGGATAGGAGAATGGTATTTGTATACCATATCCTCTTCATACCTCCGTCGAACTGCTCGGTGTTATGCCAAATAATATTCATTCTGGTGTATTTAACATGTTTTATGTTATTTATATTGTTTATTATGTCATATTAGATCAATTGTGGCAAATAAGCTGTAGTGTTGATTTTAGCGTAATAAAGCATATTCTCCTGCAAATAGTGGTGAACTGAGTGAATTTAAGGCCAGCAAAGGCTGGTTTGAGAGATTTAAGAACCGTACTGGCATACTAGTGGTAAGGCATGGTGAGGCTGCCAGTTCGAACCACAAGGCGGCTGAAAAATATGTGCATGAGTTCCAGGAGTACATAGAGGCTGAAGGAATGAAACCTGAACAAGTGTTCAATTGTGACGAAACAGGCCTCTTTTGGAAGAAAATGCCAAAGAGGACCTTCATTACACAAGAGGAAAAGGCAATGCCAGGAAAACACCCTATGAAAGACAGGCTGACACTAATGTTCTGTGCTAATGCTAGTGGGGATTTCAAAGTGAAGCCATTACTAGTGTACCATTCTGAAAATCCCAGAGTGTTCAGGAAAAATAATGTTATAAAGAGTAAATTGTGTGTGTTTTGGAAATCTAATAATAAGGCATGGGTCACGAGGGAAATTTTCGTCGAGTGGTTCAATGAAGTGTTTGGCCCTAGTGTGAAGGGTATCCCCTGGAAAAGAAATTGGATCTAAAGTGCCTGCTAGTAATGGCAATGCACCTGCTCATCCTCCAAACTTGGATGACCTAATTTTCTAGGAGTTTGGGTTCATCACAGTAAAGTTCTTGCGCCCGAATACCACTCCTCCAACCCATGGACCAGCAGGTTATTGCAAATTTTTAAAAAAAATTCTACACAAAAGCAATGTTTCACAGGTGCTGACTGTGACCACAGACTCTCACTTGACCCTAAGGGAATTTTGGAGAGAACACTTCAGCATCCTCCACTGCATAACCCTTATAGGTATGGTTTGGGAGGGAGTGACTACCAGGACTTTGAACTCTGCCTGGAGAAAATTAAATGGCCAGATTGTGTCGAAAAAGAGGGATTTTGAAGGATTGGGGACTGACCCTAATGAGCCTATGTCTGTTGTAAAATCAATTGTGGCACTGGGGAGTTCCATGGGGTTGGATGTGAGTTGGAGGATGTGGAAAAATTGGTGGAAGACCACAATGAAGAGCTCACCACTGAGGAGCTGCAAGAGCTTCAGCAGGAACAGCAACACATCGCAGCTTCAGAGGAAGAGAGATGGAAGAAGGTCCCTTTCTTCAGAAATTAGAGATTTTTACTATGGGGGTAAGATGAAAGCTTTATGGAGAAACATAACCCTAACAAGGTTGTTGCAAGCCATATTGGCAACATGTACAGTGACAAAGTCTTGGGGGCCATTTTTAGGGAAGTGTTAAGAGACCCCCAGAAACAGAGCTCCTCCAACATAATTTTGGGGAAACAGGACTCCAGTGACTCCCCCCCAAGGTGGTCCTAGTGGCATTAAAAACAGAAGGAGCAACCTAGAAAGCAAATGGTACCTGAGTTTTTTGACGAAGAGGATTCCCCTTCAAACTTTAAACAACCCAAACTCTCTCTCCTCCTCATTTACCAACACTAAGAGAATCTCCAATAAAGGTAAGTGTTATGCTGTTAATTTTTTCTTCATCTTTTCCCAAATTTTCCCATTGTAGTTTATGTACTACATGTATATTTCATGTTAAAAATTTTTTTTGTTTTAATACTTTGGGTGTCAGGAATGGATTAATTGTATTTACATTTTTTCTTATGGGGAAAATTGATTCGAAAATCGTAAATTTTCGTTATAGTAATGGCTCCAGTAACGGTTTAAATTTACGAAAAACGAGGGACCACTGTATGTATATGTATATATACAGTGGTCCTCGTTTTTCGTAGTTAATCCTTTCCCTGGAGTTGTACTTTTATCGAAATCTATGATTTTCGAATAAATTTTTCCCCCATAAGAAATAATGTAAATCAATTAATCCGTTCCTGACACCAGAAGTATTAAAAAAAAAAAATTTTTTTACATGAAATATAGATGTAGTACATAAACAATCAATGGGAAATGATGAATAAAAACATTAACAGCATAACACTTACCTTTATTGGAGATTCTTCTTAGTGATGGGAGACTGGAGGAGGGGGAGAGAGGGGTTGTTTATAGTTTGGAGGGAACCCCCTTCCATCAACACCTCAGGTACCAATTGCTTTTCTGGGGTTGCTTCTCTTCTCTGTTTCTTAATGCCACGAGGACCACCTTGAGAGTCGCTGGAGTCCTGTCTCGAAAAATAACTGTGGAGAAGCTCTGTTTTCTGGCGTCTCTTTAACACGTCCCTAAAACGGCCCAAGACTTTGTCACTGTACATGTTGCCAACATGGCTTGCAACAACCTTGTCGGGGTGATGTTTCTCCATAAAGCTTTCCATCTTACCCCACATAGCAAAAATCTCTCTAATTTCTGAAGAAGGCACCTTCTTCCATCTCTCTTCCTCCTCCTCTGCAGCAAGATGTTTTTCTTAATTCAATCATATTTCTCACCTTCTTTACCACAGGGCTTGGCACTAGGAGCTTTCTTTGGGAAAGGCCATGGAAAGCTTATTTAGTACAGGGGGACCCCCGCAAAACGATGGATCACATAGCGATTTTTCCGCTCCCGCTTACTTTAATCGCAAAATTTTTGCCGCGCATACCGATTAAAAACCCGCTCACCGATTTTCGTCCGAGACGCGTCCAATGTGCGCCCTCAGCCAGCCTCACATGTGCCGCCCGTATCATTGTTTACCAGCAAGCCTCCGCGGTAACATCCAAGCATACACTCGGAATATTTCCCCATTATTACAGTGTTTTCGGTGCTGTTTTTGGAAAATAAGTGACCATGGGCCCCAAGAAAGCTTCTAGTGCCAACCCTACACCAATAAGGGTAAGAATTACTATAGAAATGAAGAAGAGATAATTGATAAGTATGAAAGTGGAGTGCGTTTTAGCCGACCCAGTCAAGCTGTAAAAAGAAACCCCAATCAAAACCCTCGCTACTATTGTGGGCACCAGAAAGACAATCAAGGAAGCTGTTCTTGCCAAAGGTTCAAATGTGTTTTCGAAACAAAGATCGCAAGTATGGAAGATGTTGAGAGACTCTTATTGGGGTGGATAATGAAAACAGATAGCAGGAGATAGCATCTCTCAAGCGATCATATGTGAAAAGGCTAGGAAGTTGCATGAGGATTTAATTAAAAAAATGCCTGCAACTAGTGATGATGTAGTGAATTTTTAAGGCCAGCAAAGGTTGGTTTGAGAGATTTAAGAAGCGTAGTGGCATCCATAGTGTGACAGGCATGGTGAGGCTGCCAGTTCGGACCACAAAGCGGCTGAAAAATATGTGCAGGAATTCAAGGAGTACATAGAAACTGAAGGACTGAAACCTGAACAAGTGTTTAATTGTGATAAAACAGGCCTGTTCTGGAAGAAAATGCCAAGCAGGACCTTTCATACTCAGGAGGAAAAGGCCACTCCCAGGACATAAGCCTATGAAAGACAGGCTTACTTTTTTGATGTGTGCCAATGCTTTCTGTGATTGCAAAGTGAGCCTTTATTAGTGTATCACTCTGAAACTCCCAGAGCGTTCAGGCAAAAGAATGTCCCCAAGGGTAATTTGTGTGTGCTGTGGAGGGCAAACAGTAAGGATGGGTCACTAGGGGAAATTTTTTTTATAACTGGTTACACCATGCATTTGCCCCAATGTGAAAGATTACCTAACTGAAAGAAATTAGAACTTAAGTGCCTCCTGGTGTTTTGACAATGCCCCTGGTATCCTACAGACGTGGCAGAGCGACTTTATGGGGACATGAGCTTCATTAAGGTGAAGTTTTTGGGCCCCCTAATACCACTCCTCTCCTGCAGCCCATGGACCAGCAGGTTATTTCCAACTTCAAGAAACTGTACACAAAAGCTCTGTTTGAAAGGTGCTTTGTAATGACTCAGAAACTCAACTGACTCTAAGAGAGTTTTGGAGAGATCACTTTAATATCCTCAAATTTTGTAAACCTTATAGGTAAGGCTTGGGGGAAGTGACTAAAGGACCTTGAACTCTGCTTGGAGAAAAATGTGGCCAGATGTGTAGACAAAAGGGATTTTTTAAGGGTTTGAGGCTAACCCTGAGAATCCTGTGCCAGTTGAGGAATCCATTGTGGCATTGGGAAAGTCCTTGGGGTTGGAGGTTAGTGGGGAGGATGTGGAAAAGTTTGGGGGAGGAGGACAATGAAGAACTAACCATGATGAGTGATAGATCAACTTCAAGAGCAAGAGGCCAGACCTGGGGAAACTGGTCAGAGGAGGGGAGAGAGAAATTTTAAGAAGTTGCCTACTACAAAGATAAAGGAAATCTGTGCAAAGTGGCTTGAAGTGCAAACCTTATGGATGAAAATCACCCTCACACAGCTATTGCAAGCCGTGTTGGCAACCGTACACTGACAATGTTGTGAAAACTTTAGGCAAGTCATAAAGGAACGAGAGGTACAGGGCCATATGGGCAGATATCTTGTGCGAAAGAAGTCCAGTGACTCTGAAGCTGGCCCTAGTGGCATTAAAAAAAAGAAGGGAAGTAACCCCAGAAAAGGACTTGCTACCTCAAGTCCTAATGGAAAGGGGATTCCCCTTCTAAAAAAGTAAGAAGATAATGCTCATCCCCTCCTCCCATCCCATCAATCATCACCAGATCTTCAATAAAAGTAAGTGTCATGTAAGTGTGCATGCCTTTTTCAGTTTGTGTGTATTAAATTAACATTTCATGTGGTAAAAAAAATTTTTTCATACTTTTGGGCGTCTTTCACGGATTAATTTATTTCCATTTTTTTTATGGGGAAAATTCATTCACAAAGATTATTTCGCATAACAATTATCCTCTTGCACGGATTAAAATCGTTAAACCGGGGGTCCACTGTACTTGCAAGCACTAAAATGAGTGGAAAATGAAATATTTCATAGGAGCACGTGAGGGGACCTTCGCTCACTGGTAAACAACGCCAGACTGGCTGGGTTTGGGGGGCCACCCTGGCTCACACCCTGCGTAACGTCCCGGACGAACTACTATTCGCGAGTCAACCTATGATTAGCGAGCCCATGTTTTACCCAAAATATCCCTATGTTTCCGAAATCTAAAGATTCCCGAGAACTACGAAAAACGAGGGACCACTGTATATATATATATATAATCGGGGCCCTCTCCCACCGAGGCAAGGTGACCAAAAGAAAGAAAATCCCCAAAAGAAGATACTTTCATCATCATTCGACACTTTCACCCAACGCATAATTTACTGTTTTTGCAGAGGTGCTCAGGATACAACAGTTAGAAGCATATATGTATTAAGATACACAACATATCCCTCCAAACTGCCAATATCCCAAACCCCTCCTTTAAAGTGCAGGATTGTACTTCCCATTTCCAGGACTCAAGTCAGCTCTATAAAAATAACGGTTTCCCCCGAATCCCTTCACTAAATATTACCCTGCTCACACTCCAACAGATCGTCAGGTCCCAAATACCCTTCGTCTCCATTCACTCCTATCTAACACGCTCACGCACGTTGCTGAAATTTCCAAGCCCTCCCCCAAAAAAAAACCTCCTTTACCCCCTCCCTCCAACCTTTCGAGGATGACCCCTACCCCGCCTTCCTTCCCCTACAGATTTATACGCTTCCCCATGTCATTCTACTTTGATCCATTCTCTCTAAATGACCAAACCCCCTCAACAACCCATCTTCAGCCCTCTGACTAATGCTTTTATTAAACTCCACATCTTCTCCTAATTTCCACACTCCAAATTTTCTGCTAAAAATTACACCACACATTGCCCTTAGGGCATCTCCACTGCCTCCAACCGCCCTCCTCGCTGCAGTATTTAAAAACCCAAGCTTCACACCCATATAAGAGGGTTGGTATGCTATACTTTTCATACATTCCCTTCTTTGCCTCATAGATAACATTTTTTTTCGTCTCCATAGATAACATTTTTTTTTTGTCTCCACATTTACCTCAACGTACCACTCGCTTTTTTTCCTTCATCAATTCTATGATTAACCGTCCCTTTATAAATCATCCATCCCCTGACATTTTTCAATCGTTCAATTCAACTCATTCACTTCTTCCATACTCCCCCTCCCCAATTTTATATCAAATTTTTCTTTATCTAAATCATTTGATACTCTCGTAACCTTACTCTTTTCTATGTTCACTTTCAACTTTCTACCTTTACACACACTCCCAAACTCATCTACTAACATTTGCAATTTTTCTTTACAATCTCCCTTAAGCACAGTATCATCAGCAAAAAGTAACTGTGTCAATTCCCATTTTGTATCTGATTCCCATAATTTAATCCCACCCCTCTACCAAACACCCTAGCATTTACTACTTTTACAACCCCATCTATAAATACAGTGGTAACTCGATAATCGTAAGGCTCGATAGTCGTAATTTTTGAAAATTGTAACGTTATTTTCGTCAAAACATTGGCTCGCTAATCGTAGTTTGACTCGCAAATAGTCGTTCGTCTGGGACACGTACTCTCGGCTCTGAGCCATTCCAGTCAGTGTGCCATTGTTTACCAGTGAGCGACGGTCCCCTCACTTGCTCATACGAAATATTTCATAATATTCCATTATAGATGGGGTTGTAAGAGAAGTAAATGCAAGGGTCTTGGCAAGAGGCATGGAGTTAAAAGATAAAGAATCACACATAAAGTGGGAGTTGTCACAGTTGCTCTTTGCTGATGACCACTGTGCTTTTGGGATTCTGAAGAGAAGTTGCAGAGGTTGGTGGATGAATTTGGTAGGGTATGCAAAAGAAGAAAATTAAAAGTGAATACAGGAAAGAGTAAAGTTGTGAGGATAAAAAGATTAGGTGATAAAAGATTGGATATCAGATTGGAGGGAGAGAGCATGGAGGAGGTGAATGTATTCAGATATTTGGGAGTGGACGTGTCAGCGGATGGGTCTATGAAAGATGAGGTGAATCATAGAATTGATGAGGGGAAAAGGGTGAATGGTGCACTTAGGAGTCTGTGGAGACAAAGAACTTTGTCCTTGGAGGCAAAGAGGGGAATGTATGAGAGTATAGTTTTACCAACGCTCTTATATGGGTGTGAAGCATGGGTGATGAATGTTGCAGCGAGGAGAAGGCTGGAGGCAGTGGAAATGTCATGTCTGAGGGCAATGTGTGGTGTGAATATAATGCAGAGAATTCATAGTTTGGAAGTTAGGAGGAGTGTGGGATTACCAAAACTGTTGTCCAGAGGGCTGAGGAAGGGTTGTTGAGGTGGTTCGGACATGTAGAGAGAATGGAGTGAAACAGAATGACTTCAAGAGTGTATCAGTCTGTAGTGGAAGGAGGCGGGGCAAGGGTCGGCCTAGGAAGGTTGGAGGGCGGGGGTAAAGGAGGTTTTGTGTGCGAGGGGCTTGGACTTCCGCAGGCATGCATGAGGTGTTTGATAGGAGTGAATGGAGACAAATGGTTTTTAATACTTGACGTGTTGTTGGAGTGTGAGCAAAGTAACATTTATGAAGGGATTCAGGGAACCGGCAGGCCGGACTTGAGTCCTGCACTCTGAAGGAGGGGTGTTAATGTTGCAGTTTAAAAACTGTAGTGTAAAGCACCCTTCTGGCAAGACAGTGATGGAGTGAATGATGGTGAAAGTTTTTCTTTTTCAGGCCACCCTGCCTTGGTGGGAATCGGCCAGTGTGTTAATAAAAAAAAAAAATTCCATTCATTTTAGTGCTTGCAACTACTAAGCTACCATGGCTCCAAAAAAAAAAAGCATCCTAGTGCCAAGCCTTTGGTAAGAGAAGGTGAGAAATACAATAGAATTTAGAAAAACATCATTGAACAATATGAAAGTGGCGTACATGTGGCCGAACTGGCCAGGATGTATAACAAAACCCCATACAACCATAGCTTCCATCGTGGCCAGAAAAAGGAAATCAAGGAAGCTGTTATTGCAAAGGGGGTAAATATGCTGACAAAAATGAGATCACCAGTACTAGAAGATGTTGAGAAATTATTTTGGTGTGGATAAACGAGAAACATTAGCAGGAGATAGTCTTCTGACGTTGATTATTTGTGAAAAGGCTAGGCAGTTTGCATGACGATCTGGTAAAGAAATTGCCTGCAACGAGTACTGATATTTGTGAATTTAAGGCCAGCAAAGGTTGGTTTGAGAGATTTAAGAACGATAGTGGCAACAGTGTGTAAGGCATGGTGAGGCAGCCAGTTCGGACCAAAGAGCGGCTGAAAAATATGTGCATGAATTCAAGGAGTACATACAGGCTGAAGGACTGAAACCTGAACAAATGCTCAAATTGTGATGAAACAGGCCTATTTTGGAAGAAAAATGCCAAGAGGACCTTCATTACACAAGAGGAAAGGCACTGCCAGGACACAAGCCTATGAAAAACAGGCTGACGCTAATGTTCTGTGCTAATGCTAGTGAGGATTTCAAAGTGAAGCCATTACTAGTGTACCATTCTGAAAATCCCAGAGTGTTCAGGAAAAACAATGTTATGAAGAGTAAATTGTGTGTTTTGGAAATCTAATAGTAAGGCATGGGTCACGATGGAAATTTTTGACGATGTGGTTCAATGAAGTGTTTAGCCCTAGTTGTGAAGAATTACCTCCTGGAAAAGAAATTGGATCTCAAGTGCCTCCTAGTAATGGACAATGCACTGCACATCCTCCAACTTGGATGACCTAATTTTGGAGGAGTTTGGGTTCATCACAGTAAAGTTCTTGCCCCCGAATACCACTCCTCTCCTCCAGCCCATGGACCAGCAGGTCATTGCTGTTCCATGGCAATGTTTCAAAGGTGCTTTAATGTGACTCAGAACTCACTTGACCTAAGAAATTTTTGGAAAGAACACTTCAGTATCCTCCATTGCATAAGCCTTATACGTAAGGCTTGGGAGGGAGTGACTACCAGGACTTTGAACTCTGCTTGGAGAAAATTGTGGCCAGATTGTGTCCACAAGAGGGATTTTGAAGGGTTTGGGGCTGACCCTGATGAGCCTATGTCAGTTGTTAAATCTATTGTGGCACTGGGGAGTTCCATGGGGTTGGATGTGAGTTTGGAGGATGTGGAAGAGTTGGTGGAAGACCACAAGGAAGAGCTCACCACTGAGGAGCTGCAAGAGCTTCAGCAGGAACAGCAACAGATTGCAGCTCAGAATCTTGCTGCAGAGGAGGAGGAAGAGAGATGGAAGAAGTTGCCTTCTTCAGAAATTAAGATTTTTGAAATGTGGGGTAAGATGGAAAGATTTGTGGAGAAAAACACCTGACAAGGCTGTTGCAAGCCATGTTGGCAACATGTACAGTGACAAAGTCTTGGCCCATTTTAGGGAGGTGTTAAAGAGATGCCAGAAACAGAGCTCTCTGGACAGTTATTTTGTGAGACAGGACTCCAGTGACTCTCAAGCTGGTCCTAGTGGCACTAAGAAACAGAGAAGAGAATAACCCAGAAAAGCACTTGGTACCTGAGGTACCAATAAAGGTAAGTGTTATGTTGTTAATGTTTCATTCATCATGTCCCATTGTATTTGTTTATGTACTACATCTTAATTTCATGTAAAATTTTTTTTTTGTTTTAGTACTTCTGGGTGTCAGGAACGGATTAATTGTTATTTACATTATTTCTTATGGGGAAAATTGATTCGAAAAATCATAAATTTCGATAATAGTCACACCTCCAGGAACGGATTTAATTACGAAAAACGAGGGACCACTGTGTATATATATATATATATATATATATATAAATATATATATATTATATATATATTATATATATATATATATATATATATATATATATATATAATATATATATACATACACACACACACACACCTACCATCGACTTACGACCGAGTTCGGTTCCGAGAAACCGGTCGTAAGTCGAAATGATCGTAAGTCGAACTTTACTACTGAATATCAACAAAATATTTTGTAATGACTTTATTTTGTTTTTTTTGGTATTTCAAGTTTTACTTTACTTTTTAGTTGTTAGTACTGTATTTTATACTGTAAGGTTTAGGATAAACACTGTGTACAACACAAATAGCTGTTTATTTCCCAGAAATTTGGCATAAAAAACACGGTCGTAAGTCGAGTGGTCGTAAGTCGAGCAGGTCGTAAGTCGGATGGTAGGTGTGTGTTTATATATATATATGTATATATAATAGTAGGTTGGTAGATAGCAACTACCCAGGGAGGTGCTACCATCCTGCCAAATGAGTGTGGAACATAAGCCTGTAATTGTTTTGCATGATGGTAGGATTGCTGGTGTCTTTTTCCGTCTCATAAACATGCAAGGTTGCAGGTATGTCTTGCTACTTCTACTTACACTTAGGTCACACTACACATACATGTACAAACGTATATATACACACCCCTCTGGGTTTTCTTCTATTTTCTTTCTTGTTCTTGTTTATTTCCTCTTGCCTCCATGGGGAAGTGGAACAGAATTCTTCCTCCGTAAGCCATGCATGTTGTAAGAGGCGACTAAAATGCCAGGAGCAAGGGGCTAGTAACCTCTTTTGTATATACATGTATTACTAAATGTAAAAGAGAAACTTTCGTTTTTGCTTTTGGGCTACCCCGCCTTGGTGGGATACGGCCGGTGTTGAAAGAAAGAAGAAAGACTATGGTAGTAGGTTGGTAGATAGCAACCACCAGGGAGGTACGTACTATCATCCTACCAAATGAGTGTGGAACATAAGCCTGTAATTGTTTTGCATGATGGTAGGATTGCTGGTGTCTTTTCCTGTCTCATAAACATACAAGGTTGCAGGTATATCTTGCTACTTCTACTTACACTTAGGTCACACTACACAGAGACAGGAGAATTGGGGGAATGTGATAACGACATATAAAATACTGAGAGGTATAGACAAGGTGGACAGAGACAGGATGTTCCAGAGATGGGACACAGCAACAAAGGGTCACAGTTGAAAGTTGAAGACTCAGATGAACCACAGGGATGTTAGGAAGTATTTCTTCAGAGTTGTCAGGAAGTAGAATAGCCTGGAGAGTGATTTAGTGGAGGCAGGTTCCATACATTGTTAAGAAGAGGTATGATAAAGCCACTGAGTGGGAAGAGTAAACCCGGGGAGCTGCCAGCTGAAGAGGCGGGGCCAGGAAACTGGGAATCGACCCCCACAATCACAATTAGGCAAGTACATGCATGTACAAGCATATATATCTAACCCCTCTGGGTTTTTTCTATTTTCTTCCTAGTTCTTGTTTATTTCTGTTTTCCCTGGGTAAGTGGAACAGAATTTTTCCTCCGTAAGCTATGCATGTCGTAGGTGGTGATTTGATGCCGGGAGCAATGGGTAGTAACCCCTTCTCCTGTACAAATGGATGTAGTGCAGATAAGAAAGTTTATTGCAGAGGTATGAATGAAAAGAAGTTGGACGTCCTAGCCCTAAGTGAAACAAAACTGAAGGGGGTAGGGGGAGTTTGTGGGGAGAAATAAATGGGATTAAGTCAGGAGTATCTGAGAGAGTTGGAGCTAAGGCAGGGGTAGCAATAATGTTGAAGGATCAGTTATGGAGAGAGAAGAGGGAATATAAATGTATAAATACAAGGATTATGGAGATTAAAATAAGGGTCAGATGTGAAACGTGGGTCATAATGAGTGTGTGCATGCACATGGAGACGAGAGGAGTGTAGAGAGAGAGAGATTTTGGGAGATGTTAAGTGAGTGTGTAGGAGCTTTTGAGCCAAGTGAGAGTAATTGTGGTAGGGGACCTAAATGCTAAAGTAGAAGTGTTTAGAGAGGGTGTGGTAGGTAAGTTTGAGGTGCCAGGTGTAAATGAAAATGGGGAGCATTTTTATTGAACTTTGTGTAGAAAGGGGTTTGGTTTAAAAGGTAACACATTTTAAGAAAAAGAGGATAAATAAGCATACAAGATATGATGTAGGGCGAAATGACAGTAGTTTGTTGGACTCCGTATTGGCAGATAAAAGACTGTTGGGTAGACTTCAGGATGTACATGTTCATAGAGGGCCACAAATATATCAGATCACTTTTTAATTGTAGCTACAGTGAGAGTAAAAGGTAGATGGGATACAAGGAAAATGGAAGCAGCAAGTAAGAGAGAAGTGAAGGTTTATAAACTAGAGGAGGAGGCAGTTAGGGCAAGAAAATAAACAACTGTTGGAGGACAGGCTAGTGAGAATACAGGCAATGGGGTAGATGATGTATGGGGGTAAGTTTAAGAATACAGTGCTAGTGTTCATTAGAATTTGTGGTTACAGGAAAGTGGGTGCGAGAGGGAAGAAGAGTGACTGGTGGAATGATGTAAAGAGTGTAGTAATAAAGAAAAAGTTAGCATATGAGAGGGATTTACAAAGCAGGAGTGATGCAAGGAGGGAGGAATATATGGAGAGTAAAAGTGGGTTAAAGGAGTGGTGAAGCAATGTAAAAAGAGAGCATGTGAGAGAGTGGGCGACATGTTATCAAAAAATTTTTTGTTGAAAATAAGAAAGTTTTGGAGTGAGATTATTAAGCTGAGAAAGCCTACAGAAAGAATGGATTTGTAAAAAAGGAGAGGAGAGTTATTAAATGGAGAGTTAGAGGTATCGGGAAGTTGGAGGGAATATTTTGAGATTGTTAAATGTTGTTGAAGATAGAGAAGCTGTGATTTCATGTATAGGGCAAGGAGGAGTAACATCTTATAGGAGTGAGGAAGAACCAGTTGTGATCATGGGGAAAGTGCATGGTGCAGTGAGTAGAATGAAAGGGGGTAAAACTGCTGGGATTGATGGAATAAAGATAGAAATGTTAAAAGCAGGTGGGATATAAATGTATGGAAAAGGGTAAAGTGCCTAAGGATTGGCAGAGAGCATGCATAGTTCCTTTGTATAAGGGCAAAGGGGACAGAAGAGAGTGTAAAAATTATAGGGGAGTTATTGAAAGAATTATGGGTAAGATGGAGAGCAGGATAGCAGATGAACAAGGAGGCTTTAGGAAAGGTAGAGGGTGTGTAGACCAAGTATTTGTAGTGAAACACACTGGTGAACAGTGTTTAGATAAAGGTAAAGAGATTTTTGTGGCATTTATGGATTTGGAAAGCATATGATAGGGTGGATACGGAGGCAACGTGGCAGATGTTGCAAATGAATGGAATAGGAGGTAGGTTATTGAAAGCGGTGAAAAGTTTTCACAAGGATAGTAAGGCTCAGGTTAGAGTATGTAGGCGAGAGGGAGATTATTTCTCACTAAAAGTAGGCCTTAGACAGGGACGTGTGATGTCACCATGGTTGTTCAATATATTTATAGATGAAGTAGTAAGAGAAGTGAATGCTCGGGTGTTGGCAAGAGGTGTGGGGTTAAAAGATAAAGAATCTAACACAGTGGGAGTTGTCACAGTTGCTCTTTACTGATGACACTGTGCCTTTGGGAGATTCTGAAGAGAAGCTGCAGAGGTTGGTTGATGAGTTTGGTAGGGTATGTAAAAGAAGGAAGTTTAAAGTGAATATAGGAAAGAGTAAGGTGATGAGGATAAAAAAAACATTAGGTAACGGAAGATTGGATATCAGATTGGAGGGAGAGAGTATGGAGGAGGTGAATGTGTTCACATATTTAGGAATAGACGTGTCAGCAGATGGATGAAGGATGAGGCGAATCATAGAATTGAGGGGAAAAGGTTGAGTGGTGCACTTAGGAGTCTGTGGAGACAAAGAACTTTGTCCATGGAAGCAAAGAGAGGAATGTATGAGAGCATAGTTATACCAACACACTTATATAGTGTGAAGCATGGGTGGTGAACATTGCAACAAGGAGAAGGCTGGAGGCAGTGAAGATGTCATGTCCGAGGGAAATGTGTGGTGTGAATATAATGCAGAGAATTCGTAGTTTGGAAATTAGGAAGTGCAGTATTACCAAAACTATTATCCAGAGGGCTGAGGAGGGGTTGTTGAGGTGGTTCGGACATGTCGAGAGATTGGAACAAAATAGAATGACTTCAAGAGTGTAAAAATCTGTATCTGTAGTAGAGGAAGGTAGGGGTCGGCCTAGGAAAGGCTGGAGGGGGTAACAGAGGTTTTGTGTGCGAGGGCTTGGACTTTCAACAATCGGCATAGCTGTTAACAGCGAAGGGGAAAAAAAGGGTTTTTTGGATTTGATGTGCTGTTTGGGGTGTAAACAATGAACATTTAGAA
>NC_069451.1:36964498-37000875 GCF_026875155.1 Cherax quadricarinatus | reverse complement strand
CGAAGGAGGTATGCTTTGTGGCGGATATCCGGCAGCACCCTCTCTTTTGTTTCCACGAGGTAGCTGGCAGGATGCTGAGGTTGCAATCCCGGGATTGCTGGTTTACCGGCATGTTGGGTAAGGTTTGGAACAGGTTTACATGCTGCTCTGCGCTACTTGCTGTGCTAAGGTCCTCTTGGGGTGGAAGGGAGATTTCTGGCCTGTTCATTCCTCCTAGGAACTATACCTCACCGGTTATCTCCTTTTTATTTGATTCTTTTTTTTCTTTCTTTTTTTTTTTCTTAAAAACAAGAAGAAAGAAGTAACCCTCGGATCGCATGGGAAGTACCGATCCATGACCCCACTACCCCCGGGCCCCTATATTGTTACGTTGCCTGTTCTGACCTCGCCTTGTCTTTTGGCCACTTTCGGACTTTTCCCTTAAGGCTCCCTGGACATCTTGATGGTGCTGTTCACTCACCCACGCTTCAGGTACGGGGCTGCACTGATCCTCGATTTGTCTGACCTCCGCTCTCCCTTTGACTATGCTTCCGGCTTCTCCCTTACGGTGAGCGATTTTTGAATCTGCCCAGCCGTCCCACGTCGGACCTACTCTGGTCCACTCTAAATGTCAACGACAATCTTCTGATGCATTTTTACTTCTTTACCTTCCCATTACTCAGGAAAAGACTGTCCCGTCGTTGCACTCCCTCTCCACAACTCAGTTTGACCACACAATGGACTAAAATTTTTTCATTAAGTTGGACTTTCTGCTCGCTGCCTATCTTTCTCAAACCATATAGAGTTTGGCAAAGTGTTCCTTAGCCAAGTTGGTTAGAGATATTTCCTTTCTGATTTTAAGAGTGATATGCGCATCCATCACAAGTCCAGAATTCTACCCAAGCTCCTTGTTCTTTCTCTTCTTTCACATGTCGATACTATCCTATCACTATCCGAAAAAATTCCATTCTTCAGTTCTTGTAAGTGGTACGTTATTCTGCCCATACCATAGTCCTACAGAATTTCCAGACATGTGGCAACTTAACTTTCTCAAATGCTGATACTCCAAGATCTCCAATTCTCAAGGTAGAAACTTATGATTATCCTGCCCGCTGGCAAAGACGATACCCTTGCATAGGTGGCTGGTTTAACTTTTGACAGCCTGTGTAGAACTCCCCTCCTATGGTTTATGTAGCTGGACATCGGTTACAAAGTTCGGGGTGATCCCTACACGCAACAGTGTAGGAATTGTGGCGATTTGAGCCACCCAGCAAAATAGTGCTGATTATTAGCCGAACATGCCAGTCTTTGGTGCGATGACCATTCCTAGTACGTCTTGCCAGTCGAATCTCCCTCTTCCCTCAATTGTCATGAGGCGTCACCTTCGTCCTCTCGGCGTTGCAAGTTTACTTAAATGAGCGGGAAATTCGTTGGCCTCAAAGAGCGAGGTCTCCCTTTTTACTATGGCGGTTTCTCATCTCTGCCTCCAAGGTGGACTGCCCAGTTGTTTCTTATTCTCGTGTTTTCCCCCCCAAATAAAGCTCCCCATGCTTCTGGGCCGGTTCACATCTGCTGCAGCCCTCCTCTGCAGTTGCCAGTACCATAGTCACTCATGTATCTATTCTTTCGCTGTCTGGGCTCAGACGTTCCCTGCTTCACTCCTAAGTCTATCATCACTTCTTCGTGTCCTCCCTCGACTCGAAAAGGTCTATTCTCGGTATCGACAAGACCTCGTACGACACCTCCTCCCAGTCGTCCCTCTACTTCTAATAGGCCCAAAATGTCTTCTTTAATCCCTCCTTTCTTCATATACCTCCACATTTTACCTTCCAGTATCTGTACCTGGAGTCTTCCCCTTTCACTGGTTACTGTTTCAGGTGTGGAGGTTCATCCTCGCTCCTCCATTACTGTGCCTTCCTCCTCTGTCCCCCTCCCTCGTTTTTTCCTCTTCTGCTCACTTCCAGGTTTCTGGCCTCTTCTTGCCCCCTCCCACACTTCTCCAGTTTCCGCGCTCCACACCTTTCACCCCCCCTACCTTGCGTTCTGTCTTTAAAGCTACGATCTTTACTTAAACTCCTCCTTATCCATCTCAATATTGTTCCAATACGTCGTCTCTGATCTCGGAAACACTTGAAGCTATCTCTGAATTTTTATTGCGAGACCAAACCATCAATGGACACTGATCCAGCCGCTGTTTCGTTCTCTTTCTCTTCTCCATCTGCGCAAACTCCTTTCTGCACAAATTGCACTGTTCCTTCACTACTTGAACGTTTTTCCTTTCCCACCGTATGTGGTCTTTTCTAACCATTTGTTCACAGGTACCATACCTGACGGATTTCAGGTATCTTTTTCGTTGCCAATCATGGCATACATTACAGTGGGAATAATTCGAGGGACCTCAGGGATATCGGGGTGAGCTTCAGTGTTGCGTCTCCAGTTTTCCCCTGTTGGTGTTTGCTTACAGGAACCAAATTACACTTCTGCCTTTATCATCCTATCTCAGGCTATTATTTATTATATTCTTTAGATCCTTTTCCTGTTGGGTCCTTTAATGTAAGTGCCCTTCTTTAAGCTCTGAATATTCCATCCATCAGCTATTTGTTGTACTGTGGCTGCATTACCACCAGCAGCCGGTATCCACTTGCATAGGTGGTTATTACACTCTGTTCTTTGTATTCTCTCTCCTTCTAGGGCATTATTCTATCCCCAGATATTGCCTGTTCTTGTTTCGCCTTTTTCCGCCACCACTCTGTTACTTGCGATTTTAGTGCCCATCAATTTCCTCTGGGTGGGGTCTCAATGTGATTCCCGTGGCATTCAGTTCAGAGGCTTTTCTTGCTACACCCCTCATGTTTTTTATATACAGGTACGCACACCATTTGGATCCTCGGACTCATTTATCATGCTACTTGCTTCGTTCTCTCAGTCTTTCTTCCTCCGCCGCATTAGCTTCACCTGGTCTGTTGTCCAGGATTTACATGACAGCGATTCATTTCCTAGCCTTCTTACTTTCCCTTCACATTCTCACCTCTTCGTAACCAACACTGGCCAATTTGATCAGGCTTAATTGGAACATTTACTCACAATAACTGTTTTAGTGAGGTTCCTTCTTCGTCCTCCATGATGAGCTTTTGACACCTCTACACAACTAATACCGGCACATAAGGGACAGAGCTTACGACGACGGTTTCGGTCCGACTGGACCATTTGACAAAGTCACACTGTGGCTTTGTCACATGGTCCAAGTCGGACCGAAACGTGTCGTAGCTCTTTGAATTGTCCTTTTATGTGCGGTTATTTGTGTAATCATGCAGTCACGGTTATTGTGCCTTTCCTTTCCGTTATTTTACCTCTCCTCTCGTCCTCCAATTTTAGTTTTAACCGCAGCTTCATTCTATACCCCAAAACTTCGTCTGCAGGCATTTCAGAAATGCGTGCCATGGTGGTCTCCTGTTGTGCTCGTGCAGTATGTTTGAATCGCGCTGTTTGGGCGGTACCCGGTACAATAGAGACTTCTTGGATTTTAAGCAGAGGTTCTCTCTGCGTTCGCACTCACCGTGTGCTCCAGTGACACTAAAACGCACTTGCTGGTGAGATTGTTCTCACCATCACCTACTGCTTCGTCTATGTGTGCAGTCTGGAATATTAGTATGAAACTGTGTGGTAAAATTTTCTCGTGACCGGCTCTTGTTCTGCAGGCTGTCGGTTGTTGATACTTAGCATACCCACTAGATGTTGCCAATGAAATGGCATTCATGCTGGTCCGTATTTCTCAGGGGCTCCATCTATGCACCTAGTTTCTTTCCTCAAAGTCTGCGCAGAGAGTTAGTCAGCCCTTGGACTTTTTCTTCTCTCCGGGAAGAACAGTACCAATGGGCCCTTTTACACTTCAGGAACTGGAGGGGGAAGCAATACTCTCAGCTTGCCAGATCATCGGCAGTGGGCGCCCTGACAGTCATTCTGATATTCGTATGTTCAACATTTTCAATCAGTCATGCTCTGCATTCTTATTAGGCTTTTTCCAAATCTTATTTGGTCACAGGGATATTCTCTCTCAGGCTGTGGAAATCTGCATGTTCTCCCTTTCTGCAAACCGGGTACTAAGGACTTGAAAGCCTCCCACTATCGTCCCATTGCTCTTACCAGTGTGTATTTATAGACATGCAAACAGTTTCTCCAAACATTCATTATGGCTTTCGTAAGGGGCCGTTCTACCATAGACCCTTACATACGTTTGGATACGTTTGTTCGTAATGCATTTGTGAATATCCACTCAGATATTGCCATATTTTTTTGAACTTTGAGAAGGCATTATGTCCACAGGTTGGAGATAATAATATTTGCCCAAGCCCACTCCTTAGGCCTGCAATCTTTTCCTTAAGAGAGTTTTTAATGACAGACATTTTGTGTTTGGTACAATTAATGTGCTCTCCCGGACTTTGTCCATGCCTGAGGGTGTCCCTCGGGATCGTGTATGAGCACAAACACTTTTCCTCCTTGATATATATGATTTGGCCTCTGTTCTTCCATCCTATGCTTTGGGCCATCACTTCTCATGTAGATGACTTCCACTACTGAATGTAGCAGCAACTGGCTGGTAACCTCTTAAGTTCTCTCCAGCATGCGGCTTCGACATGTTTAAGTGGGCACCAACGTATGTTTAAATTTTCCAGTACCAACTTGCCAAATTACTTTCACTAGACTCTCTGTGCATCTGTCTGGCGATCATCCTTTGTCCTCTATGGCTTACGTATCTGACGTGATTACAATCAGAGTGTCTAGGGCCTTCTCTTTGACTGTACGGTTGATCTGGTAACCCACATTCCTCTCTGAAGGCAACGTGTCACAGCCGGCTGAACCCTTTCTTAAAACCTTGCTCATCTTTCATGTGGGAGCTGACCGTTCGAACTCTCCTTCGCCTGCATTCCGCCCTCAACAATTAAAATTTTTTGTTTTATCGAAACTTTGATTATGGTGTCCAGAATCTATTCAGTGGCCTCTCCTGCTACGCTCTCTAGCCTTAACCCCATTCATCTCCTCAAAGGATTACATTTATGCTTTGGTGCTTATCGCTCTGTCCCCTGTTGAGGAGCCTCTTGCAGAAGCAAAGTTCCATCCTGTCCAATACGCCGTGATGCCATGGCTGTCACTAACTATGTGCGCTCTCATGATCTCTGCAATCCTTCCTTTTATAGAATGGTCAGCCGATATTAGTAGACATTCTTATTTGCTCGCCGCCCGCCACTGGTTGCTCAGTCTTTTCTACCCTTCTCCTAATTTGCTATTGTCTTCATCTAATTACCACCTTTCTATGTTCATGTAGCATCACACTACCCCCCCCCCCCCCCCCCCCCCCCCCCCCCACCTACCCCCTGGGAAGTTCCAGCTGTTCGAGTCTGATCTAATTCTCCACTCCTTGCTCGAAAGACCAACTGTCTACGGTAGCTTTCCCGCTTTCTTTTTTCTTGACCACTTCCACATCATTCACATGCCATTGCAGTGCCACAGTTGCTCTAAGTCTTCTGAATGGCATTAGGATTCACAGCAGTGTTTCCAGACTGGTCGCTGATGGGGGCTCATTTATGTCTAGGCTAGTTTCTATTACTGCTGGAAGGTTGAATGCCATTCTTGCTGCACTTATTGTATTGCATCTATGGCCTGTGTCATCATTTGTGGTGGTCTCACGACTCCGTAGTGCTTTACAGGCTATACAGAAATTTGAACACCTCAACCTTAGTCCTCGCTATCCAACTTACGCTAAGCGCATCTAATCCATGCATAAGTTATTGGTTTTTTGTTGGTCCCTGGTCAGGTTGACGTACAGGGCAATGAACAGGCAGGACACTTGCTGCTGTGGTCCAGCAGTACAGGGGAATACCAGTTTATATAAGAGGTGTTTCCATTTCAACGGACTATTCTTGCTGCATAGCTAACCACCGTCACACCCCGGTAGCAACAACACGTGGGTCTACTTCGCTCGGTAACAAACGTCATCTATTACACCGAGTATAGGTTAATGGCCGTTCTTCATCGTCACACTGTGTCGAGGTTGGGAGACTGACTCTCCCCCAATCTTCGCATTGCCATACTAGTCTTACTCATGGTTATCTCATGGAGAGGCGCCTTGGCTCCTCTATGTGAGAATCGTCAGGTTCCATTATCGGTTAGCCTCATTCTGTTAGACGCCCACTTTATTCATCGAGCACTCAGAACCTTTACCTCCGTATTCGTCTTCAACTCCGATGCTCTCTCTTAATTCCTTCTTCACTGATGGGATCCTTCCTTTTCATCCGGATTCTCTCATTGACTTTTGGCAACAATCTGAATCTTACGTCACAAGCTCTGATGATACTTTCAGAAAATTTTCAAATACCCTTTCTTACCTCAATCTCTTGCTGCCCTCTACCCCCGCACCTATCCTGCACGCTGTCTTCTGTACCTATGATCAGTTTTTCCTTTCCCTACTCGCCCATTACCCTCGTTCCCTTCCCTACCTGTCAGTGCTGTAACAGACCTTGTGGCTTAGTTGCTTCTCTTTTTTATATAATAATATTTTTCAAAGGGTTCTGTGGAATGCAAATGGAACTCCGTGATGAACCATTAACGAATATTTTTAATTTATCTCTTCAAACAGGTCGAAGTGTCTGATATGTGGAAGATAAGCTAATGTATTGCCAACGTTTTATCCTTTTCAGGGTGTTTCGGCCATACTAGGACGGCTTATGAGCCAGGGTTTTTTGGACGTATAGTATGACCTGATTCTAGAGCCTGAAAATCTGTGAGAGAAAGCTTGGGTAGACCTACATATGAAGAATGGTCTATGGTGGTCAGTGTGAGTGGTATAAAAAACTGTCCGGCAGCACAAAGGGCGTAATGAAAACAATAAACTTGTGTTTTTGGATTTAAAACAGCGAGACTTTGCACCTATTACTGTGGACCCCGGGTTAACGATATTTTTTCATTTACCAGATGTTGGTTTTTCACCAGGTGCAGTACTGTACCGAATTTATCCATAGGAATATTGTGAAGTAGATTAGTCCATTCAGTACCCCAAATACATCACGTACATACACACTACGTAAATAAACTTACATAGTTGTCGATTGGGCAGGTGATCGTTAAGTGGGGGTCCCCTGTATTTTATTTTATAGTTTTTTTAGTGGTATTCTGAGTTTTCCTGGTCTCATTTTGTAGAATGGAAGAATACCGCTACAGTAACATTGAGATGATTTGACTGGTTTACAAAGTAAAGTACCTTGAAATTTGAGCTCAAAGTAGCAGGAAATATTTCAATTGTTTACCAGAGTTCGAAAGGTGAAACAAATCCTTGCCTAGGCGTCAATACACCGTACGAGGCGGCATGGAGGCCATGACTAATGAACAGAGGAAATGTTATTTTAATTACAGGAATGTCTTGCTTGTTTATTCTGGAACCTATTCGGAATATTGGCATCTTTTGAAATTTGTGTTGAAATTGCAAAATGTACTAAATTTCTGACCACTGTATGAATAGTTTTGAAAATGGTAAAATGGGGTGTTTCTTGTTCTATTCGATAGAAAAAAATGGAGTTACTAGCGTAATAGTTATGAGTTTTGTCAACAAGTATACTGGAATTGGCAAAAATAGGGCTCCAAAGTGGGCAAAATTCGCTGATGCATAAACATCGCCGAGGACCGCCTAACTTTGCACGGGCTGCATAATTTCGTAAGTTTTCCATCAAATTTCATACTTTTGGTGCATTATGCATCAGGAAAAGATTCTCTATCTTTTCACAAGAAAAAATGTAATTTCCTTTTATTTGTTTAATTTTGGCCGGACCCTGGAAGACAGAGTCTCCGCAGAGGGCCTGTCGACCTTGAAATAGGGTTCTTGGGTTTTTATTAAAGCAGGGGACAAGTCATTGCCTTCAAATTTAAGCCCAATAAGCCTGACGTTAATTGTAGCCAAATTACTTGAGTCAATTATAGTGTGGTTTAGTAAGCAGAAGCCAAACTGGTAAGCATAATATGTTTAATCATACGCATTATGGATTCATGAGAGGCCATTCTTGTTAATTTATTGACTTCTTCAGTAAAGCTTTTGTGGATGTTGATCAATGATAAAAGAATATGTTAGTATTTTCTTAGATTTTTAAGTAAGGCTTTGGTAGAAGACTCCCACTAAAAAGATCTGTTAAAGACAAGTGGCAGCTCATTGGCATTGGGGGAAAAAAGTGCTTCATGGGATCGCGTCCTGGCTCAGAGACTGGAAGCAGAGACGTGTGGCATGAATGGGGTTAAATTCCTAGTGGGGATCTGTAACAAGTGGAATCCACGGGATCAGTTTTGGGCCCGCGTTGTTGTTATTAATGTGTTTATCAATGTTCTTGATGAGGGAATTAATAGTGTATTGATGCAAATTTGCCTATGACACTCAGTTCGGTAGGATAATTGATTCAAAGTAGATATCAGGGAAACTTTCAGGAGCGATTTAGGGACAACTCATAACTGGACAGAACAGTGGCAGATGCAGTTCATTGTAGATAAATGCAAGGTTGTTAAAGATTTGGCCTCTTCAAGGGGGGACTCCTTGGCGTGGTGTAAGAGGCGCTTGGTCTTATTAATTTAGACCCTGTCGGTCCTCTTTCCTAGGAAATAAACCTAATTACCCTCAATCCCCCCTTCATATCCCATCCATCCCCTTTTTCCTTTCCTCCTCCTCCTCCCCATGCCTCCCTTCTTGCCTTTCCTTTTTTGGGCCTTGTAGAATTTTCCAACAGGTAATGTAGTTCCTTGGTACGGGGAAAAGGGTTCCGGGGTCCATCCCCATTCAGTTGAGGTTCTTGGTGGTGGCGTAGTTTGCCCGTGGAATTGATACCTGGGGATGTTCATGATCCAAAAGGACACACACCCCCAAAGCTCAACCTTGTATCCCCGAGGAGGGTGGCTCTTGGGTGTCTTCGTGGGTGATGGGTGTATCTCTGGCAAGCTACTTTCGGATACGGGGGTGGTGGATGAAATGGAGGTATGGTTGTGTGCAGATATCGGGCACGACATCTCTCGTTTGTCCACAAGGTAGCTCGGCAGACTGCAGAGGTTGCTATCCGGAAAAAATTTTGCTGGTTTACTGGCATGAAGGGTAGGCGTGTATGGCACGGGTTCCATGCTGCATCTGGGCTTCATTTTTTTTTGCGGTGCTGAGTACTTTGGGCATGGAGGGGAGATGTTTGTCGGCCCTTTCATTCCTCCATAGAAACTATTCCTTCCCTGGTTCCTCCCTTTTTTTATTCTTTTTTTTTTTTTATTTTCTAATCTTTTATTTTTTTTATAATACAAAAAGAAAGAAGTACACCTAACCATGGAGGCCCCAATCCATGACCCCGCTTCCCCCGGGCCCCTTATGGTTCTGGACTCGCCTTCATCTTTTGGCCACTTGCGGACACTCTAAGAACCCCTGTTACCTCTTGCTGGTGCTGTATCTTCACCTGCGTCATCGGTGCCGGGTTTTCGTCTGACTCCTTCGGATTTGTCTGCCTCCGCTCTCCTTTGACTATGCTTCCGTCTCTCCCTCTACGGTGCGGCAATTTTCAGAATTTGCCGAGCACATCCCACTGTCGGACAAACTCTGGTCCACTTCTAAACACCTATGACAATCTCCTGATGGACTTTACATTCGTTATCTTCCCTATTCTGACTCGGAAAAAAAAGAACTCATGGACACGTCATGCACTCCCTCTCCACACTCAGTTTTGGACCACACATGGACTAATTCTTTACTTTAAGACCGACTTACTTTGCTACCTATCTTTCCAACCATATTATTGGCAAGCAGCTTCTACGCCATGTTTGGTAGAGCTATATTTCCATTCATGCGCTTAAGTAGTGGTATGCGCTTTTCAATCCACAGTCAGATTGAATACCCAAAGCTCATGATTCTTTCTATCCTTTCACAATGTTGATACTATTCCTATCACTATCAAATAAAACAATTCTTTCAATTCTTATCAGTGGTACTGTCATTCTGCCCCATGCCATAGTCACAACAGAATTTCCAGACATGTGGGCAGATGCATTCTCAATGAGCTTGGGAAACTCCAAGATATCCCCCCAATTCTCAAAGGTAGACACTTTTGTTCTTCTGGCCCTAGGGCGGAGACGAACCCTTTGCAATGTGGCTCGTTTAACTTATGACAGCCCAGGAACTCCTCTTCTGTTTATGTAGCATGACATGGTTACAAGTTCAAAAGGTGATTCCTACATTACAACAAGTGTAGAATTGCTGGCGATTTTGGCCACCCAGCTCTTCAGAAAGGGGACTCCTTGGTGTTGGTGAAAAGGCTCTGGGTCTGAGGAATTCGGACCGGTTGGTCTCTTCCTCAGGCCAAACCTAATTACCGCCCAATCCCATCCCTTTATCCCATCCTACCCTTTTTCTTTTCCTCCTCCTTCTCCCCACCCTCCTATTACCTTCCTCTTTTTTTTTGCTAGTTCCTGGGCTTAGGGGAAAGGGTACTGGGGTCCATCCCATTCCGTGAGGTTCTTGGTGGTGGTGTAGTTTGCCGTGGAATCTGGATCGCCTGGGATGTCCAATCCCTCTCTGTGTCCTGGGGAGTTGCTTTTGTATCCTTTCGGGCGGCGTGGTGTGTCTCTGCGGAGGTGCTGCCTTTCAGATTCAGGCGGGTCGTGGCAAAGGAGAGGGTAAGCTTTGTGGTGGATATCCAGGCCCCCTTTCTTTGTCCACCGAATAGTAGCTTGGCAGATGTGAGGTTGCATATCCAGATTGCTGGTTTACTGCATGATGGTAGGGTATGCGACGGGTTCCATGCTGCATCTGCGACGTACTTGCGGGTGCTGTGGTCCTCTTGGCGCAGAGGGAGATATCTGGCCCTCTCATCCTCCCAAAGAACTATCCTCCCAGATCCCCCTTTTTTTTTTTTTTTTTTAATTTTTATTTTTCTTTTCTTCTTTTTTTTCCAAAACAAAAAGAAAGAAGTATCCTAACCATGGGAAAGCCTAGTCCATGAACCTGCTACCCCAGGCCCTTTTGATACTGACCCCGTTTTGACCCCGCCTCGTCTTTAGACCATCTTCGGACACCTAATGCCTCTATACCTCTTTGTGGTGCTCTTTCTCACCCACTTCAGTACTAGGTACTAGACTATGACTCTTTGAATTTATCTGTACCTCCGCTTCTCCTTTGTCTATGCTTCCCGCCTGTCCATTCTATAACGTCTCGGTGCGGGTAATTTTTGAATCTGTGGGGCCCGTTCCAGGTCGGACCAACTCCTGCGTTCCCAGTCACCAAACGCTCGCCAACGACGATTGCCTAGGTGATGATACTTCTCCACCTTCTCGTTCTTCTCAGAAAGAGATCGGACATGTCCTGCATCTCCCTTTCCACGCTCAGTTTCAGAAATACACAATGGACTGAATTTCTTCACTTTACGTATCCAACTTACTCTTGGCCTATCTTTCCGACAACAGTACAGTTGACCCCTGCATAACGCTATCACCTTTCCGAATGCGAACAGTTTTGTAAGTTGCTATTTATGTAAGTGGTTCATTTGTAAGTGTATGTTTGTGGGTCTGAATTGAGACTAATCTACTTTCACATATTCCTTTATGGGAACAAATTAGGTTAGTACTGGCACCTGAACATACTTCTGGAGTGAAAAAATATCGTTTAACCGGGGGTCCACTGTATTGGCAAGGCAATCCTTACGTCCTTGTTGTTTAAAGATATTTCTTTTCATGCTTTTAAGAGCGGTACGCACATTCGATCACTGTACAGACTTGCTACCCAAGTCATGATCTTTCTCTTTCCCATTATCGATACTGTTCCTGTCAATATTGAAAAGAAACATCATTCCCTGCCAATGTCTTCGTTAGTTGGTACTGTCATTCTTGCCCCATACCATAGTTCAAACAAAATTTCCAGACATGTGGCTTGACATTCTGAACAGCTGGAACTCCAAGATCTCCAATCCTCAAGGTAGCATGTATATTGTCTTGCTGGCCCATGCGCGGAGGTAGGAAAGTACACCTAGCAATGTGACTCATTTAACTCTTTGGACAACCGTGAACTCCATCCTCAGTTTATGTAGCAGGACATCGGTTACATGTTCGAAAGGTGATCCCTAACACCGCAACAGTGTAGGAAATTGTTGGAGATTTGGCCTTCCAGCGACATACTGCAGATCTATAGCTGTAGTGCATGTCTGTTGGTGCCGATGGACCATTCTAATTACGTCTTGCAATCGGACCTCCCTTTGCCTTAATTGCCATGAGGCTCGCCCTTTGTAACTCTTGTCGCTGCCAAGTTACATTAAATGAGCACGAAATCCATTACCTAAGAGAGGACAGAAGATCTCCTTAGCTATGGGCAGTTTCTCATCTCCGGCCTACAGAGGGAGACTACCCTCGTGTTTCTTATTCCTGTGTTTCAAAAGTCCCCCCCCACTTCTGGGGGGTTCCATGTCTTTGCAGCTCCTCTTGGTTTATCTCTCCCATAGTCACTCTGAGCTATTTTTTTTGCTGTCTGGGCTCAGACGTCCCTACTTCCAACACCGCAGTCTGTTCTCTCCCTTCTTACGCTGTTCTCCCTCTCACAAGCCTCGGTATCGATGAGATCTCGTACGACACCTACTCCCAAATCGTCCCTCTACTTCTCAGAAGTCAAAAAAGCACCTTTAACCCCTCCTTACCTTCACCTCCTCATTTTATCCTTCGCCTGTCTCTTGTTTACCTTGGTTTTCTCCTCTCACTGGCTCTGTTACAAGTGTAGAGGTGCTGACACTCCTCTCGTAACTGTACCTTTCCTCCCCTGTTCTCTCCGAGTTTCTTACTCTTCTGCCACCTCCGGGTTTCTGCATTCTGTCCCTCCCACGCTTTACTTATCCAGTTCCCTCCACACCTTTATCACCTCCCCACCTTGGTTACAGTCCATTTATAACAGCTCAATCTTTACTCATCCTTAACCTACCATCTCCAATATTGTCTCCCATACGATGTGCTGTGATCAAAAACACTTGATGCAATCTTCTGAATATATTGCTGAGACCACGAACCATCAATGGACACTGATCCACCTTGTTCCTTCTCTCTCCTCTCCTCCATCTGCGCAACTCCTTTTCTTCGCAACGCCCACTAGTCTTCGATGCTTGACGTTTTCCGCTGCCACGCATGTGGACTTTTCTAACCCCTCTATTCTAGGTCTGTAAGGAACCCTCTTTCCTGCGGATTTAGGTATCTTTATCGTTGCCAATCATGGCTATTTACAGTGGAAAATCCGCAGCCCCCTCCGGTAATCGGCGTGTGTGCTTCAGATGTTACTCTCCAGTTTTCCTGTGGGTGTTTGCTTACACAAGATATCCAAAAATTACACTGCTGTTATCTATCCCCATCTCAGGTCGTATAACTATTATTGTATTCTTCAGATACCTTGTGTTCTCCTTGATGGGACCTTTAATTGAAAGTGCCCTTCTCTACGCCCTGATTTACTCCATACCTTTCAGCTATTTGTTGTACTTCGCTGCATTACACAGCTGCCGTTATCCACTTGCTTAGGTGGTATACGCTATGTTCTTTAGTTCTCTCTCCGTCTCGGCATTATCTATCCTGGATATTGCCTTTTCTTGTTTCGTCACTACTACACGCACGCTTCAGTTAACTTGGCGATTTTAATTGCCCAATTTCATTTCTTATGGGGGGGTCTCACTGTGATTCCGTGGCATTCAGTTAGAGGTACTCTGCTACCCACCCCTCCATGTTTTAATACAGGTACACACACCCATTTTTGATCCTTCGGACTCACACCTCTCTTATGCATCGATATCTCAGTCTGCTCTTCCTAACTGCTTTAGACCTTCACCTGGGTCTGTTTCCCGGATTTACATGCACCAGCGATCATTCCAACATTATACTTTCCTTCATATTCACCCTCTCGTATCCCACACTGGCAATTTGATCAGGCATTTATTTTTTATTTTTATTTATTTATTAATAATTTGACATACATACAGACGTACAAAAAAATACATGTGTAGAGCAGCAGTGCCAAAGGCCATCGTTGTTAGGACATAGCATTATGGGCATAAGGCTTTAAAATTTTAACTCCTTAAGATTAACGTAAGCAATGATGTAACGTCATGATAAAACATTATTTGTAAACTAGATAACACTAAAGCACAATTTAGTATTACAAAGACAGGTCATTATGGTTGCATGCTTGCTGTACATTCAGTAGAATGGAGTATTCTGTTAGGTAGTGATTTGTAAAAAAATAACAATGTTGGATGGGTTTAGGTTTAACATTTATGTCGTATAATTGTGAGAAACATTTAGATATACAAATGATAAAGTTCATTATCTCAGTTTTATTTGGTTTTGGTAGTGTGTAAATGATCTTTGAGAAGAGGACTTGAATTATAAACAGGTGTGTAGTCTCGTTTATATTTACCAGGTAATGTATTCCGATTTAAGGGCCGTTTATGTTGCATTGAGTTTTTGAAATTAGCGTGAGATGGAACGAGGAAACATCAAAGAGTGATCTGTGCCTGTGTATGGTTCATTGTTCTGTTGAGGTTGGCCTGAAGGGAATGTCTGGGGTGTGGTTAATATCGAGAGTTAAGTGTTCTATGTATGTAATAGGTTGCAGTTTAAGTATGATGTTTTGTATGGTGGAGTTGGTTTAGTGTTTTGATTATTGGTGGAGTGTGCTGCCTGTCGTGGGAATATGTTATCATTCTGTCTGCAGCCTTTTGTTGGGTATTAGTGGTTGAGATGGTTATTTGTTGTTGAGCACCCTTGCACAAATGTCCATAGGTGAGATAGAGGTAACTAGAGAGTGATATAGGGCCAGGAGGGCTGAACTGTTGAACATAGAACCGTATTTTGATAGTATGCCTCCGGTCTTGGAAATTTTCTTAGAAATTTGTTGATTGTATATGTGTTATGAAACTTTGTACGTTTATGATCAAGTGCATTCCTAAGATTTTTTCCCTAGTTGTGTTGAGCTTTGTGAGTAGGTGATCCGTTTATCATTACTGTTAGATCGGGACATCAGTAGCTCTGTTAGACATCAACTGAATGAAGTAGGTTTTGTCAATGTTTAGTGTAAGCTTGGTTAGTCTCATCCAGGTAGATATTTTATGTTAATTCCGGTATTTAACAGGGATTGGGCTTGCATGATTGGGCTCGGGTCAGTGAGAGAAGACGTATGTTAGTGTCATCTGCAATAGTGTGGGTTTGAGTTAATTGCGAAGCATTTGGTAGGTTCATTTAAGTCATTTATGTATAGGAGAAAGAGAAGAGGGCAAGGGACACTTCCCTGTAGGACACCTACTGTATTTGGTTGTGTTGGAAGAGTTTTGCCCATTTTGTGTACAACATATTGGCTTCTTGTTGACTTATGGTATGCTTAACGTAGTTGAGGAGTGCCTCTTATACCATGTGTGACAATTTATGTGGAGCAAGTCTTGGTCAAACTGTATCAAAAGCTTTACGTAAGTCAATGTAAGTTCCCCAGTGGGACTTCTTTTTTTTCTCTGTATTGCAGTTCTACATATGTTCTAGCATGTGTATAATAGCATCATTCGTATTTTTTATTAGGCCTGAAGCCAAAATGGCAGGGTGTTGAGTATGTTTTGGGAGATGACGTTAGGGGGGGGGGGGGGGGGCTAGGTAGATCATTTATGAATTATTTTTTGAAGTTTTTTGAGAGGAGGGGTAAGTTGGGATATTGGCTCTATAGTTAATTCAACTCTGTTTGGTCTCTCCTTATGGATTGGGGGTGACCCTTGCTATTTTTGTGACTGTAGGGAAGGTAGAGGATTCAATGGTATTTGTTTAAAGAGTGTTGCAATGATCGGTGATAGCAATTGTGACATCTTTTTTGTATATAAAAGGGTGGTAAGGTACTTAAATCTCAGCATTGTTTTTAGGGTGTGGATTATAAGGAGACTTCGTATGGGGTAGTCGGAGGCTGAGGAAAGGAACAGTTGGCGTTCGGTGTAGTTGCGCGGTGTCAAGGTTGTCTTTGGGGGGGTTATCTGAGCTTGGGATTTATTGGACTAAGATGCATATGTTCTATAGGGCAGAAGAATCATTGAGTTCTGTTTTGCACTGTTTCTATTCGTGGGAGTTGGGGTTCATCATATTTGCTTAATTTAATTTTGCTCATTTTGGATATCTTTTTTGTTCCTAGAATTTCTGATAGGTTTCCAGGTCTTTTTTTATCCACCTCATAAGTTGGATAATCTATTCTCATAATTACAATCTTTTTTGTCCTTCTTATCAGGCTGGGTTAGGATTGACGAGTTAACTTTTTGCTTTTGGTACTCTGGTTTATGTGACCCCATTCTGAATGTGTTTGTTTCATTTTATAGGGTGCATTTTGTATTTCTGGATTTGAGAGATTGCGGGTGGCCGAAGGAGGTATGCTTTGTGGCGGATATCCGGCAGCACCCTCTCTTTTGTTTCCACGAGGTAGCTGGCAGGATGCTGAGGTTGCAATCCCGGGATTGCTGGTTTACCGGCATGTTGGGTAAGGTTTGGAACAGGTTTACATGCTGCTCTGCGCTACTTGCTGTGCTAAGGTCCTCTTGGGGTGGAAGGGAGATTTCTGGCCTGTTCATTCCTCCTAGGAACTATACCTCACCGGTTATCTCCTTTTTATTTGATTCTTTTTTTTCTTTCTTTTTTTTTTTCTTAAAAACAAGAAGAAAGAAGTAACCCTCGGATCGCATGGGAAGTACCGATCCATGACCCCACTACCCCCGGGCCCCTATATTGTTACGTTGCCTGTTCTGACCTCGCCTTGTCTTTTGGCCACTTTCGGACTTTTCCCTTAAGGCTCCCTGGACATCTTGATGGTGCTGTTCACTCACCCACGCTTCAGGTACGGGGCTGCACTGATCCTCGATTTGTCTGACCTCCGCTCTCCCTTTGACTATGCTTCCGGCTTCTCCCTTACGGTGAGCGATTTTTGAATCTGCCCAGCCGTCCCACGTCGGACCTACTCTGGTCCACTCTAAATGTCAACGACAATCTTCTGATGCATTTTTACTTCTTTACCTTCCCATTACTCAGGAAAAGACTGTCCCGTCGTTGCACTCCCTCTCCACAACTCAGTTTGACCACACAATGGACTAAAATTTTTTCATTAAGTTGGACTTTCTGCTCGCTGCCTATCTTTCTCAAACCATATAGAGTTTGGCAAAGTGTTCCTTAGCCAAGTTGGTTAGAGATATTTCCTTTCTGATTTTAAGAGTGATATGCGCATCCATCACAAGTCCAGAATTCTACCCAAGCTCCTTGTTCTTTCTCTTCTTTCACATGTCGATACTATCCTATCACTATCCGAAAAAATTCCATTCTTCAGTTCTTGTAAGTGGTACGTTATTCTGCCCATACCATAGTCCTACAGAATTTCCAGACATGTGGCAACTTAACTTTCTCAAATGCTGATACTCCAAGATCTCCAATTCTCAAGGTAGAAACTTATGATTATCCTGCCCGCTGGCAAAGACGATACCCTTGCATAGGTGGCTGGTTTAACTTTTGACAGCCTGTGTAGAACTCCCCTCCTATGGTTTATGTAGCTGGACATCGGTTACAAAGTTCGGGGTGATCCCTACACGCAACAGTGTAGGAATTGTGGCGATTTGAGCCACCCAGCAAAATAGTGCTGATTATTAGCCGAACATGCCAGTCTTTGGTGCGATGACCATTCCTAGTACGTCTTGCCAGTCGAATCTCCCTCTTCCCTCAATTGTCATGAGGCGTCACCTTCGTCCTCTCGGCGTTGCAAGTTTACTTAAATGAGCGGGAAATTCGTTGGCCTCAAAGAGCGAGGTCTCCCTTTTTACTATGGCGGTTTCTCATCTCTGCCTCCAAGGTGGACTGCCCAGTTGTTTCTTATTCTCGTGTTTTCCCCCCCAAATAAAGCTCCCCATGCTTCTGGGCCGGTTCACATCTGCTGCAGCCCTCCTCTGCAGTTGCCAGTACCATAGTCACTCATGTATCTATTCTTTCGCTGTCTGGGCTCAGACGTTCCCTGCTTCACTCCTAAGTCTATCATCACTTCTTCGTGTCCTCCCTCGACTCGAAAAGGTCTATTCTCGGTATCGACAAGACCTCGTACGACACCTCCTCCCAGTCGTCCCTCTACTTCTAATAGGCCCAAAATGTCTTCTTTAATCCCTCCTTTCTTCATATACCTCCACATTTTACCTTCCAGTATCTGTACCTGGAGTCTTCCCCTTTCACTGGTTACTGTTTCAGGTGTGGAGGTTCATCCTCGCTCCTCCATTACTGTGCCTTCCTCCTCTGTCCCCCTCCCTCGTTTTTTCCTCTTCTGCTCACTTCCAGGTTTCTGGCCTCTTCTTGCCCCCTCCCACACTTCTCCAGTTTCCGCGCTCCACACCTTTCACCCCCCCTACCTTGCGTTCTGTCTTTAAAGCTACGATCTTTACTTAAACTCCTCCTTATCCATCTCAATATTGTTCCAATACGTCGTCTCTGATCTCGGAAACACTTGAAGCTATCTCTGAATTTTTATTGCGAGACCAAACCATCAATGGACACTGATCCAGCCGCTGTTTCGTTCTCTTTCTCTTCTCCATCTGCGCAAACTCCTTTCTGCACAAATTGCACTGTTCCTTCACTACTTGAACGTTTTTCCTTTCCCACCGTATGTGGTCTTTTCTAACCATTTGTTCACAGGTACCATACCTGACGGATTTCAGGTATCTTTTTCGTTGCCAATCATGGCATACATTACAGTGGGAATAATTCGAGGGACCTCAGGGATATCGGGGTGAGCTTCAGTGTTGCGTCTCCAGTTTTCCCCTGTTGGTGTTTGCTTACAGGAACCAAATTACACTTCTGCCTTTATCATCCTATCTCAGGCTATTATTTATTATATTCTTTAGATCCTTTTCCTGTTGGGTCCTTTAATGTAAGTGCCCTTCTTTAAGCTCTGAATATTCCATCCATCAGCTATTTGTTGTACTGTGGCTGCATTACCACCAGCAGCCGGTATCCACTTGCATAGGTGGTTATTACACTCTGTTCTTTGTATTCTCTCTCCTTCTAGGGCATTATTCTATCCCCAGATATTGCCTGTTCTTGTTTCGCCTTTTTCCGCCACCACTCTGTTACTTGCGATTTTAGTGCCCATCAATTTCCTCTGGGTGGGGTCTCAATGTGATTCCCGTGGCATTCAGTTCAGAGGCTTTTCTTGCTACACCCCTCATGTTTTTTATATACAGGTACGCACACCATTTGGATCCTCGGACTCATTTATCATGCTACTTGCTTCGTTCTCTCAGTCTTTCTTCCTCCGCCGCATTAGCTTCACCTGGTCTGTTGTCCAGGATTTACATGACAGCGATTCATTTCCTAGCCTTCTTACTTTCCCTTCACATTCTCACCTCTTCGTAACCAACACTGGCCAATTTGATCAGGCTTAATTGGAACATTTACTCACAATAACTGTTTTAGTGAGGTTCCTTCTTCGTCCTCCATGATGAGCTTTTGACACCTCTACACAACTAATACCGGCACATAAGGGACAGAGCTTACGACGACGGTTTCGGTCCGACTGGACCATTTGACAAAGTCACACTGTGGCTTTGTCACATGGTCCAAGTCGGACCGAAACGTGTCGTAGCTCTTTGAATTGTCCTTTTATGTGCGGTTATTTGTGTAATCATGCAGTCACGGTTATTGTGCCTTTCCTTTCCGTTATTTTACCTCTCCTCTCGTCCTCCAATTTTAGTTTTAACCGCAGCTTCATTCTATACCCCAAAACTTCGTCTGCAGGCATTTCAGAAATGCGTGCCATGGTGGTCTCCTGTTGTGCTCGTGCAGTATGTTTGAATCGCGCTGTTTGGGCGGTACCCGGTACAATAGAGACTTCTTGGATTTTAAGCAGAGGTTCTCTCTGCGTTCGCACTCACCGTGTGCTCCAGTGACACTAAAACGCACTTGCTGGTGAGATTGTTCTCACCATCACCTACTGCTTCGTCTATGTGTGCAGTCTGGAATATTAGTATGAAACTGTGTGGTAAAATTTTCTCGTGACCGGCTCTTGTTCTGCAGGCTGTCGGTTGTTGATACTTAGCATACCCACTAGATGTTGCCAATGAAATGGCATTCATGCTGGTCCGTATTTCTCAGGGGCTCCATCTATGCACCTAGTTTCTTTCCTCAAAGTCTGCGCAGAGAGTTAGTCAGCCCTTGGACTTTTTCTTCTCTCCGGGAAGAACAGTACCAATGGGCCCTTTTACACTTCAGGAACTGGAGGGGGAAGCAATACTCTCAGCTTGCCAGATCATCGGCAGTGGGCGCCCTGACAGTCATTCTGATATTCGTATGTTCAACATTTTCAATCAGTCATGCTCTGCATTCTTATTAGGCTTTTTCCAAATCTTATTTGGTCACAGGGATATTCTCTCTCAGGCTGTGGAAATCTGCATGTTCTCCCTTTCTGCAAACCGGGTACTAAGGACTTGAAAGCCTCCCACTATCGTCCCATTGCTCTTACCAGTGTGTATTTATAGACATGCAAACAGTTTCTCCAAACATTCATTATGGCTTTCGTAAGGGGCCGTTCTACCATAGACCCTTACATACGTTTGGATACGTTTGTTCGTAATGCATTTGTGAATATCCACTCAGATATTGCCATATTTTTTTGAACTTTGAGAAGGCATTATGTCCACAGGTTGGAGATAATAATATTTGCCCAAGCCCACTCCTTAGGCCTGCAATCTTTTCCTTAAGAGAGTTTTTAATGACAGACATTTTGTGTTTGGTACAATTAATGTGCTCTCCCGGACTTTGTCCATGCCTGAGGGTGTCCCTCGGGATCGTGTATGAGCACAAACACTTTTCCTCCTTGATATATATGATTTGGCCTCTGTTCTTCCATCCTATGCTTTGGGCCATCACTTCTCATGTAGATGACTTCCACTACTGAATGTAGCAGCAACTGGCTGGTAACCTCTTAAGTTCTCTCCAGCATGCGGCTTCGACATGTTTAAGTGGGCACCAACGTATGTTTAAATTTTCCAGTACCAACTTGCCAAATTACTTTCACTAGACTCTCTGTGCATCTGTCTGGCGATCATCCTTTGTCCTCTATGGCTTACGTATCTGACGTGATTACAATCAGAGTGTCTAGGGCCTTCTCTTTGACTGTACGGTTGATCTGGTAACCCACATTCCTCTCTGAAGGCAACGTGTCACAGCCGGCTGAACCCTTTCTTAAAACCTTGCTCATCTTTCATGTGGGAGCTGACCGTTCGAACTCTCCTTCGCCTGCATTCCGCCCTCAACAATTAAAATTTTTTGTTTTATCGAAACTTTGATTATGGTGTCCAGAATCTATTCAGTGGCCTCTCCTGCTACGCTCTCTAGCCTTAACCCCATTCATCTCCTCAAAGGATTACATTTATGCTTTGGTGCTTATCGCTCTGTCCCCTGTTGAGGAGCCTCTTGCAGAAGCAAAGTTCCATCCTGTCCAATACGCCGTGATGCCATGGCTGTCACTAACTATGTGCGCTCTCATGATCTCTGCAATCCTTCCTTTTATAGAATGGTCAGCCGATATTAGTAGACATTCTTATTTGCTCGCCGCCCGCCACTGGTTGCTCAGTCTTTTCTACCCTTCTCCTAATTTGCTATTGTCTTCATCTAATTACCACCTTTCTATGTTCATGTAGCATCACACTACCCCCCCCCCCCCCCCCCCCCCCCCCCCCCACCTACCCCCTGGGAAGTTCCAGCTGTTCGAGTCTGATCTAATTCTCCACTCCTTGCTCGAAAGACCAACTGTCTACGGTAGCTTTCCCGCTTTCTTTTTTCTTGACCACTTCCACATCATTCACATGCCATTGCAGTGCCACAGTTGCTCTAAGTCTTCTGAATGGCATTAGGATTCACAGCAGTGTTTCCAGACTGGTCGCTGATGGGGGCTCATTTATGTCTAGGCTAGTTTCTATTACTGCTGGAAGGTTGAATGCCATTCTTGCTGCACTTATTGTATTGCATCTATGGCCTGTGTCATCATTTGTGGTGGTCTCACGACTCCGTAGTGCTTTACAGGCTATACAGAAATTTGAACACCTCAACCTTAGTCCTCGCTATCCAACTTACGCTAAGCGCATCTAATCCATGCATAAGTTATTGGTTTTTTGTTGGTCCCTGGTCAGGTTGACGTACAGGGCAATGAACAGGCAGGACACTTGCTGCTGTGGTCCAGCAGTACAGGGGAATACCAGTTTATATAAGAGGTGTTTCCATTTCAACGGACTATTCTTGCTGCATAGCTAACCACCGTCACACCCCGGTAGCAACAACACGTGGGTCTACTTCGCTCGGTAACAAACGTCATCTATTACACCGAGTATAGGTTAATGGCCGTTCTTCATCGTCACACTGTGTCGAGGTTGGGAGACTGACTCTCCCCCAATCTTCGCATTGCCATACTAGTCTTACTCATGGTTATCTCATGGAGAGGCGCCTTGGCTCCTCTATGTGAGAATCGTCAGGTTCCATTATCGGTTAGCCTCATTCTGTTAGACGCCCACTTTATTCATCGAGCACTCAGAACCTTTACCTCCGTATTCGTCTTCAACTCCGATGCTCTCTCTTAATTCCTTCTTCACTGATGGGATCCTTCCTTTTCATCCGGATTCTCTCATTGACTTTTGGCAACAATCTGAATCTTACGTCACAAGCTCTGATGATACTTTCAGAAAATTTTCAAATACCCTTTCTTACCTCAATCTCTTGCTGCCCTCTACCCCCGCACCTATCCTGCACGCTGTCTTCTGTACCTATGATCAGTTTTTCCTTTCCCTACTCGCCCATTACCCTCGTTCCCTTCCCTACCTGTCAGTGCTGTAACAGACCTTGTGGCTTAGTTGCTTCTCTTTTTTATATAATAATATTTTTCAAAGGGTTCTGTGGAATGCAAATGGAACTCCGTGATGAACCATTAACGAATATTTTTAATTTATCTCTTCAAACAGGTCGAAGTGTCTGATATGTGGAAGATAAGCTAATGTATTGCCAACGTTTTATCCTTTTCAGGGTGTTTCGGCCATACTAGGACGGCTTATGAGCCAGGGTTTTTTGGACGTATAGTATGACCTGATTCTAGAGCCTGAAAATCTGTGAGAGAAAGCTTGGGTAGACCTACATATGAAGAATGGTCTATGGTGGTCAGTGTGAGTGGTATAAAAAACTGTCCGGCAGCACAAAGGGCGTAATGAAAACAATAAACTTGTGTTTTTGGATTTAAAACAGCGAGACTTTGCACCTATTACTGTGGACCCCGGGTTAACGATATTTTTTCATTTACCAGATGTTGGTTTTTCACCAGGTGCAGTACTGTACCGAATTTATCCATAGGAATATTGTGAAGTAGATTAGTCCATTCAGTACCCCAAATACATCACGTACATACACACTACGTAAATAAACTTACATAGTTGTCGATTGGGCAGGTGATCGTTAAGTGGGGGTCCCCTGTATTTTATTTTATAGTTTTTTTAGTGGTATTCTGAGTTTTCCTGGTCTCATTTTGTAGAATGGAAGAATACCGCTACAGTAACATTGAGATGATTTGACTGGTTTACAAAGTAAAGTACCTTGAAATTTGAGCTCAAAGTAGCAGGAAATATTTCAATTGTTTACCAGAGTTCGAAAGGTGAAACAAATCCTTGCCTAGGCGTCAATACACCGTACGAGGCGGCATGGAGGCCATGACTAATGAACAGAGGAAATGTTATTTTAATTACAGGAATGTCTTGCTTGTTTATTCTGGAACCTATTCGGAATATTGGCATCTTTTGAAATTTGTGTTGAAATTGCAAAATGTACTAAATTTCTGACCACTGTATGAATAGTTTTGAAAATGGTAAAATGGGGTGTTTCTTGTTCTATTCGATAGAAAAAAATGGAGTTACTAGCGTAATAGTTATGAGTTTTGTCAACAAGTATACTGGAATTGGCAAAAATAGGGCTCCAAAGTGGGCAAAATTCGCTGATGCATAAACATCGCCGAGGACCGCCTAACTTTGCACGGGCTGCATAATTTCGTAAGTTTTCCATCAAATTTCATACTTTTGGTGCATTATGCATCAGGAAAAGATTCTCTATCTTTTCACAAGAAAAAATGTAATTTCCTTTTATTTGTTTAATTTTGGCCGGACCCTGGAAGACAGAGTCTCCGCAGAGGGCCTGTCGACCTTGAAATAGGGTTCTTGGGTTTTTATTAAAGCAGGGGACAAGTCATTGCCTTCAAATTTAAGCCCAATAAGCCTGACGTTAATTGTAGCCAAATTACTTGAGTCAATTATAGTGTGGTTTAGTAAGCAGAAGCCAAACTGGTAAGCATAATATGTTTAATCATACGCATTATGGATTCATGAGAGGCCATTCTTGTTAATTTATTGACTTCTTCAGTAAAGCTTTTGTGGATGTTGATCAATGATAAAAGAATATGTTAGTATTTTCTTAGATTTTTAAGTAAGGCTTTGGTAGAAGACTCCCACTAAAAAGATCTGTTAAAGACAAGTGGCAGCTCATTGGCATTGGGGGAAAAAAGTGCTTCATGGGATCGCGTCCTGGCTCAGAGACTGGAAGCAGAGACGTGTGGCATGAATGGGGTTAAATTCCTAGTGGGGATCTGTAACAAGTGGAATCCACGGGATCAGTTTTGGGCCCGCGTTGTTGTTATTAATGTGTTTATCAATGTTCTTGATGAGGGAATTAATAGTGTATTGATGCAAATTTGCCTATGACACTCAGTTCGGTAGGATAATTGATTCAAAGTAGATATCAGGGAAACTTTCAGGAGCGATTTAGGGACAACTCATAACTGGACAGAACAGTGGCAGATGCAGTTCATTGTAGATAAATGCAAGGTTGTTAAAGATTTGGCCTCTTCAAGGGGGGACTCCTTGGCGTGGTGTAAGAGGCGCTTGGTCTTATTAATTTAGACCCTGTCGGTCCTCTTTCCTAGGAAATAAACCTAATTACCCTCAATCCCCCCTTCATATCCCATCCATCCCCTTTTTCCTTTCCTCCTCCTCCTCCCCATGCCTCCCTTCTTGCCTTTCCTTTTTTGGGCCTTGTAGAATTTTCCAACAGGTAATGTAGTTCCTTGGTACGGGGAAAAGGGTTCCGGGGTCCATCCCCATTCAGTTGAGGTTCTTGGTGGTGGCGTAGTTTGCCCGTGGAATTGATACCTGGGGATGTTCATGATCCAAAAGGACACACACCCCCAAAGCTCAACCTTGTATCCCCGAGGAGGGTGGCTCTTGGGTGTCTTCGTGGGTGATGGGTGTATCTCTGGCAAGCTACTTTCGGATACGGGGGTGGTGGATGAAATGGAGGTATGGTTGTGTGCAGATATCGGGCACGACATCTCTCGTTTGTCCACAAGGTAGCTCGGCAGACTGCAGAGGTTGCTATCCGGAAAAAATTTTGCTGGTTTACTGGCATGAAGGGTAGGCGTGTATGGCACGGGTTCCATGCTGCATCTGGGCTTCATTTTTTTTTGCGGTGCTGAGTACTTTGGGCATGGAGGGGAGATGTTTGTCGGCCCTTTCATTCCTCCATAGAAACTATTCCTTCCCTGGTTCCTCCCTTTTTTTATTCTTTTTTTTTTTTTATTTTCTAATCTTTTATTTTTTTTATAATACAAAAAGAAAGAAGTACACCTAACCATGGAGGCCCCAATCCATGACCCCGCTTCCCCCGGGCCCCTTATGGTTCTGGACTCGCCTTCATCTTTTGGCCACTTGCGGACACTCTAAGAACCCCTGTTACCTCTTGCTGGTGCTGTATCTTCACCTGCGTCATCGGTGCCGGGTTTTCGTCTGACTCCTTCGGATTTGTCTGCCTCCGCTCTCCTTTGACTATGCTTCCGTCTCTCCCTCTACGGTGCGGCAATTTTCAGAATTTGCCGAGCACATCCCACTGTCGGACAAACTCTGGTCCACTTCTAAACACCTATGACAATCTCCTGATGGACTTTACATTCGTTATCTTCCCTATTCTGACTCGGAAAAAAAAGAACTCATGGACACGTCATGCACTCCCTCTCCACACTCAGTTTTGGACCACACATGGACTAATTCTTTACTTTAAGACCGACTTACTTTGCTACCTATCTTTCCAACCATATTATTGGCAAGCAGCTTCTACGCCATGTTTGGTAGAGCTATATTTCCATTCATGCGCTTAAGTAGTGGTATGCGCTTTTCAATCCACAGTCAGATTGAATACCCAAAGCTCATGATTCTTTCTATCCTTTCACAATGTTGATACTATTCCTATCACTATCAAATAAAACAATTCTTTCAATTCTTATCAGTGGTACTGTCATTCTGCCCCATGCCATAGTCACAACAGAATTTCCAGACATGTGGGCAGATGCATTCTCAATGAGCTTGGGAAACTCCAAGATATCCCCCCAATTCTCAAAGGTAGACACTTTTGTTCTTCTGGCCCTAGGGCGGAGACGAACCCTTTGCAATGTGGCTCGTTTAACTTTTGACAGCCATGAACTCCCATCTTCTGTTTATGTAGCAGGACATTGGTTACAAGTTCAAAAGGTGATCCCTACATTACAACAGTGTAGAAATTGCTGGCGATTTGGCCACCCAGCCTCTTCAGAAAGGGGACTCCTTGGTGTTGGTGAAAAGGCTCTTGGTCTGAGGAATTAGACCTGTTGGTCTCCTTCCTCAGGCCAAACCTAATTACCCCCCAATCCCCATCCCTTATCCCATCCTCCCTTTTTCTTTTCCTCCTCCTTCTCCCCACCCTTCCCTATTACCCTTCCTCTTTTTTTGCTAGTTCCTGGGTAGGGGAAAGGGTACTGGGGTCCATCCCATTCCGTGAGGTTCTTGGTGGTGGTGTAGTTTGCCGTGGAATCTGGATCGCCTGGGATGTCCAATCCCTCTCTGTGTCCTGGGGAGTTGCTTTTGTATCCTTTCGGGCGGCGTGGTGTGTCTCTGCGGAGGTGCTGCCTTTCAGATTCAGGCGGGTCGTGGCAAAGGAGAGGGTAAGCTTTGTGGTGGATATCCAGGCCCCCTTTCTTTGTCCACCGAATAGTAGCTTGGCAGATGTGAGGTTGCATATCCAGATTGCTGGTTTACTGCATGATGGTAGGGTATGCGACGGGTTCCATGCTGCATCTGCGACGTACTTGCGGGTGCTGTGGTCCTCTTGGCGCAGAGGGAGATATCTGGCCCTCTCATCCTCCCAAAGAACTATCCTCCCAGATCCCCCTTTTTTTTTTTTTTTTTTAATTTTTATTTTTCTTTTCTTCTTTTTTTTCCAAAACAAAAAGAAAGAAGTATCCTAACCATGGGAAAGCCTAGTCCATGAACCTGCTACCCCAGGCCCTTTTGATACTGACCCCGTTTTGACCCCGCCTCGTCTTTAGACCATCTTCGGACACCTAATGCCTCTATACCTCTTTGTGGTGCTCTTTCTCACCCACTTCAGTACTAGGTACTAGACTATGACTCTTTGAATTTATCTGTACCTCCGCTTCTCCTTTGTCTATGCTTCCCGCCTGTCCATTCTATAACGTCTCGGTGCGGGTAATTTTTGAATCTGTGGGGCCCGTTCCAGGTCGGACCAACTCCTGCGTTCCCAGTCACCAAACGCTCGCCAACGACGATTGCCTAGGTGATGATACTTCTCCACCTTCTCGTTCTTCTCAGAAAGAGATCGGACATGTCCTGCATCTCCCTTTCCACGCTCAGTTTCAGAAATACACAATGGACTGAATTTCTTCACTTTACGTATCCAACTTACTCTTGGCCTATCTTTCCGACAACAGTACAGTTGACCCCTGCATAACGCTATCACCTTTCCGAATGCGAACAGTTTTGTAAGTTGCTATTTATGTAAGTGGTTCATTTGTAAGTGTATGTTTGTGGGTCTGAATTGAGACTAATCTACTTTCACATATTCCTTTATGGGAACAAATTAGGTTAGTACTGGCACCTGAACATACTTCTGGAGTGAAAAAATATCGTTTAACCGGGGGTCCACTGTATTGGCAAGGCAATCCTTACGTCCTTGTTGTTTAAAGATATTTCTTTTCATGCTTTTAAGAGCGGTACGCACATTCGATCACTGTACAGACTTGCTACCCAAGTCATGATCTTTCTCTTTCCCATTATCGATACTGTTCCTGTCAATATTGAAAAGAAACATCATTCCCTGCCAATGTCTTCGTTAGTTGGTACTGTCATTCTTGCCCCATACCATAGTTCAAACAAAATTTCCAGACATGTGGCTTGACATTCTGAACAGCTGGAACTCCAAGATCTCCAATCCTCAAGGTAGCATGTATATTGTCTTGCTGGCCCATGCGCGGAGGTAGGAAAGTACACCTAGCAATGTGACTCATTTAACTCTTTGGACAACCGTGAACTCCATCCTCAGTTTATGTAGCAGGACATCGGTTACATGTTCGAAAGGTGATCCCTAACACCGCAACAGTGTAGGAAATTGTTGGAGATTTGGCCTTCCAGCGACATACTGCAGATCTATAGCTGTAGTGCATGTCTGTTGGTGCCGATGGACCATTCTAATTACGTCTTGCAATCGGACCTCCCTTTGCCTTAATTGCCATGAGGCTCGCCCTTTGTAACTCTTGTCGCTGCCAAGTTACATTAAATGAGCACGAAATCCATTACCTAAGAGAGGACAGAAGATCTCCTTAGCTATGGGCAGTTTCTCATCTCCGGCCTACAGAGGGAGACTACCCTCGTGTTTCTTATTCCTGTGTTTCAAAAGTCCCCCCCCACTTCTGGGGGGTTCCATGTCTTTGCAGCTCCTCTTGGTTTATCTCTCCCATAGTCACTCTGAGCTATTTTTTTTGCTGTCTGGGCTCAGACGTCCCTACTTCCAACACCGCAGTCTGTTCTCTCCCTTCTTACGCTGTTCTCCCTCTCACAAGCCTCGGTATCGATGAGATCTCGTACGACACCTACTCCCAAATCGTCCCTCTACTTCTCAGAAGTCAAAAAAGCACCTTTAACCCCTCCTTACCTTCACCTCCTCATTTTATCCTTCGCCTGTCTCTTGTTTACCTTGGTTTTCTCCTCTCACTGGCTCTGTTACAAGTGTAGAGGTGCTGACACTCCTCTCGTAACTGTACCTTTCCTCCCCTGTTCTCTCCGAGTTTCTTACTCTTCTGCCACCTCCGGGTTTCTGCATTCTGTCCCTCCCACGCTTTACTTATCCAGTTCCCTCCACACCTTTATCACCTCCCCACCTTGGTTACAGTCCATTTATAACAGCTCAATCTTTACTCATCCTTAACCTACCATCTCCAATATTGTCTCCCATACGATGTGCTGTGATCAAAAACACTTGATGCAATCTTCTGAATATATTGCTGAGACCACGAACCATCAATGGACACTGATCCACCTTGTTCCTTCTCTCTCCTCTCCTCCATCTGCGCAACTCCTTTTCTTCGCAACGCCCACTAGTCTTCGATGCTTGACGTTTTCCGCTGCCACGCATGTGGACTTTTCTAACCCCTCTATTCTAGGTCTGTAAGGAACCCTCTTTCCTGCGGATTTAGGTATCTTTATCGTTGCCAATCATGGCTATTTACAGTGGAAAATCCGCAGCCCCCTCCGGTAATCGGCGTGTGTGCTTCAGATGTTACTCTCCAGTTTTCCTGTGGGTGTTTGCTTACACAAGATATCCAAAAATTACACTGCTGTTATCTATCCCCATCTCAGGTCGTATAACTATTATTGTATTCTTCAGATACCTTGTGTTCTCCTTGATGGGACCTTTAATTGAAAGTGCCCTTCTCTACGCCCTGATTTACTCCATACCTTTCAGCTATTTGTTGTACTTCGCTGCATTACACAGCTGCCGTTATCCACTTGCTTAGGTGGTATACGCTATGTTCTTTAGTTCTCTCTCCGTCTCGGCATTATCTATCCTGGATATTGCCTTTTCTTGTTTCGTCACTACTACACGCACGCTTCAGTTAACTTGGCGATTTTAATTGCCCAATTTCATTTCTTATGGGGGGGTCTCACTGTGATTCCGTGGCATTCAGTTAGAGGTACTCTGCTACCCACCCCTCCATGTTTTAATACAGGTACACACACCCATTTTTGATCCTTCGGACTCACACCTCTCTTATGCATCGATATCTCAGTCTGCTCTTCCTAACTGCTTTAGACCTTCACCTGGGTCTGTTTCCCGGATTTACATGCACCAGCGATCATTCCAACATTATACTTTCCTTCATATTCACCCTCTCGTATCCCACACTGGCAATTTGATCAGGCATTTATTTTTTATTTTTATTTATTTATTAATAATTTGACATACATACAGACGTACAAAAAAATACATGTGTAGAGCAGCAGTGCCAAAGGCCATCGTTGTTAGGACATAGCATTATGGGCATAAGGCTTTAAAATTTTAACTCCTTAAGATTAACGTAAGCAATGATGTAACGTCATGATAAAACATTATTTGTAAACTAGATAACACTAAAGCACAATTTAGTATTACAAAGACAGGTCATTATGGTTGCATGCTTGCTGTACATTCAGTAGAATGGAGTATTCTGTTAGGTAGTGATTTGTAAAAAAATAACAATGTTGGATGGGTTTAGGTTTAACATTTATGTCGTATAATTGTGAGAAACATTTAGATATACAAATGATAAAGTTCATTATCTCAGTTTTATTTGGTTTTGGTAGTGTGTAAATGATCTTTGAGAAGAGGACTTGAATTATAAACAGGTGTGTAGTCTCGTTTATATTTACCAGGTAATGTATTCCGATTTAAGGGCCGTTTATGTTGCATTGAGTTTTTGAAATTAGCGTGAGATGGAACGAGGAAACATCAAAGAGTGATCTGTGCCTGTGTATGGTTCATTGTTCTGTTGAGGTTGGCCTGAAGGGAATGTCTGGGGTGTGGTTAATATCGAGAGTTAAGTGTTCTATGTATGTAATAGGTTGCAGTTTAAGTATGATGTTTTGTATGGTGGAGTTGGTTTAGTGTTTTGATTATTGGTGGAGTGTGCTGCCTGTCGTGGGAATATGTTATCATTCTGTCTGCAGCCTTTTGTTGGGTATTAGTGGTTGAGATGGTTATTTGTTGTTGAGCACCCTTGCACAAATGTCCATAGGTGAGATAGAGGTAACTAGAGAGTGATATAGGGCCAGGAGGGCTGAACTGTTGAACATAGAACCGTATTTTGATAGTATGCCTCCGGTCTTGGAAATTTTCTTAGAAATTTGTTGATTGTATATGTGTTATGAAACTTTGTACGTTTATGATCAAGTGCATTCCTAAGATTTTTTCCCTAGTTGTGTTGAGCTTTGTGAGTAGGTGATCCGTTTATCATTACTGTTAGATCGGGACATCAGTAGCTCTGTTAGACATCAACTGAATGAAGTAGGTTTTGTCAATGTTTAGTGTAAGCTTGGTTAGTCTCATCCAGGTAGATATTTTATGTTAATTCCGGTATTTAACAGGGATTGGGCTTGCATGATTGGGCTCGGGTCAGTGAGAGAAGACGTATGTTAGTGTCATCTGCAATAGTGTGGGTTTGAGTTAATTGCGAAGCATTTGGTAGGTTCATTTAAGTCATTTATGTATAGGAGAAAGAGAAGAGGGCAAGGGACACTTCCCTGTAGGACACCTACTGTATTTGGTTGTGTTGGAAGAGTTTTGCCCATTTTGTGTACAACATATTGGCTTCTTGTTGACTTATGGTATGCTTAACGTAGTTGAGGAGTGCCTCTTATACCATGTGTGACAATTTATGTGGAGCAAGTCTTGGTCAAACTGTATCAAAAGCTTTACGTAAGTCAATGTAAGTTCCCCAGTGGGACTTCTTTTTTTTCTCTGTATTGCAGTTCTACATATGTTCTAGCATGTGTATAATAGCATCATTCGTATTTTTTATTAGGCCTGAAGCCAAAATGGCAGGGTGTTGAGTATGTTTTGGGAGATGACGTTAGGGGGGGGGGGGGGGGGCTAGGTAGATCATTTATGAATTATTTTTTGAAGTTTTTTGAGAGGAGGGGTAAGTTGGGATATTGGCTCTATAGTTAATTCAACTCTGTTTGGTCTCTCCTTATGGATTGGGGGTGACCCTTGCTATTTTTGTGACTGTAGGGAAGGTAGAGGATTCAATGGTATTTGTTTAAAGAGTGTTGCAATGATCGGTGATAGCAATTGTGACATCTTTTTTGTATATAAAAGGGTGGTAAGGTACTTAAATCTCAGCATTGTTTTTAGGGTGTGGATTATAAGGAGACTTCGTATGGGGTAGTCGGAGGCTGAGGAAAGGAACAGTTGGCGTTCGGTGTAGTTGCGCGGTGTCAAGGTTGTCTTTGGGGGGGTTATCTGAGCTTGGGATTTATTGGACTAAGATGCATATGTTCTATAGGGCAGAAGAATCATTGAGTTCTGTTTTGCACTGTTTCTATTCGTGGGAGTTGGGGTTCATCATATTTGCTTAATTTAATTTTGCTCATTTTGGATATCTTTTTTGTTCCTAGAATTTCTGATAGGTTTCCAGGTCTTTTTTTATCCACCTCATAAGTTGGATAATCTATTCTCATAATTACAATCTTTTTTGTCCTTCTTATCAGGCTGGGTTAGGATTGACGAGTTAACTTTTTGCTTTTGGTACTCTGGTTTATGTGACCCCATTCTGAATGTGTTTGTTTCATTTTATAGGGTGCATTTTGTATTTCTGGATTTGAGAGATTGACCTCACCCTTAGTCCTCCGTATCCAACTTCGGCTAAGCCGCATCTCATCCAAGCATAAAGATATTGTTTTTTGTTGGGTCCCTGGTCATGTTGACGTACAGGGCAATGAACAGGCAGACACTGCTGCGTGGTCAGCAGTACATGACCTACCAGTTTCATATAGAGGTGTTCCATTTACGGACTATTTTGCTGCAATAGCTACCCACCTTCACACCCGTTGGCAACAACATTGGTCTACTCTGCTCGGTAACAAACTTCAATCTATTACACCGAGTATAGGTTACTGGCCGTCTTCATGTCACCAGTGTCGAGGTTGGGAGACTACTCTCCCCCATCTTCGCATTGGCCATACTCGTCTTACTCATGGTTATCTCATGGAGAGGCGCCTTGCTCCTCTTTGTGAGAATCGTCAGGTTCCATTATCGGTTAGCCACATTCTGTTAGACCGCCCACTTTATCAGCGAGCACTCAGAATATACCTCCGTCGTCGTCTTCACTCCGCTGCTCTCTCTTTACCTTCCCTTCTCACTGATGGACCTACCTTTCATCCGGACTCTCTCATTGACTTTTGGCAACAACTGACTTACTTCACAAACTCTGATGATACTTTCAGCCCTTTCTACCTCAATCTCTTGCTGCCCTCTACCCCCGCACTATCCCCTGCCCCGCTGTTTTCTGTAACCTACTGATCATTCCTTTCCCCTTCTGCCGCCCAATACCCTCGCTTCCTTCCCTACCCTGCAGTGCTGTACAGCCCTTGTGGCTTAGTGCTTCTTTTTTATTATAATAATAATTTCAAGGGTTCTTGAGGAATGCAAAATGGAACTCCGTGTGAACCATTAACTAATATTTTTAATTTATCTCTTCAAACAGGTGAAGTGTCTGATATGTGGAAGATAGCTAATGTAATTCCAACTTTTAACCTTTTCAGGGGTTTCGGCCATACTAGTACGGCTTATGAGCCAGGGTTTTTGACGTACTAGTATGCCTAAATTCTAGTGCCCTGAAATCTAGTGAGAGAAAGCTGGTAGACCTACATATGAAAGAATGGGTCTATGTGGTCAGTGTGCGTGGTATAAAAAAAATCCTGCAGCACACAGGGCGTAATGAAAACAAAAAACTTTGTGTTTTTGGATTAAAACAGCGACTTTGCACTATACAGTGGACCCCGGGTTAACGATATTTTTTCATTCCAGAAGTTTGTTCAGGTGCCAGTACTGACCGAATTTGTTCCCATAAGGAATATTGTGAAGTAGATTAGTCCATTTCAGACCCCCAAACATACACGTACAAACACACTTACGTAAATACACTTACATAATTGGTCGCATTGGGAGGTGATCGTTAAGTGGGGGTCCACTGTATTTTCTTATAGTATTTATTGTTGTATTCTAGTTTTCCTGGTCTCATTTTGTAGAATGGAAGACATATTACAGAAATTGAGATGACTTTGACTGGCTTTACAAAGAAAAGTACCTTGAAATTGAGCTCAAAGTAGCAGAAATATTCAATTTTTACCAGAGTTCGAAAGTAAACAAATCATGCTATGCGTCCAATACACGTAAGAGGGGCATGGGGACATGACTAATGAACAGAGGAAATGTTATTTTAATACCAGGAATGTCTTGCTTGTTTATTCTGGACCCTATTCGGAAATTGGCATCTTTTGAAATTTGTGTGAAATTGGCAAAATTACTAAATTCTGACCACTGTATTGAATAGTTGAAATTGGTAAATGGGTGGTTTCTTGTACTCATTCGATAGAAAAAAATGGAGTTCTAGCGAAATAGTTATGATTTTTGTCAACAAGTATACTGGAATTGGCCAAAAATAGGGCTCAAAGTGGGCAAAATTGCTGATGCATAAACATCGCCGAGACCGCTAACTTTGCGAGAGCATAATTTCGTAAGTTTTCCATCAAATTTCATACTTTTGGTGTCATTATGATCAGGAAAAGATTCTCTATCTTTTCACAAGAAAAAATAATTTCTTTTATTTTTAAATTTGGCCGACCCTGGAAACAAGTCTCTGAGAGGGCCTGTCGACCCTGAAAGGGTTAAAGCAGGGGACAAGTCATTACCTTCAAATTACTGCCCAATAAGCCTGACGTTAATTGTAGGCAAATTACTTGAGTCAATTATAGCTGAGGTTTTAAGAAGCCAACTGGATAAGCATAATCTGATTAATCATACTCATTATGGATTCATGAGAGGCCATTCTTGTCTAATTTATTGGCTTTCTTCAGTAAAGCTTTTGAGGCTGTTGATCACGATAAAGAATTTGTTATTATTTTCTTAGATTTTAGTAATGCTTTTGGTAGAGCTCCACAAAAAAGACTGTTAAAGAAAGTGGCAGCTCATGGCATTGGGGGAAAAGTGCTTTCATGGATCGAGTCATGGCTCAGAGACAGGAAGCAGAGAGAGTGCATGAATGGGGTTAAATCCTAGTGGGGATCTGTAACAAGTGGCATCCCACAGGGATCAGTCTTGGGCCCCTTGTTGTTTATAATGTATATCAATGATCTTGATGAGGGAATTACTAGTGTAATGAGCAAATTTGCCAATGACACTCAGTTCGTAGGATAATTGATTCAAACGTAGATATCAGGGAACTTCAGGAGGATTTAGACAAACTCAATAACTGGACAGAACAGTGGCAGATGCAGTTCATTGTAGATAAATGCAAGGTTCTAAAGCTTGGCCTCTTCAAGGGGGGCTCCTTGGCGTGGTGAAGAGGCTCTTGGTCTTATTAATTAGACCTGTCGGTCTCTTTCCTCAGAAAAACCTAATTACCCTCCAATCCCCCCTTCCCTATCCCATCCTCCCCTTTTTCCTTTCCTCCTCCTCCTCCCCATTCCTCCCTTTTGCCTTTCCTTTTTTGGCCTTTAGAATTTTCCCACAGGCATGCTAGTTCCTAGGTAGGGGAAAGGGTACCGGGGTCCATCCCATTCCGTTGAGGTTCTTGGTGGTGGCGTAGTTTGCCGTGGAATCTGGATCACCTGGGGATGTCCTGATCCAAAAGACACCCAAAGCCACCCTCTGGTATCCCAGAGGGTGGCTTTGGGTGTCTTTTGGGTGATGGGTGTATCTCTGGAAGCCACCTTTCGGATTCCGGGGGTGGTGGCTGAAAGAGGTATGTTTTGTGGCAGATATCCGGCCGCCCTCTCTTTTGTCCACCAAGGTAGCTCGGCAGATGTCAGGTTGCTATCCCGGATTGCTGGTTTACTGGCATGAAGGGTAGGGTATGGCACGGGTTCCATGCTGCATCTGTGCTACTTGCGGTGCTGAGGTCCTCTTGGGCATGGAGGGAGATTTCTGGCCCTTTCATTCCTCCTAGAAACTATCCCTCCCTGGTCCTCCCTTTTTTTATTCTTTTTTTTATTTTTATTTTCTTATCTTTTATTTTTTCTTAAAAACAAAAAGAAAGAAGTAACCTAACCATGGAGTCCCCAATCCATGACCCCGCTACCCCCGGGCCCCTTATTGTTCTGACCTCGCCTCATCTTTTGGCCACTCTTCGGACACTCCTAAGACCCCTGTACCTCTTGCTGGTGCTGTTTCTTCACCTCCTTCAGGTGCCGGGGGTTTTGCTGACCCCTTTGATTTGCTGACCCCCG
>NC_069451.1:36936976-36963998 GCF_026875155.1 Cherax quadricarinatus | reverse complement strand
ATCCCTTTTGATGTTCCCCTATTTGGGTTTATTGAATCTTAAACTTGGGTTTTTCAATATGGTTTGGGATAATACATGGTGAGGGGGGTTGAATTTGGTGGAACTTGCTTCTGAGAGTGGATAGAGTTATCAGAGCTTATTTCTTGGGTGGCATTGAAAACTGGGTTGGGCAAATGCTTTGTTAGTGGGATTATTGTAAAGGACCTGCCTAGTATGGGCCAACAGGCCCATGTTCTTATATGCTCTTATGTTCTTACTTGTTCTTACTTGTTCTTAGGATTATATTTCTACCGTCACTTCAACTTCCTCTATTAGTATAGTTTGGAAAAAAGTACAGAAGTAGAGGGGCAAGTGACTACTTTGCTCTCCAAGAAGATAAAACTGAGCAAGATAAACTATCGGACGCAGTAATAGTTAACAGTCCACTTTTTCCCAGTGATATGAACCAAACAAACAGTAAAGAAATTGCTCTGCAGATCATAAAGGACCAAACTAGTGTTATTGTACTAGAGTCTGAAATAAAAGAAGCCAGGTTACTAGGATCCCATGGTAGAAAAAGTGTTATGCTTAGATTCCACTCACATGACAGGAAAAAAGACTTAATTATTGCATCTATTAAAGTAAAGAAAGGGGTATACATAAACGAGTGTCTTACCAAAAAACGTCAGAACCTCCTGTATAGAGTCAGAAAACTTAAGCGGGAGAATAATGACACAATACACCAATGCTTCACACGGGATGGGAAAATTCTAGTTAGGAAAACAAATGTAGGTCAACTGTACACAATCACGAACGAGAATGATCTATCACGATTTCTCAGGGATACTAATCTTACAGAGAATAACTAAACAATGTCCAACTTGTAATAAAGTTGGTAGAATTACCGACAATATGTAAAGTAAAAGGACACAAGTGCAACTAATGTGACATTTATTGTGGCAACGTTTCGCTCTCCAGGAGCTTTATCAAGCCATTACAAACAATACATGGACACAGAGGGTATATAAAGGCTCAGAGTGAGGTGAATACTAGTGAGGTACCATTTCGATGTTCACTAGTGGTAGTAGTAGTAGTAGTAGTAGTAGTAGTAGTAGTGGTAGTGACAAAAGTAATACAATATGGTAGAGCAATTAATTCGTACATGAGTAAAAGGATATAAAAGCTATTACTTGGGTAACATAAAAATAGGTTGGACAATATAAACTGGAATGAGGCAGCTTGTTTCAGTGTTCACTCTCTGTGCTTTGTGTAGTATAACAGGAGAGACTATGTGATGGCAGGGTTTACTGTTTTCAGGAGGATTCTTGCTAAGACTTCGGAGATGGTGAAGCTGCCGTTGTTTTGTTTAATTGTATTCGAAACAGCGATCAGTGCTGATTCAAGGCACTTGCGTGTGCGGAAATTAGTTTCTTTTATCACTAATTGGGCGTCAAATGGTCTCTCAGCCATTGAGTAGAGAGGACGTGTTCTACACTGCTGCCCTCTATAGCTGTTCGGTGGCAGTTTCATTTTCTCAACATGGCGCAGGCAGCCAGACGCCGCGTCAACACTGTGTGTTTGGAATTAACTCGTGGGGCAGTGCTTGGACCATCAATGGCGATATTATTGCCAGCGATAATCCGAGACACCTATGGTATCGCCAACGAGGATTTGTGCGGTGTAGCGATGAATGGTGTGACAAGAATCTTTGTAAAGTTTAGCTCAGCTCAAGTTTACGAGAATGTCGTCGACAAGTATCAAGAGGTCAATCTGGTGGTTTAACCAGACTGTGTCTGTGAAGCTACACGATGTATCCCGCATTATACATGGGTAAAGTGAGAAATGTACCCTTTGAGGCTGATGCGACTGATATACGTGCTGCCCTGAGTAATTACGGCACCATACACATGGCTACAGCAGGGAGGTGGCCTGATGGCCCATATGAGGACTACCTGAGGGAACTTTTTCGGTAAAAATGACATTACGACATCCAATCCCTTCATATGTGATCCTGCAAGACTTCAGGACTCAAGTTTTTGTGACTTATGCAGGGCAACGCCGCACTTGTAGGTTGTGTGGAGCATACGATCATTTGGCGGTGCAGTGTGAAGGAGACAAGGTGCCAGGGTTGTACAACAGAGCAAGGATTTAGGGGAGGAAGGTATAAGGCAAGATGTGCCTGAAGCGCCTGTGCAACCTCAAGATTGTCTTGGAGCGAAGAGGTTGAGAGGTCTCTGAACACGGTGTGTGCTACACTCCGGAAGTGTCGCCTCCTTTGGATGCAGCCCCAGAGGTGGAAACGGCTTCGCGAGAAGAGCAGGCCAATGATGTGGAGACATCCATTGTCTCTGTGTTAGACGAATTATTTACGGAGGACAGCATGAGTCCTGCGACGGCACCATCCCTAGACTTGGGACAGGCTGCAACGGCGGACGTGGATCACGACGTGCAGCTGGTAGTGGACGCCACTGACGCCTTGCTGAAACAAACGGTGGAGGTGGAAATTCACCAGGATTGCACTGTGGACGACGAAATGCAGGTAGAAAGTGTAACACGAAGCGCTCTGTTACACTTTCAGATTTCTGATGATGTGTTAACGCCAGCCCAAAGATCAGGGAAGAAATCATGGGCGGATGTGGCACAGAAAGGGTCCTGTGTACCCAAAGACAGGGATGATTAGGAGTGCTTCAAAAGGAGGGGAAGGGAAAATTGGAAACAAAAAATCTAGTGAAAAACATTCAGTGTCGAAAGGAAAACCATCATTGTCGATTTTAAGTGCTCACAATAAACATTAATGGTTTACGAACTGTACGAAGTGTGCATGGTTACGTGATTTATTGGTGCGTAATAATGTGGACGTTGTGTTCATACAGGAACACAATCATAAATGTGGTAGTGAATTGCGGATAGAAGGATATAATGTGTACATGGAGAATGCGATTCGGTTGAAAGGTGGCGTTGCCATCATGATCAGGGAGACTAGCCGTTTGTTGTGAGACGTAGTGAAGGGGGGGAGGGGGGAGGATAAATAAGGGTGGAAGGGCTATGGGGAGGGTGAAGGTGGCTTTTGTGTGGTGTGTATGGTCCAGCTGAGAATGATGGGCGTTGTTAAAAGCAACCTTTGTGAATGAGGTGTTAATTTATTATTGAGGTCACTCCCTGAAGTAGCTATTGTAGGCGGGGATTGGAATTGCGTGATCCGGCGTAAGGATGTAGAACCTCGGGGAAGTGGGTACTTTTCAGGGGTATTGGGAGATTTAATGTCAGGGGTGGGATTAAAGGACGTGGTGGGGGGGGGAGAGGTTGAGCATACTTTTGTACGTCGTGGATATGCGGCGCGACTGATAGAGTGTACGTGTCACGCACCATCGTAGTTAATAGTGTGCGTGTTTTAGATGTGGTGTTTTCTGATCATAGAGGAGTTCTTGTGGACGCAGGGTGGGAGGGTTTACCTAAGAGGGGTTGTAGTTATTGGAAATTGAATGTTAAATTGTTAAAAGGGGAGGAGAATAGGAAATCTTTTGAGTGTTTTTGGGAGGGTTTGTTAGCAGGGGCTCCTGGGGATAGAGACTTGGTTAGGTGGTGGGATGTGGTGGCTAAGAAACGTATTCGGGATTACTATGTTCGGCTTGGGAGGGAAAGTAATCAACTTTTATATGGGCTACAGAGGTATTTAGAAGGACAGTTACGCCAATTGTTATGTGGGTGATGGTGCGAGATACCTGTGGAGGAAATAGAAGATTTAAAGCAACGTATTAAGGGTTTGCATAATGATCGATTTGATGGTGCACGTGTGGCTGGAGGGGTTGGAGGAGGTTCTCTACGGGGATCGGCCTTCGGCGTGTGCGTTAAGGGGACAGCAGAAGAGGAGGGCAGCCACGGAGATGATGGGATTAACAGTTCAAGTGGGGATGGGAGGGTATAGGGAAGGGCAGGTATTGATGTCGACTGAAGGTATGAGTGGATATATTGATGCATGGTTTAGGTCATATGCACAACATGTGGGTATACGAGATGATGCTTTAAGGGAAATGGGTGGTTATGTGCAATGCGAGCTTGATGGTAGAGATAGGGAGACTTTGGAAGGACAGATTACAGAAGGGGAAATTTTGGAGAGCTATAGTAGGTGCAAGTTTAGGTAAGGCACCGGGTGTAGACGGGTTGCCTAATGATTTTTATGTTAAGAACTGGGAAGTATGAGGAGATTTTTAGTGAGATTGTTCAATGTAATGAAGGAAGATGGGGCAATGGGTGAGCAGCAAAGAACTGCTGTTGTTGTATTAGTGCCAAAGGTGTGGACAGACCACGGTAGAAGATTACCGTGCAATATGCTTATGTGCGGTGATTATAAGTTATTTGCAAGGGTATTAGGGAACAGAATCAAACAGGTTTTAGGTAAAGTAATTGATAGAGGACAATATGGCATACCGGGTAGATCAATGTATGAAGGGCATGGAGCTATTAGGAGTTTTATAGAGCATAGGGGGGAGGGGGGGGGGGGTGTTTTGGCTTGGATTGGAGAGTGCTTATGATAGCGTAGAAAGGGATGCATTATGGAGTTTTATGCGTTGGTTGGGTTTCGGGAGGGAAATTGTTTCTTGGGCAAAAACTTTGTATCTGGGTGCAGTTATGAGAATACAGGTTAATGGACGACTAGGTGATCAGCATTCAGATGGGAAGGGGTTTGCGACAGGGATGTCCTCTGTCGCAAATTTTGTTTGCATGTCTTCAGGAACCCTTTTATAGGGCAGTTAGGTGGAGTATAGCGAGAGCGAGGGTTGGTGTTGCACGTGAAGGGGAAGCGGGTATAGTGGGTTACGTGGATGATACGACTGTCTTGGTGAGGGATGAGGGATTTACATAAGGTAGAAAGGGTGATAGACGTTTTTGGTGAGGCTACAGGGATGAAAATTAATGTAGTAAAGTCCAAGTATTTGGATCTAAGGGATAGCGTACATAATGGTGAGACTGTGAGAGGTGGGTGGCGTGTGGTAGATCAGCTGTTGATATGTGGGATAGTGTACATGCGGAATGATAGGGATGCACAAGAGGCAAATTCGAGGCGCACCGTGGATGGAGTTTTGAAAAGATTGGGAGGCTTGAGGGCAGAGCAATTATCGTTGCATCAAAGGGTTATAGTCACGAATGTCCTGTTGTATAGCAAGTTATGGCACGTGGTGGCAATATATCCGTTACGACGGTGTGAGGTGCAACGGTTGCAACTGCGGGTATTCAGATTTATATGGGGATCGGGTTGTGACTGGCTAAGTAGAGGGGTGGTGTCGCTTCCCGTTAGCCAGGGGGGGCTGGGGCTTATACCTCTTGAGAAGCGTATGTTGAGTGTGTTTCTGAAAAGGGGGTTTGTGAGGGAGGGGGTGAGGGGGGAGGCCTGAAAGACTGCGCATGGATATTGCAACGGTGGTGGAGGGGTAGGGATTTAATGTTTGGGGAGGCTATGTTGCGAGTTTTACTGAAGGTAAGGGATCCGAAACAAGCTTAAATTGAGGTTCTTGAGAGGCGTGGGGGGTGGGTCTGTGGTGGCGGCAGTTGAGGGGGCATACCCTATGTATGCATGGGGTTCTGTATGGAAAATGTCTTCAACAATACGTGTAAAATCAAGTGTCAGGGAGGTTATGTTTAGGTTTTACATGGGATCTTGCGTATGGGGTTGTGTTATTTAATAGGAGATTAAGGGAAGGTGGGGAGTTGCAAAGCGTAGTGGATGTCCGGAAACATATTTCACGCTGTGTACTTTTGTAATTGTTTAGAAGATGTGGGGTCTGGCTAAGTAGGGTAGTTAGGTTAGTGGGTGGGGAGGATTACAGGTGTTGCGGGTGTTAAGTTTAGATATAGGTGGGGGGAGTCAGCAGGTGGTGAATGCGGTTGCGTATGTGGTCACAGATTTTATTTATATATCTTGGGCAATGAGGGAGGTGGGAGTGAGCGGAAAGGAAAGAGTGTTAGGGGCCACGATGTATAGAACAAGTAGCCGCAATAGGGATCTTTATGGGGGAAGATGGGAGACAGCATTTACTGAAGGTTATCGTAGATTCAGGTTGAGGATTTAGAGATTTAGTGTCAAGTAAGGGTTGCGGCGGGCTAGTTTTCTTGAGTATGGACAGTGTGTATGGATGTTAGCGTGTGTGGTATGTTTGGTAATATAATAAATAAGCTTCTTTTGTGATGTGAGTTTGGTCTGGGTTGTTGTGTAAGATTGTTATTCACATTGTTTTTCAGAAGGTATTGAATTTAATATGTAAGTAGTGGTGTTTAACTACATGATTGTGTGTATAATGTGTGAGAGGGTACATTCACAGTATTTGTGTGTTTGATGGTTTGAGGTGAACACAAGGGCATGATCTAAGTATGTTCTGGATTCTCTCTTTTGTCCTCAAAGGTGTTTATACAAAGATAGTACTGTGGTGTATGTGATGTGTAGGTTTATATGTATTAAACACATGCTTGTTGTATGTTCCTTTCGTTATCTTTGTTTCAATTGTCATTTCAATGCACTTTGTATAGCATTATACAACGGTATCATTCTTACATATGAAGTAATTTTTTTAGACGCATTCTTTTGTGTCTGAGATTGTTGTATAAGGGTTTAAGTGTAAATGTATTGAGTCGGTTTTGAGATCTATGCTCTTTTCTTTGTATGTTTATTTGTATTTTGGTAATGTAAAGCTGTAATGTTAGGGATAAGTATGTAGATGTTCTAGTAGGATTATGATGTTAGGTTTTGGTTTATTGATTAATGAGAAGGCTGGAAGTAACTGTTACATTTTCTTGTATATATTATTTTCAATTGTATGAGTCTTGTCATATGTCAGTTAAATGTAAAATTTATATGGAAGTTAGGTTTTGAGTCATTGAATGTTTTTGTCAGTTCATGACCTGTTACGGTGTTTATTTGCAGCTATGTTATTGCCGTTAGTTATTATTGTATGTTATACAGATATATCTTGCAAGTATATAGGTGCAATCCATTTGTGTTAGTTTATTATGTGTTTGGTTTTCTTATGTCAATGGCCGAACCTTCAGGATTGAGATCCAAACTGTTTCCTTTTATTTTTATATTTATGTATACTGTATTGGTTATAAATAAAATATAAAAAATTGGGCGTCTCTGAATTTCATAAGATGATTGGTGGAATTTCGGTGTTGTACACAGGCGTTGTTTAAGTTGTCGTTCCTACATGCGTATATGTGTTCATTGAGGCGGGTGTCGAGGTTTCTTGCTGTTTCACCTACGTAGATCTTGTCACAGCCTCCACAGGGTATAGTGTAAACTCCTGCATTGACTGGTTCGTGGTGCTTGGGTTTTGTCCTGGTTAGATCCTTTATTGAAGTGGTAGAAGCGATGGCGACTCTGGTGTTAGCTTGTGAAAGTACTTTTGAGACGTTTAGTGCAACCTGGCTGTTGGGAAGAATTATAACTTTGTTGGGAGCGGTGTTGATGCGTGGAGAATTGATGATCTGAAAAGCTCTTTCCTTGCAGTCTTTGATGAAAAAAGAAGGAAATTGTAACTCAGTGAATGTTTGGTGAATGTAAGTACATTCTTCGTCAAGAAACTCAGGACTACAAATTCGGTATGCTCTTAGGAAAAACCCGATGATGATGCCTCTTTTGGTCTTGGTATCTTGACTGGGCCTTCTCACTGCAGCTTTATGTGAACCTTCTTCTTCTAATCTTCCTAGAAGATACATCACTGCCCTTAAGGACCTCTCCAACGACCCCAACATTATCGTCACCACCGCCGACAAAGGAGGTGGAGTCGTCATACTCAACACCAGTGACTACAACACTAAAATGATGGACCTTTTGAATGATCAATCTACATACGAACCCATCAGCACTCAACAGTGGGAGACGCTCACCAAAGACTTTCTATACAAAACCAGACAAATACTCAAACGCACTAGAGAAGGGAAGAAACTTGTGTACTTGTTACCAAGCAACCCTAAACCAGCACACATGTATGGTTTACCCAAGACCATAACACACATATTCCTCTCAGACCAATCACGTCAGGAATAGGCAGTGCTCCACACAAACTAGCCGGAGTTCTTGCCAAACATCTTTCCTGCCTTCTGGGGACCATCAGCCCCGCTCATCTTAAAAACTCAGGCGACCTTCTCAACCGCATCCGTAACCTCTCCATCCGTAACAAGAAACTAAGCAGTTTGGATGTGACTTCCCTCTTCACAAAAGTACCTACCAAAAAAGCCATCGAGGTTCTACGACGTAAAGTCAACCAGGACCTTAATCTTCCTTTACCTCCGGAGATTTTGTTGACTTGATTGAAAATCTGTGTTAACTTCAACTGTTTTTTTCCCTTTAATAACAAGCTCTACAAACAAACCTACGGCATGGGAATGGGGTCCCCAATAAGTGCCGTCCTAGCCAACTTATACTTGGAACACCTAGAGTCCGAACACTTCGCCAACATCATCCCTTCAAGCATCACTTGGTTACGTTACGTGGACGATGTCCCCGTATAACTCCAAAACGTTTTGATGTACGGGATCTTCAGGCAAGGCTCAACGCAGTTGAACCAGCGATTCAGTTTACACTAGAAGAAGAGTCCAATGACACGCTACCTTTCCTCGACGTCCTCATTCACAAGTAGACAACAACCTAAGATTTCAAGTTTATCGGAAACCCACCAATAAAATGATCCCCACACACTTCAGTCAAGTTTACCAAAACCAAAAGAGGCATTCATCATCGGGTTTTTCCTAAGAGCATCCCGAATTTGTAGTCCTGAGTTTCTTGACGAAGAATGTACTTACATTCACCAACATTCACTGATTTTACAATTTTCCTTCTTTTTTCATCAAAGACTGCAAAAAAAAGAGCTTTTCAGATCACCCAATTCTCCACGCATCAACACGCTCCCAAAAAAGTTAAAATTTTTTCCCAACAGCAAGGTTGCAAAAAACGTCTCAAAAGTACTTTCACAAGCTAACACCAGAGTCGCCATCGCTTCTCCCACTTCAATAAAGGATCAAACCCAGGACAAACCCAGCACCAACGAACCAGTCAATGCGGAGTTTACACTATCCCTGTGGAGGCTGTGACAAGATTACGTAGGTGAAACAGCAAGAAACCTCGACACCCGCCTCAATGAACACATATACGCATGTAGGAACGACAACTTAAAAAAACGCCTGTGTACAACACCGAAATTCCACCAATCATCTTATGAAATTCAGAGGGCGCCCAATTAGTGATAAAAAAAACTAATTTCCGCACACGCAAGTGCCTTGAATCAGCACTGATGCTGTTTCGAAAACAATTAAACAAAACAACGGCAGCTTCACCATCTCCCAAGTCTTAGCAAGAATCCTCCCGAAAACAGTAAACCTGCCATCACATTTGTTCTCCGTTATACTACACAAAGCACAGAGAGTGAACACTGAAAAAAAGCTGCCTCATTCCAGTTTATATTTGTCCAACCTATTTTTATGTTACCCCAAAGTAATAGCTTTTAAAATCCTTTTACTCATGTACGAATTAATTGCTCTACATATTGTATTACTTTTGTCACTACTATACTACTACCATAGTGACATCGAAATGTTACTCACTAGTATTGCCACCTCACATGAGCCTTTATTTCCCTCTGTGTCCCATGTATGGTTTGTAATGGTTGATACAGCTATGGAGAGCGAAACGTTGCCACAATAAATGTCACATAGTTGCAGTGTGTCTTTTACTTTACATATTTTCGGTAATTCTACAACTTTAATTTATACCCCTTACACTTATCGACATTGAACTTCATCTGCATTTTTCAGACAGGACATAATATGTCAAATCCTCCTGGGTTCATTGCTGTCATCCTTAGTCGAGGGAAAATTCAATAGACAGGAGTAGCGCGGGAGAGTTATTTATAGGTAACTCCATAGTTTCATTGGCTGGCTCTTGTTAAGGTAGGGTTAAGTCTCCAGTCCAATAATCCTACCTTTTTTTTCCCCCTCCCCAAAAGTGATAGTTTGATTGCCGGCTACTTGTTAAGGTTGGGTCAGTCGCAAGCTCAACTATCCCTTTCCCTCTCTTCCCCTCCCCGAAAGGGTGACGTGTGGGGTCCGGTCCAAACAGTAAAATCACTCGATCACAAGCTCCAACACTACTGTTAGTACACGCCTGACTCATATTTTAGCGGACTTATTGGTTGAAAGGCTTCACTTTTGACCAATAATTAACTTTGTCTTTCGTCTTTATTGTTAAATGTTTTAATAATCACCACATCTTTTGGTATTGTTACTTATATGAGAGAGTGATTTCTTAGCAGAGGGTAAATCTGGTCTCTCTTTACAGCTTGGAATGACCAGAGAGTTTGGAAGTTGGGTTGGGTCACCTGCCCAACCAATGATGAAAGAATAGAAGGGGAGACGGGAAAAAACTCTAAACGTCCTGTGGAGTCCCATGTTTAAATATTTACCTGTGATGTAAGCCACAACAGGACTAACCTTCCATTTAGCCAGTATGGTAAGGACTGTTTTTTGTCATTGAAAGTAATTACTCACGGCAAATACTCTGTTTGAAGGAACGAGCCGGTGGTGGTCACCAACACTGCTACCACCCCATCGCAACAGCTACGATTTCAACAACACAGTTGTCACCCAAACCACCTGACACCCATTTGCCATGCTTCTACAAAAAGCTACGTGAGTAGTGAATGTTTTGTCTCTTTGTTCAAATTTATTTGTTACAATCTTAAGTAATTAAATAATCAAACTACTCATTTGTGATTTTACTAGTAAGCATAATCACCGTATGTGATTTTCTTATTTACTATTGTTCGCTTGATACATTAGCTGAATTGATACTTTCTTGTCATATTTATATCTCTTATTTTTGTAAATACTATCAATTGAATATATTACTACATTAATAAATATCATTTTTACTAAATTTCAATTTACTCTTAACCATTTTTTGAAATTTAATAACATTACTTGTCTAATTACCTTTACCTGTTTGAATACACATTTATATCTAGATTACTTTATTACCTTGTATGCCATTAACCTAAAAAAAAAAAAAAAAATAAAAGTATAATACCAGTGCAATATTGAAAGATATAAACATTACTTTTTTTTTTGTAATCATTATTACTTACTACAATTTTATTACACACATATTACTACAGTCAATTTTACTTTGTACATTAAACTTTATTTTATACTTCCATACTTTTGTTGCCAAATTTTCAAGTTTTTATATTCAAACCAACCTTTATATTATATTGTACATGTGTATGGGTATGTCTACGCTACTTTCATATTATAACAAGACATTACCCATTGTGATTTTTTTATATCTTTTGGTACTTTAATTGTGCAATTTTATTTTGTCAATTTAAATCTATAGTTATAATCTTGCTCTTGTTCAACAACCATCTACCAGGACTCTAGTGCAATTGCAGGTTTACATTTCAAAATTTGTATTTTATATTATAGTTTATATTATAACTCCTACATCTGTCCATTTAATTTGCTTCCATTACTTATTTTGTCCAATATATTTTTCTCTATATTTTAGTTTTATATAATATCTAGTTTATATATCACATTGTTTTAAATACTCAAGGTGTATTCTAGGTGCTAAAAGTAGAATAATTTTCACAAGTTTTGCATTATATTCAAAGCTCTTTATTTTGATTCCATTTATTGTTCACCACAAACCTATCATTGTCCCTTTTATTATATTGTTAAATATAATTTAACTTTAAAAAATTACTTTATAGAGCAGGAAGGAAAAGAATGGCAGGAAAATGGCAGAAATCGTACCAATCCGTCATTCCTGGAGTGGAACTCAGTCGAGGCTCACTCCAATCACAGATACAGATACTAATGCGGAAAATAAAATCCCCAGTCCACCAATACACCAGTCGTTTAATTCTTCTTTGCAAATTACGGGTCTAAAGCAGCAAAACAACCAAAATACTCCTTTATCGTGGGACGCTTGCAGAGGCCAACGGCACTGTTCGGGCTTTCATGAGACACATAAAGGATCACTTGGACATGAAATATGGATCCAGGTTACAACCCTCTCCAGATGTGAAGAGTGAACAGGAAAAGGGGGGGGGTTGGCTGTACATTGCAGAGTCATTGTTTGCACAGAACTGCTAAATGCTCAAAAATGTAGTGAAGTTTGCAGTAACGGTCGAGAACAAAACCTAGTCATTGTGCTGTCTACACGCTCGGCGCAACATCCAGCACTTTGGAACAGCTGTTAAAAATTGGACCACTGTCTGAAAAAACTTCAAGTCAGCACCCAAATCTTGTCTGGCGGGATTTCACTTAAGGACTCCCCTGGCGGAAATGCAAATAATATTGTTGCAGTAATAACACCAGCAGGCAGCTTGATGAAAAACTCACATCGCGAGTATTACTTCTGCACAAAATTTCAATTTAAACAGCAAATAATTGAGCCTACTAGACTGGAGAATACACTAGATCATCTTCACTAACAATGATGATTGATAAGAATCTCCCATATCAAAAACAATAAACTCAGATACCACATAATGAGGTTCAGTCATGTATGCGCGGAGCCCCGACCGACATAATGAGATTAGTCACGAGGGAGCATTCACAAATTCAATTAATACAAAAACATATAGTGGAAAGTAAACAAGTCCTAACCGATAAAGCTGGGAAGATTACTAAAAGAACACAGACCACTTATGTAGAACGATTAACTCGGTACGCACACGATGTATGACACAAGGCTTATTCCTTAGATAAAGGAGGGTAGATGTAAAACAGAAAGAGGACAGGGTCTTTAAGGGACGGAACAGCTAAAGAGGGCTAAACGCGGTTCAATATATTGAAAATTGCGTAGGGTACATGGTCAGAGCCATAGCAGATCGAACTTAAGCTAAAGAAACCTTTAGGGTAGGCATCGCGGGAGAACTAAAAGCCATAACTGAACCCGAAAGAGACCAAGTCTTTTTCTCTATGCAAATCAAAATCGAGAACACCGTCCAGTATTGGCCCTATAAACAAGATGGGCTCTACACGATGGACAAACAGGAAATGCGTGGAGTATCACGTCCAATATGACTCAGTTTTTTGCAAGCCGCTAACCAGACTGAGAGTCGAAGATCAAATGAATTTTTTATGAGAGAGCCACAAAATTTGATTAACAAAGCCTATCCGATGTTATTGACGCAAATGACTTGAACAGGCGATAATGATGCATGCACTCTGCCCAGGGCCCGACTCATGGGAAAAACTCTGTGTTCATCAAGAACTGCACAGAAGCCTATCACGAGCTTTTCCATCTTAGGAGAGGGAGCATGACCGGGGGTCGTCTCAAGTTACTAAAAAAAAGCATAGCCCCACACACAAAGGGGCAGTAAGCAACAGCAAAAGAATACAGACCAATAGCACTAACACTCCCATTCATATAAAAACTTTGAAAAGGGTCCTAAGAAGCAAGATCACCAGATCTAGAAAAAAACATCAGTTTACACAACCCAGGGAACATGGGGTTAGAACAGGTCTTGTCTGTCTCAACTATTGGACCACTACGAACGGTCCTTAATGCACTAGAAGACAAAAAAGAATGCAGTGTAATCATTAAGACTTTGCAAAAGCCTTCGACAGTGTGACCATGGCTTAATAGCGAACAAAATGCGTGTTAAGGACTCACAGAAAAGTTCGGTCGCTGGATCTATAATTTCTCATATAAAGAACCGAGAGTAGTCGTCAAGAGTAAAGTCGAGCGCTACGGTGAAAAGCTCTGTTACAAGGAAGTACTCGCTCCCCATTGTTCTCATCTTATATCCAACATAAGCCAAGGATGTCAGAAGCACCGTGTCTTCCTTTGAGATGAACCCGAATTGCATGACAGTGTTTCATGCAGACAAGCAAAGCTCCTAGGCAGACATAACAATTCTTTCGTGGGCTGCAGAAAACAATATGAAGTTCAACGATGAGAAAATAAATTACTCAGATATGGTAACTGAGGAAATAAATCTTCATCAGAGGTACAAAACAAATTGGCCACAAAATAGAGCGAAAACCAACGTCAAAGACACTGGGAGTGAACCTGTCGGAGGGATCTCACATAAGGACATACATTGTATCATCGCATTGCTAGAAAAATGACAGGGCTGGATATGGAACTCAAAACTAGGGGGCCAAGCCCATGATGAACTTTTCATGTCATTGTTCTATCTAGGCTGGACTATTGTGCAACTAACAGACCTTTCAATGAGGTTCCTTTGGGCCATAGCCAATGTACAGAGCCCTTTACGGGCGATAACGGAGATCAAATAACTCATTTTTGGGAGCGCTTGAGGTTCTAAAATGTATTCGGAACTCAGGAGGGAGAGTCTGATATATACAATGGAAAATCCTAGAGGGGATAGTACGAACTGCCATACGAAAATCACCAATACGAAGCATAGACCTGGCAGACGATGCCATCCCACTGAAAAGCAGGGTGTCACTAGCAGTTAGAGGACCATACAATAAGTGTAAGGGGCGACGAATGTTAATGATCAGAACACAAAAGGGGATAACCACGACCTGCAGTCTTCAAGTGGCCACTGGACAAGCACTACAGTCAGTCTGTCGGGGGCTGTGGCTCGTATGTTGGTCTGCGGAGCCCGACGCGCAAGTGGTTGTCAGGCTATGATCACAGGAGGTGGTCTCCGACCGGGGCCGGGGGCGTTGACCCGGAACTCTCTCAGGTAAAACTCAGGTACTACTATATATTTCCAGCTCTATTATATGATCATCACTTTATATGTCTTAGTCTTAGTCATTATTTTAATTTGTTAATAATTAAGGTGCTCTTTATTAGATTAAGACTATTTACTTTGTTTTATATAATTCTAACTATAGATTCACTACAAGTTGTATGATTACAGCATTGATTGATACAACCTCTTATTTTATTGCTTAAAATGAATCAAAAGTTACTGTACTTACTACACTGCAGAACAATCAAAGGCATTTCAGTGCCAACAAAACTAACTATCTTTAACTCAATATCAGATCTTTAAGCAAGCATTACGAAGGGACTCATAGCATTACTAAATTCTTACATCGCCCACATAGTCCATATTAACTAACTGAAACTGGCTTTATAGCTGATAGTACAGATGTTATGATTTGGTTTACAAGCATACACAATGTAGGCAGACCAAAGGGGGTGCACAGCATCTACTACTCAGACAACAAGAATGTCTCACTAATACTTGACAGGGATAGAACATGGGGAATCTATATAGTAAATTCAAAGCCTCATACCTACAAAACCTTTCCACTGATCAACCTCTACGAGTTCCCGTCAACACATTAGCCAATTTAGTTCACTAGGAAGTATGATAACTGATGGCATGAACAAAGGATCATTATAAAACCTGAGTTACCCTCTCATCTCTGGAAGGACCGGACCACACGTTACTGAATTCACAAAAAATGAGTAAATGTATGTTACTACACAGTAAAAAACACCTACAAGAGTTACCGAGCTATTGTTTCCTACTTGCAATTGGACAACATATCCAATAAAATTCGGCATAATCTACAGATAATACCCAGACTACCCTACTTTCTCATAACAACTCTTGGTAAATACCCCAAGACATACTAAAGTCCACCTTCAGATTCACATGAGCAGCATTAATCACTTCAAACCGCAGTCGCCCAAACATTGATTGCACATGAGCTAGAAACTCTATACAGATATTGACGAATGTCTTAATACTTTTTAAAAAAACGACATACCTCTATACTAGCATGCCCTCAACAAATAACATATTGCCAGCAAAGTGGAGAAACGTCCCGGTAACCCCGCTTTCCAACTCATAAAAACAAATACCAACAGTCCCCACCCCTCCCCCCCACCTCAAAAAATCCAAACCCCCACCCCCCAACTCCCCAGCCTGGGTCACATCAACAGCGACCAAACAAAACGTTACTCGTCAATCCTAACAGCCTATTAAGAGGGCAAAAAAATTGTCATTATGAGAACAGATTATCAACTTACGTGGTGATATAATAAAGACCTGGAAAACCCTATCGAAATTTCTGGGAACAAAAAAAGATATCACGAAATAGAGAATAAATTAGAAAATCAGATGAAAGACCTCACACTCCCCACAGAACAGAACAGGACTCAATGATTTCTTCTCACTATAGGGGACAAAACTTGCCAATAAAATCCAAGCTCAGATACCACCAAATGACTACTCCCGGCAACTACGAACACACTGTTCTAGCTCGACTAACCCATACGAATCTCCCTTATTATCAAATGCACTAAAAAACATGCAGGAGATTTTAAGTACCTTACACCTTTATATACAAAAAAAGTGTCACAAGTGTATCTCCACTCATGAAAAACACTCTTTAACAATATTGAATCTCCCCTTCCTACGTATCAAAATAGCAAGGGTCATCCGATCACAAAGTAGGAGACCAAAAAGAGTTGGAATAACTATAGGGCCAATATAACATACCTCCTCTTCAAAAATCTTCGAAATTAATTCATAAACGAATCTACTCCTTATTATTCCAAAAACGTACTAACCTGCCAATTTTGGTCAGGCCTTAATAAAAATACTAATGATGCTATTATACAATGTAGAAACATAATATACACTGAATAGAGAAAAAAGAAGTCCATGGGTATCTTCATGACTTACGTAAAGCTTTTGATACAGTTGACCTTGACTTGCTCCAAGTAAAATTGTCAACTATGGTATAAGAGGGCACTCCCTCAACTATCAAGTCATCCCTCAGCAACAGAAGCAATATTGTGTACGGCAAATGGGCAAACTCTTCTGCGAACCCAATTACAGTTGGTGTCCCAACAGGGGAAGTGTCCTTGGCCTCTTCTCGTTTCCTATACTAAATGACCTTCAAAATGGCTTCGCAATTACTCAAACCACACTATTTGCAGATGGACAATACTACGTTTCTTCCTCGAGCCCAGTCACATAGCCAATACTGTAATACCGAATTACAGGAAATATCTACCTGGATGAGGACTAACAAATTACACTAAACATTGACAAAACTACTTCATTCAGTTTGGTAAACAGAGCTACAGATGTCCCTCTTAATAAGATAAACGGCTCACTATCACAAAGTAACAGAGGGAAAATTCTTGGAATCCACTTGATAATAGATCAATTTCATACACATATAAACAAATTTCTAAGAAAATTTCCAAGATGTTGCGTACTATCGAAGATACGGTACTATGTTCCACGTCAGCTTCCTGGCCTATATACTCTTTATTTACCTATCTTCACCTAGGTTTTGTGCATGGGGCTAACAACAAATACATCTCGACACTAATTACCCAACAAAAGGCTGCAGTTTAGATTGATAACAAATTTCACTACAGGCAGCACACTCCACCAATATTCAAATACATAAACCTACTCACATACAAACCATCCTATTATTATGCACTTTTAATACATAGCACACTTAACTTGTATAACTCCCCTAAACACCTCTCCTTGCAACCTCACAGAACACATGATTATAACACAAGGCAAGATCGACATTTGCTGTTCTCGTGTCTCTCACACTATGCAAAAAACTCAATGCACATAAAAGGGCCCTAAAATCTGGAATTCATTACCAGTAAATATAAAAGTAAACTTGGTGGCCTGGTGGTTATCTCTCGCTCCACGGTGAGGGCGGGTTCGATTCCCAGCCAGAGTAGAAAATTGGAGTGTTTTTCCACTGTTGTCTATGTTCCCCAATCGTAAAATGGGTACTGGGTGTTAGTCGACTGGTGTGGGTGCATCCTGGGACACTGACCTAGGAGCTGGTCACAGACGGGCGCGGGGGGTTGACCCGGACTTCTCCAGACTAAACTGTGTATAAATTTCAGTCTTACTCAAAGATCACTTACTCACCAAAAACCCAATATATATGATAACTGAACCTTATAAAATTGTATATCTAATGTTTTACATTATATCACATAAATTGTAAAACCTAAACGAAATTAAACTTTATTATTTTTTATTACACTACCCTAACAGAATCCTTCATATGATGAATGAAACCATATGACTGTCTTTGTAATATCACTTGTGCTTTATAGTAATTGTTTACATTAATGTTTTATCACTGATTTCATCACTTGCCTTAGTTAATCTTAAGTTAATATTTTAAGCCAGCCGTCATGCTTGCATAGTAAAGTGGCTTTGGCATGTGCTTTATTGTATGTTTTTGTACCTTGTATGTGTGCTCAAATTGATAATAAATAAATAATAACATATATACAGTACTCTCCAGACCCGGCTCCGTCTTCGGGTTGTGTGTCAGCATTGCAAGCCCTCTAAAAGTTGCACAGAGACGAATCATTTGTCCGTTTCTCTAAAGAGTGCTCATATGCCTCTCTTCTTTCCTCTAAGTCTTCAAGAGAGTTACTGTCTTCATATTTTTCTAGCAGAGAAGAGTCTAATAATGTGCCTTTACATCTGGACCTAGCCTCCAATATTTCTTGGCCGATCATCGGCCGTTAGGACCGTATGGGGGATGGGCATTTCATAGAAATAGAATTATAGGAACATGCAGAAGGCCTACTGGCCCATGCGGGGAAGGTCATTTACAAAACAACCTCTATAAAGCTACCCAAGAAATAAATACCGTACCATGACACCATTCAAACCAGCCTTCATCTACTATTTGTCCAGTCTATTCTTAAAAGTACCAAGGTTTAAGCCCTATCACCCACTGGGGAAGGACTGTTCACGCATCTACACCTTGTTAGAAAACCAGTACTTACTATTCTTTCTAATCCTAAATTTATCCACACTTAAATCCATTTTTTTGGTCTTACGGGTTCGACACCTTCAGAACTTATTATATCGCCTAGTTTATGCGTCATCCCTTATACACTTCACTGACCTTCCGTCTTCTCAGCATTGAGTGAGGAGGACGTGTTCTACACTGTGGCCTCTATAGTGTTCGGTGAGTTTCTTTTTCAACATGGCGCAGGCAGCCAGACGCCGCGTAACATGTGTGTTTGGAATTACCTTCGAGGGGCAGTGCTTGGCCATCAAATGGCGATATTATGCCGCGATAATCGAGACACTATGGTATCGCAAGAGGGATTGTGCGGTGTAGCGCTGAATGGTGTGACATGAATCTTTGTAAAGTTTAGTCAGCTCACGTTTACGAGAAAGTGCGTCGACAGTATCACGAGGTCAATTGGTGTTACCAGGTGTTGTCTGTGAAGCTACACGATGTTATCCGCCATAAATAATGGGTAAATTGAGAAAAGTACTTTGAGGCCTGATGCGGATGTATACGTGCTGCCCTGAGTAATACGGCTACCATACCACTGGCTACAGCGGGGAGGTGGCTGATGGCCCATATGAAGGACTACTGAGGAACTTTTTCGTAAAAATGACATTACGACATCCATCCCTTCATGTGTGATCTGCAAGCCTTCAGGACTCAAGTTTTTTGACTTATAGCAGGGCAACGCCGCACTTATAGGTTGTGTGGAGATACGGTATTTGGCGGTTGCAGGTGTGAAAGAGCCGAGGTGCCAGGGTTGTACAAAGAGCAAGGATTTAGGGAGGATGGTATAAAGGCAAGATGTGCCTGAAGCGAGCCTGAGAAACTCAGATTGTCTTGAGCGAAGAGGTTGAGAGGTCTCAGAACCCGGTGTGTGCTACACTCCGGAAGTGTCGCCTCCTTTGGAGGCAGCCCCAGAGGTGGAAACGCTTCGCGAGAAGAGAGGACAATGAATGTGGAGACTCATTGTCTCTGTGTTAGACGAATTATTTTCGTAGACAGCATGGTGTCTGCGACGGCACCCTCCCTAGACTTGGGGGAGGAGCTGAGGGCGGAGTGGATCACGGTGCACGTAGTAGTGGATCCACTGAGCCTTGCACGAAACAAACGGTGGAGGTGGAAATTCACCTGGATTGACACTGTGGACGACGAATGCAGTAGAAAGTGTAACTCGAAGCGCTTGTTACACTTCAGATTCTGATGATGTGTTAACGCCAGCCAAAGATCAGGAGAAATCATGGGGGATGTGGCACAGAAAGGGTCCTGTGTACCCAAAGCACAGGGGATGATCAGGAGTGCTCTCTAATGGAGGGGACGGAAAATTGGAAACAAAAAAATCTAGTGAAAAAACATTCAGTGGCGAAAGGAAAACATATTGTCGATTTTTGTGCTCACAATAAAACATTAATGGTTTGCGAACTGTACGAAAGGGTGTGGTACGTGATTTATGGTGCGTACTAATGTGGACGTGGGTGTTCATACAGGCACCAAATCATAAATTGTGGTAGTGAATTGGGATAGAAGGATATAATGTGTACAGGGAGAATGCATTCGGTTGAAAGGTGGCGTTGCCATCATGATCAGGGAGGACTAGCGTTTGTTGTGAGACGTAGTGAGGGGGGGAGGGGAGGATAAAAAAAGGGGGTGGACGGGCTATGGGACGGGGGAAGGTGGCTTTTGTGTTGTGTAGGGTCCAGTGAGAATGATGGGGTGCAAAAGCCACCTTTGTGGAAAGAGGTGTTAATTTATTATTTGTGGTCATCCTGAAGTAGCTAGGTAGGCCGGGGATTGGAATTGGTGATCGGCTTAAGGATGTCGACTCGGGGAAGTGGGTACTTTTCAGGGTATTGGAGATTTTAATGTTCAGGGGTGGGATTAAAGGACCGTGGTGGGGGGGGGAGAGGTTGAGCTATCTTTTGTACGTCGTGGGTATTGCGGCCGATTGTGAATAGAGTGTACGTGTCACGCACCATCGTAGTTTAATAGTGTGCGTGTTTTAGATGTGGTGTTTTTGATCTAGAGGAGTTCTTTGGAGCAGGGTGGGAGGGTTTACATAAGAGGGGTCGTAGTTATTGGAAATTGGAATGTTTAAATTGTTAAAGGGGAGGAGAATGGAAATCTTTGACTGTTTTTGGGAGGGTTTTTATGCAGTGGCTCCTGGGGATAGATACTTGGTTATGGTGGTTGGGATGGTGGTGGCTAAGAACGTATTCATGGGATTACTATGTTAGGGTTGGGAGGGAAAGTAATCAACGTTTATATGGGGGCTACAGGTATTTAGAAGGACAGTTACGCTATTGATATGTGGTGAGGTGCGAGTTACCTGTGGAGGAAAATGAGAGGTTTCCGACAGCACGTATTAAGGGTTTGCATAATGATGATTTGATGGTGCACGTGTGGTGGAGCGGTTGGAGGAGGTTCTTTACGGGGCATCGCCTTCGGCTTGTGCGTTAGTGGACAGCAGAGAGGAGGGCAGCCACGGAGATGATGGGGATTAACAGTTCAAGTGGGCTGGGGAGGGGGGGGGGTATAGGGCCGGGCAAGGTATTGAATGTCGATGAGGTATGGTGTATATATTGTCATGGTTTAGTCATAGGCACAAATGTGGGTATACGCGATGATGCTTTAGGAAATGGGTGGTTATGTGCAATGGAGCTTGAGGTAGAGATAGGGAGACTTTGGAAGGACAGATTACGGAAGGGAATTTGGAGAGCTCCAAGTAGTGCAAGTTTAGGTAAGGCCCGGGTGAGATGGGTTGCTAATGATTTTATGTTGAGAACTGGGAAGTATTGAGGAGTTTTTAGTCAGATTTTTCAATGTAATGAAGGAAGATGGGCAAAGGCGGTGAGCAGCAAAGGAATGCTGTGTTGTATTAGTGCGAAGGGTGGACAGACCACGGTAAGAAGTTTTACCGTGGCATATCGCTTATGTGCGGTGATTATAAGTAATTTGCAAGGGTATTAGGGAAAAGAAACAAAACAGGTTTAGGTAAAGTAATTGATAGAGGACACTAATGGCATAGGGTAGATCAATGTAGAAGGGCATGGAGTATTAGGAGTTTTCATAGAGCAATAGGGGGGAGGGGGGAGGCGGGATTATATCTTAGGTGTGTGTTTGGTGTTTCAAGCTTTATGTTGTTTTGGTCTGGGTTGGAGAGCTGCTTATGATAGCGTAGAAAGGGAAGGATTATGAGTTTTATGCGTTGGTTGGGTTACGGGAGGAAATTGTTTCTTGGGCAAAAAACTTTGTATTTGGGTGCAGTTATGAGAATAAGTTAATGACGACAGTGAAGCATTCAAGCAGGGAAGGGGTTTGCGAGGGGATGCCTTGTCGCAAATTATGTTTGCTGCCTTCAAGAACCCTTTTATGGGAGTTAGGTGGAGTATAGCGAGAGCGTGGGTTGGTGTTGCAGTGAAGGGGAGCGGGTATAGTGGGTTACGTGGGATACGACTGTTTGGTGAGGGATTGAGGATTTACATAAGTGCAGGGTGATCGAGTTTTTGGTGAGTACAGGGATGAACTCCTGTAGTAACGATCCCACAGAATTTGGATCTAGGGGATAGCGTACATACTGGTGAGACTGTTGAGGGTGGGTGGGTGAGGTAGATCAGCTGTTGATATTGGGAGAGTGTACATGCGGCTGATAGGGATGCAAAGAGCAAATTCGAGGCGCACCGTGGATGGAGTTTTGAAAAGATTGGGAGGCTTGAGGTGAGAGCAATTATCGTTGCATCAAAGGGTTATAGACTCGAATGCTGTTGTATAGCCAGTATGGCACGTGGTGCCATATAATCGTTACGCCGGTGTGAGTCCACGGTTGCACTGGGGTATTCAGATTTATATGGGGATGGGTTGTGATGGCTAAAAAAAGGGTAGAGGGGTGGTGTCGCATCGTTAGCAGGGGGGTGGGGCTTACTATTGAGACGGTATGTTGAGTGTGTTTATGAAAAGGTGTTTGTGGGGAAGGGGGTGAGGGGGGCGGCCTTGAAAGACAGCGCATGATATGAACGGTGGTGCCGAAGGGGTAGGGGCGGAATTTTTTTTTTTTTTTGTTTTTTTTTTTTTTTTTTTTTTTTTTTTTTTTTTTTTTTTTTTTTTTTGTTTTTTTTTTTTTTTTTTTTTTTTTTTTTTTTATTTATTTTTGATTTTTATTTTTTTTTTTTTTTTTTTTTTGTTGTTTTTTTTTTTTTTTTTTTTTTTTTTTTTTTTTTTGTGTTTTTTTTTTTTTTATTTTTTTTTTTTTTTTTTTTTTTTTTTTTTTTTTTCTTTTTTTTTTTTTTTTTTTTTTTTTTTTTTTTTTTTTTTTTTTCATTTTTTTTTTTTTTTATTTGTTTTTTTTTTTTTTTTATATTTTTTTTTTTATTTTCTTTTTTTTTTTTTTTTATTTTTTTTTTTTTTTTTTTTTTTTTTTTTTTTTTTAATGTTGGGGAGTCTGTTGGGGAGTTTATGAAAGGTAAGGGATCCGAAAACAGTTACATTGCAGGTTCTTGAGAGGGGTGGGTGGTGGGTCTGTGTGCGGCAGGTGAGGGGGCATACCCTTGTATGCATGGGGTTTCTGTTAGGGGGATAAGGTCTTCAACAATACGTGTAAAACAAGTGTCTGAGGTTATGTTTAGTTTTTTAATGGATCTTGCCGTTGGGTTTGTGTGTGGGGTGTTCATTTAATAGGAGCTTACGCTGGGGCGGGAGGGAGTGCAAAGGTCGGGATGTCCGGAAACTATGATTTCACGCTGTGTATTTTGTATTGTTTGAGATGTGAGGGTCTGGTAAGTAGGGTAGTTAGAGTTAGTGGGTGGGGATGGATTACAGTGTTGCGGGTTGTTAAGTTTAAGATATATGGTGGGGGGAGTCAGCAGGTGGTGGAAGCGGTTTGAGGTCTGTGGTCACAGTTTTATTTATAATCTTGGGCAATGAGAGGGAGGTGGGAGTCGAGGAAAGGAATTAAGAGTGTTAGGGGCCAGATGTATAGAAACAAGTGCCGCACTAGGATCTTTATGGGGAAAGATGGGAGACCAGCATTTTTACTGAAGGATATCGTAGATTCTGGTTGAAGGAATTAACGAGATTTAAGTGTAAAGTAAGGGGGTTGCGGGGGCTAGTTTTCTTGAGTATGGAAAGGTGTATAGATGTTAGGTGTGTGGTATGTTTGTAATCATAATAAATAAGTTCTTTTGTGATGGGAGTTTGATGGGGGGTAGTTGTGTAAGATATGTTATTCACATTGTTTTCAGAAGGTATCGGAATTTACTAAGTAAGTAGTGGTTGTTTCACTACATGATTGTGTGTAAATGTGTGAGAGGGTACATCTCACAGTATTTGTGTGTTTGATGGTATGTTGATGGTTTGAGGTGACACAAGGCATGATTACGATGTCATGGATCTCTTTTGTCCTAAAGGTGTTATAACAAAGATAGTACTGTGGTGTTTTTTTTGTTTTTATTTTATTACTTTTTTTTTTTTTTATTTATTGATAATTTTTGTTTTATTTTAGTTTTTTTTTTTTTTTTTATTTTTTTTTTAATATATTTTATAATTAATTTTTTATTTTTATGTTTATTCTATTTTATACTTTTAAATATTTTTATTAATAATATGATATAATCATAGAAAAATCATTATTTCTTGTAAATTTGTTATGAAATTATTAATTTAGTATTTTATATTTTTTTTTTTAGTTATTTTTTATATTTTATAATTTTTATGTGATGTGGAGGTTTATATGTATTAACACTGCTTGTTGTAAGTTCCCTTTGTTACTTTGTTTCAATTGTCATTTCAATGCACTTTGTATAGCATTATACAACGGTTTTGTTCTTTTACCTTATGAAGTATTTTTTTTTTTTTTTTTTTTTTTTTTTTTTTTTCTTTTTTTTTTTTTTTTTTTTTTTTTTTTTTTTTTTTTTTGCGCATTCCTTTTGTGTCCTGAGATTGTTGTATCGGGTTTAAGTTAATGTAAAGAGTCCGGTTTGAGGCTCTAAGCTTTGTTCTTAGGATGTTTATTTGTATTTTGGTATATGTAAAGCTGTAATGTTAGGAATAAGTTTGTAGATGTTCTGAGTAGGATTATGATGTTAAGGTTTTGGTTTATTGATTGAATGAGAGGCTGGAAGTAACTGTTACATTTTCTTTTATATATTATTTTCAATTGTATGAGTCTTGGTCATATGTATGTTATATGTAAATTTATATGGAAGTTAGGTTTTGAGTCATGAAGGTTTTTGTCCAGTTCATGACCCTGTTTACGGTGTTTTTTATGCTATGTTATTGCGTAAGTTATTTATTGTATGTTATACAGATAGATTTGAGTATCTAGTGCAATCCATTTGTGTTAGTTTATTATGTGTTTGGTTTTCTTATGTCAATGGCCGAACCTTCAGAATTGAGATCCATACTGTTTCCTTTTTATTATTATATTTATGTATACTGTATTGGTTATAAATAAAATATAAAAAAAAAATACACTTCAATGATATCTTCCCTCATTCTACGCCTCTCCAGAGAGAGGAGATTTAAGCTTTAAGTATCTTTAATGGGAGGTTCCTTGTACGTAAATATTTTAGTCATTGTTCTCTGTATTGTTCTCTAATGTGTTTATAGCATTCTGTAGTAAGGGGACCAAAACTGAGCAGCATAATCTAAATGGAGCCGCCTAGTGAAGTATAAGACTGTTAAAATAAATTCTGGCTTCTGTTACTTTATATTCCTGAGGATAAATCAAAATGTAATCTGTTGGCCTTGCTGGCACACTAAGGCACTGCTGTCTTGCTTTGATTTTGCTCACCATTGACTCCAGTTCTTTTTCCACTTCTGTTTTGATTAAGCTCTTCTTCCCTTGATTATACTTCAAGGGTTATTTAATTACCAAGGGCTAGTACCTTACACTTAGTAAGTAAAAAGGACAACGTTGCAAACTAATGTGACATTTATTGTGGAACGATTTCGTCTCCAGGAGTGAAGCTATATCAGCCATTACAAACAATACATGGACACAGAGGGTATATAAAGGCCTCAGCGTGAGTTTTGCAATATTAGATGTAGGTAACATTTCGTGTTACTCGTGGTAGTAGTAGTAGTAGTAGTAGTAGTGACAATAAGTTAATACAATATGATATTGTATTACTTTTGTCACTACTATACTACTACCATAGTGACATCGAAATGTTACTCACTAGTATTGCCACCTCACATGAGCCTTTATTTCCCTCTGTGTCCCATGTATGGTTTGTAATGGTTGATACAGCTATGGAGAGCGAAACGTTGCCACAATAAATGTCACATAGTTGCAGTGTGTCTTTTACTTTACATATTTTCGGTAATTCTACAACTTTAATTTATACCCCTTACACTTATCGACATTGAACTTCATCTGCATTTTTCAGACAGGACATAATATGTCAAATCCTCCTGGGTTCATTGCTGTCATCCTTAGTCGAGGGAAAATTCAATAGACAGGAGTAGCGCGGGAGAGTTATTTATAGGTAACTCCATAGTTTCATTGGCTGGCTCTTGTTAAGGTAGGGTTAAGTCTCCAGTCCAATAATCCTACCTTTTTTTTCCCCCTCCCCAAAAGTGATAGTTTGATTGCCGGCTACTTGTTAAGGTTGGGTCAGTCGCAAGCTCAACTATCCCTTTCCCTCTCTTCCCCTCCCCGAAAGGGTGACGTGTGGGGTCCGGTCCAAACAGTAAAATCACTCGATCACAAGCTCCAACACTACTGTTAGTACACGCCTGACTCATATTTTAGCGGACTTATTGGTTGAAAGGCTTCACTTTTGACCAATAATTAACTTTGTCTTTCGTCTTTATTGTTAAATGTTTTAATAATCACCACATCTTTTGGTATTGTTACTTATATGAGAGAGTGATTTCTTAGCAGAGGGTAAATCTGGTCTCTCTTTACAGCTTGGAATGACCAGAGAGTTTGGAAGTTGGGTTGGGTCACCTGCCCAACCAATGATGAAAGAATAGAAGGGGAGACGGGAAAAAACTCTAAACGTCCTGTGGAGTCCCATGTTTAAATATTTACCTGTGATGTAAGCCACAACAGGACTAACCTTCCATTTAGCCAGTATGGTAAGGACTGTTTTTTGTCATTGAAAGTAATTACTCACGGCAAATACTCTGTTTGAAGGAACGAGCCGGTGGTGGTCACCAACACTGCTACCACCCCATCGCAACAGCTACGATTTCAACAACACAGTTGTCACCCAAACCACCTGACACCCATTTGCCATGCTTCTAC
>NC_069451.1:36914192-36936476 GCF_026875155.1 Cherax quadricarinatus | reverse complement strand
CTGTATAAGTGGGGGCTTACTGTATATTATTCCATTGATGTTTATAGGTTGTATGTATTGAAAAATGTAAAAAGATATTTTTGTACAGCCTCTCCTCACTGAGCAGCCTACTTGTTTGCCGGTGACTCGGACTTACAACAGACTCTCTGACCAGCATGCATTCTTAAATGTATATTTAACCTTATTTCCTCTATTCTTTTTAATCCAATATACAGTACACTACTATATAAACATTTACAAATACAGTAGGGCCCTGCTTTATGGCATTCCACTTATATGGCTATTTCAGATTATGAGCAAAACTCACTATATGGTTCCTTCTGTCTTTCTAATAATGGTGCACCCCACCCAAGTTGTTTACCTTCTCTGTGAGCACATCTATCTATTATGTCAGGAAACTTTAAAAAATTTCAAGTGTTTTAAAGTTACAGGTCTCCCTCAACATTCGCGTTTTCAACTTTCGCAGGCTTCACACATTGACGAATTCCCAGCCACCATATTCCCAGCCGCCAAATTATATTTAAGTTCATGCCACCTGCGCATCCCTACTAGCCTCCCTTCGGCCCCTGCAACTGGCAGCCAGCCCGCCTGCCACTCAGTGTGGTGAGTGTTTTGTTTGTTTATTATTTGCTATTAAACTACGGTATAAATTATGTCAACCCATTCATGACTGCATATTGGAATGGCCATTTGGACAGGTATTGGATGGTGACATCACTTGTTTACTCTTGAACACTGCAAAGAATCAAACATTTCTGTTACTGCTACTGCTAATAATAATAATAATAATAATAATAATAATAATAATAATAATAAGTAAGAAGAAGAAGAAGAAGAAGAAAGAAGAAGAAGAATATGATAGAATTGAAGAAGGAAATTGTACAAAAATACTAGGGTTGAAGCAGTGGTGGAGGCATCATGAGTCAGTTTGGCTTTATTTATGCTGGAGTGAGCATCAGCCTCTGTGCTCTTCCAAACATTTCACAATAATTCATTGTGTTTGGTGCTTGTGGATTGAGTGTGACTGCAGTGGTGGAGGGAGTGGTTGAGGCAGTGGTTGAGGCAGTGGTTGAAGCAGTGGTTGAAGCAGTGGTAGAGGCAGTGGTGGAGGCAGTGGTTGAGGCAGTGGTTGAGGGCAGCAGTGGAGGCAGTAGTGGAAGCAGTGGTTGAGACAGTGGTTGAGGCAGTGGTTGAGGCAGTGGTTGAGGCAGTGGTTGAGGCAGTGGTTGAGGCAGTGGTTGAGGCAGTGGTTGAGGCAGTGGTTGAGGCAGTGGTTGAGGCAGTGGTTGAGGCAGTGGTTGAGGCATGGTAGAGGCAGTGGTATTAATGAACATATATGTTATTATATACCACTGTAAAAGAAGAAATTAAAAGAGAATATTGGAAAGAGTAAGGTGTTGAAGATAACAAAAAGATTAGTGTGACAAAAGATTGTATATCAGATTTGAGGGAGAGAGTATGGAGGAGGTGAAATGTATCCAGATTATTTAGGAGTGGAACGTGTCAACAGATGGGTCTATGAAGGTGAGAGTGAATCATAGAATTGATGAGGGAAAAAGGTGAGTGGTGCACTTAGGAGTCTGTGGGACAAAAAAACTTTGTCCATGAAATCAAAGAGGAGAATGTATGAGAGTATAGCTGTACCAACACCTTGTATAGTGTGAAGCATGGGTGATGAATGTTGCAACGAGGAGGAAGCTGGAGGCAGTTGGAGATGTCTTGTCTGAGGGCAATGTGTAGTGTATGAATATTAATGCAGAGAATTTGGTAGTTTGGATATTAAGAGAAGGTTGTGGGATTACAAAACTATTATCCAGAGGACTGAGGAGGGGTTGTGAGGTGGTTAGGGACATGTAGAGAGAATGGAACAAAACAGAATGACTTTTAGAGTGTTATAAATCTGTAGGGAGGGAAGGTGGGGTAGGGGTTGGCCTAGGAAGGGTTGGAGGGGGGGTAAAGGAGGTTTTGTGTGCAAGGGGCTTGGACTTTCAGCAAGCATGCATGAGCATATTTGATAGGAGGAATGGAGACAAATGGTTTTTAATACTTGATGTGCTGTTGGAGTGTGAGGACTTGAGTCCTGGAGATGGGAAGTACAGTGTCTGCACTCTGAAGGAGGGGTGTTAATGTTGCAGTTTTATAACTGTAGTTTAAAGCACCCCTCTGGCAAGACAGTGATGGAGTGAATGATGATGAGAGTTTTTCTTTTTCTGGCCACCCTGCTTTGGTGGGAATTGGCCAATGTGTTAAAAAAAAAGTTATAATAATAATAATAATGATATTCTTAATATTTTTTTTTTATTATCACACTGGCCGATTCCCACCAAGGCAGGGTGGCCCGAAAAAGAAAACTTTCACCATCATTCACTCCATCACTGTCTTGCCAGAAGGGTGCTTTACACTACAGTTTTTTAAACGGCAACATTAACACCCCTCCTTCAGAGTGCAGGCACTGTACTTCCCATCTCCGGGGACTCAAGTCCGGCCTGCGGTTTCCCTAAACCCTTCATAAAGTTACTATGCTACACTCCAACAGCACGTAAGTATTAAAAACCATTTGTCTCCATTCACTCCCTATCAAACACGCTCACGCATCCCTGTGGAAGTCCAAGCCCCCGCAAAACAAAACCTCCTTTACCCCCTCCCCAACCTTTCCTAGGCCGACCCTACCCCGCCTTCCTTAATAATAATAATAATACAAATAATAATAATAATAATAATAAATGTTATTAATAATAATAATACGATAAAATTTGAAGAAGGAAATTGTTCAAAAACACGAGGGTTGAAGCAGTGGTGGGAGGCATGGTGATCAGTTTGGCTTTGTTTATGCTGGAGTGCCCATTAGCCTCCTTTCTCTTCCAAACATTTCACAAAAATTTTCATTGTGTTTGGTGCTTGTAGATTGAGTGCGACTGATACATAATTAACCAGGGGCCCACAGAAAATTTCCCCTAGTGCCACCCTTTGGTAAAGAAATTGAGGAACACAATAGAAATTGAAGAAAGGAAAGTGTACAAAAATATGAGGCGGTGCACCGCAGCGGTTGAGGCAGTGGTAGAGGCAGTGGTAGAGGCAGTGGTTGAGGGAGGGGGTATTTAATAACATACATGGTATTAAGCCCTAACATGTATGTATGTATGTATATACATTGGACCCCCGCTTAACGATCACCTCCAAATGCGACCAATTATGTAAGTGTGTTTGTACATGTATGTTTGGGGGTCTGAAATGGACTAATCTACTTCACAATATTCCTTGTGGGAACAAATTCGGTCAGTACTGGTACCTGAACATACTTCTGGAATGAAAAAAGATCGTTAATTGGGGGTCCACTGTAGTACAATATTTTACAATATTTTCATGTGTTTTATGATTGTTCATGGTTCAAGAAGTTAAGGAAGCAGTATTGTATTATATTTCCCTACAATATACATGTATTGGTGCACGAAACATTCGTGATTTTTCATCTTTCGTGAGGCTCTTGATCCTATAACTCTCACGAATGTTGAGGGAGGCCTATATTGCATATTTTATATGTACTCTGATAATTATACTTATGTGTACCTGTACCAAAATATGTTTACGCACTGTGCTGGTGTGCAAGTACACATTAAAATTGCTAAGAGTGTCCTCTAGTTTTAACTCTTTCAGGGTCGACAGGCCCTCTCAGAGACCTGTTCTCAGGGTCGGCCAAATTTAAAAAAAAAAAAAAAAAAAATTTTCTAATGAAAAGATAGAGAATCTTTTCCCGATCATAATGACACCAAAAGTATGAAATTTGATGGAAAGCTTATGAAATTATGCTCTCACGAAGTTAGCGGTCTCGACGATGTTTACGCATCGGCAATTTTGCCCACTTTGAGCCCTATTTTCGGCCAATTCCAGTATACTTGTCGACAAAAATCATAACTATTTCGCTAGAACTCCATTTTTTCTATCGAATGAGTACAAGAAATCACCCATTTACCGATTTAAACTATCCAATACAGTGGTCAGAATTTAGCAATTTTGCCAATTTCACACAAATTTCAAAAGATGCCAATTTCCGAATAGGGTCCAGAATAAACAAGAAAGACATTCCTGGCACTAAAATAACATTTCCTCTGTTCATTCATCACGTCCCCATGCCCCTCTTACATTCTTTTGCTTTCCACTTTGAATTTTTATTCTCACAAAAAAATAGAAGATTTACTCTTATGCAGACTATGCTTTGGTGTAGAAATGGTATAAAATAATATCAGCACACTTTGGAAAGAATATTAGACTCACCAGTTGACGTGTATTGGACGCATAGCATGATTTGTTTACTTTTGAACTTTGGGTAAAAATCGAACATTTCTGCTACTTTGAGCTCAATTTCAAGGTACTTTTCTTTGTAAAACCAGTCAAAATCATCTCAATTTCAGTAATATGTCTTTCATTCTATAAAATGAGACCAGGAAAACTAGAATACAACAATAAGTACCATACGAAAATACAGTGCAAAGTCGCTGTTTTAATCCAAAAACACGGTCAAAGTTTTTTTTCTCATTACGCACTGTGTGCTGCAGGATTTTTTTATACCATGCACACTGACCACATAGACCCATTCTTTCATATGTAGGCCTACCAGCTTTCTCTCACTAGATTTGAGGGCGCTAGAATTTAGGCGTACTAGTACGTCAAAAACCCTGGCTCGTAAGCCGTACTAGTACGGCCGAAACCCTGAAAGGGTTAAAACTCATAGTAATAATACCAACAGTACATAATAATAATTTCCTCTTTGGCATTAACCTCCTAACTGTCCAAACATAGATCTACATTCTTACCACTAGTGCTCCAAACGTAGTCTCCATTTTATTTGTCCTGCCTCCAAATTAGGCACGATTGGCCTGAGATGCCTGGTCAACTAGAATGAGTCTTAACACTCAGTGTGCACAGTATTAAAAAATCTGGGACCACTTAGTTCCTTGTGGGAGTACCAGTTCAATTGAGTGCTAGCTAGAGCAAACAACATGGCAAATACCAGGAATTCACTGATGTCATGTAGTATTAACACTCCCATTTTAAGTGAAAATTGTTGTTGACCTCGAGTTTAGTGGCTTTGAGGTGGATGTGGCCACACATGCTCGAGGAAATGTTAAAATCTTGATAAAAACTCATGTGCAACATTTGTGCAGCACCCTTTCAATTTTGGTACCATGGTAGTGTCATCCTGCTAGGATGTCATATAATCTATGCCCTAAGTAAGAGAAACAATTCTGGAATGTGCAAATACATGTTTGGCAGGCAGACAGGCTGGCTGGCTGGCTGGCTTGCTGGCTCTATCTGTCTGTCTGTCTGTGTAGCTCTGTAGCTCTCTTAGCTCTGTTTTTTATCTGTCTCTGCTTATCTGTCTTTCTGTCTACTTGTCTCTCTCTCTGCTTGTCTCTCTGTCTTAGAGAGAGCCACTCGTGAACCAAAATGTATTACACACGACTGCATCGTCACATCTGATTCTGAGCAAGTTTTAAATACGTATTTCTTGCCAGACTTTTTTTTTTTTTTAGATTTGCCACCGATGTGGCTAGTTAATTGTGCACCTCATATCCATCCTGTGGACAGTAGTGCAAGAGCATATGGATACATGAAAGGCCTAGGAACTAGGCCCAAAAAGGGTCAGCAGGTGTACATATGGATTTATAGCTGACCTAATTTTGGGTTTTGTTCATGAAGAATTCATTTGGATTGTCGACCCTTAATCTGGGCAGCAGCTCGCTGAAGATTGAGTCATATTGGGACTTTAATATCTCACTCATTTCTTGGCTGTCATCTGTGTATGTCCCATCCTGCCTAAGCAGAGGCCCAATACTGGATGTTGTTTTTCCCTTAGATTATGCATAAGAGAGGAAGTATTTTTTCTTTTTATCAATTTCCTTTATGGCTTTTAATCCTTCCTGTGATTCTTGTCTCTTGTAAGATTCCTTCAGCTTAACTTCAGTATTTGCAGTTTCATTGACCAGTGCCTCCCTTCATCTTTCATATATATTGGCCCCTCTCAGCAGCTCTGTGACTTATTGCCTGGTGAAGATACTTGTCGAATTTCCTCTTGAAGGCTTCTACGCTTGTCTCAGCCATGTTTCTAATATCTTCTGGTAAGATCTTGATTAGTCTGGGACCCGGATTTTTGGTCAGTGTTTCCTTATTGTCCCCACTGCACCCCTACTCCTCACTGGGTTTATTTTACACTTCCTTCCATATCTCTCACTCCAGTGTGTTCTTATGGCAGTGTGCAGATTTGGGACCAGGCCCTCGAGTACTTTCCAGGTACAGTGGAACCTCAAATATCGAACTTTCTTCGGTCCAGAAGGTTGTCCAAGTGCCGTTACCGAATAAATTTATTCCTATCAGGAATAATGTAAATTAGATTAGTCCATTTCAGACCCTCGAAAATACACTTAACCCTTTCAGGGTCCGTCCCGTAGATCTACGGCTTTACGTTCAGGGTCCAAACCGTAGATCTACGCCATGAGCTCAGCTCACTCTGATAAACTGTGAGTGGTACATTTGGGCCTAGATATGAGAGAATACATCTATGTGGTATGTGTGCACCACATAAAACAGATCCTGCAGCACACTGTGTATAATGAGAGAAAAAAAATGAAATCATGATTTTTCGATTAAAACAGCAACTTTGCAGTGTTTTTTTCGTATGTTTTTTATAGTTGTATTTGCGATTTCTTGGTCTTCATTTGATAGAATGGAAGACATTATTACAGAAATAGAGATGATTTTGATTGGTTTTAGCACTGGAAATGGCTTGAAACTGAGCTCAAAGTAGCAGAAATGTTAAATTTTTGCCGATATTCAAGAGTAAACAAACGACCTCACACATCTAATACACGTCAGCTGGTGGGTCTAATATACATTCACAAATATGGTGATGATATTTATACAATTATTACAGTATTGCATAACAGTAAATCTTCTATTTTTTGGTTGTGAATAAAAATTCATTATGTGAATAAAAATCAAAATGGAATTTATTTGTAAGCCTCAAATACATAACTAATGAACAGAGGAAATGTTAGTTTAGTGCCAGGAATGCCTACATTGTTCATTCTGGACCCTGTTATGAAATTGGATATTTTGACTTTGTGTTAAATTGGCCCAATTAACAATTTCCGATCACTTATTTTGTAGTTGAAACAGTTGACTTGGCGTTTCTTGTGCTCAATCGATAGAAGTAATACTAGTGAAATAGCTAAGAATTTGGTTGACTGGAATAATGTAATTTGCTAAAATGGGAGTCAAAGTTGGCAAAATCGCCGATTTGTAAAAAATTCGCTGACACATCAAAATTCGCGGGGAGCATAATTTCGTCAATTTTCCACCAAATTTCGTACTTTTTGTTTTATTACCTTCACAAAAAATTCTCTATGATTTCTTAAGAAAAAATAACAATTTTTTTTTTTTTAAAATTCTTGGACACTGGTGCGTGACTCCAGATTTGGGCCTTGGACCCTGAAAGGGTTAAAAAAGCACTTACAAAAATTATTATTATTATTTTTTTTTATTATCACACTGGCCGATTCCTACCAAGGCAGGGTGGCCCAAAAAAGAAAAACTTTCACCATCATTCACTCCACACTGTCTTGCCAGGGAAAGGGTGCTTTACACTACAGTTTTTAAACTGCAACATTAACACCCCTCCTTCAGAGTGCAGGCACTGTACTTCCCATCTCCAGGACTCAAGTCCGGCCTGCCGGTTTCCCTGGACCCCTTCATAAATGTTACTTTGCTCACACTCCAACAGCACGTCAAGTATAAAAACCATTTTTGTCTCCATTAAACTCCTCTCAAACACGCTCACGCATGCCTGCGGGAAAGTCCAAGCCCCCTCGCACACAAAACCTCCTTTACCCCCTCCTCCAACCTTTCCTAGGCCGACCCCTACCCGCCTTCCCTTCCACTACAGATGATACACTCTTGAGTCACTCTTGTTTCGCTCCATTCTCTTACATGTGGGAAACCCACCTAAAACAACCCTTCCTCAGCCCTCTGGACAACAGTTTTGGTAATCCCGCACCTCCTCCTAACTTCCAGACTACGAATTCTCTGCATTATATTCACACCACACATTGCCCTCAGACATGACATCTCCACTGCCTCCAGCCTTCTCCTCGCTGCAACATTCATCACCCATGCTTCACACCCATATAAGAGCGTTGGTAAAACTATTCTCTCATACATTCCCCTCTTTGCCTCCAAGGACAAGGACATAATTGGTTGAGTTGGGAGCAGTTTGATTTTTGAGATTCCACTGTACATAATATAATGCATCTCTCTCTCCTCCACTCCATTGAGTACATGTTTATGACTTGAAGGTGTTCCCAATAATTTAGGTGATTTTATTGCTCAGGTGACCCCTGAATGTTTCTCTGTATTTGTTCCAGCTTGATATTTCTCCTGCTTTGAATGGGGCTGTCAGCACTGAGCAATATTCTAAGTGAGGGAGAACTAGCGATTTGAAGAGTGTCACCATCAGCATTATTTCCCTTTTTTTGTAAGTTCTTAATACCCATGCCATCATCTCCTGGCTGTCATGATCTTTGTCTTGTCATGGTTTTTAAAAAGAAAGGTCAGCTGACTTTAATTATTCCAGGTCTTTTACGTGTTCCTGTCATTCTATTTGGTGACCATCTTGAGTTCTTCATTTTTTCCTTTACTTAAGCAGCTGGAACTTGTCCCCATTGACATCATGTTGTTCCCCACTCCCTACTGGAAATCCCAGCTTAAGTTTCTGTAATTTTTCAGTGTCCTCTACCATAGTGACTTTATACTTATTTTAGTGTAAATCTGAAAATGATGATGCAAAAGTGTCCCCGGTGTTTTTATCTATGTCTGCTATGAGGATGAGATACAGCAGAGGTGCCAGGACAGTGCCTTTGGGCATGAGCTTTTTTGACCTCGCTGATGCTGGATCTTGCCCTGTTTGCTATCTTTTTGTGTTCTGTGTGTTAGGAACCCGAAAATCCGTCTGCCTACTTTCCTGTAATCAAATCAAATCAAAGTTTATTCTCTAAAAGGATTACAATGCGGAGTTTACTTTTTTGGTATTGTTGGTTTACATGTAATAAAATACTAATTACAGAGGGGGCCACTAGAACACCTAGCATGGCTAGGCCTTCTGGGCAAACTTAGATTAATTCTTAACCCTAAATTATTACAAATTGTGGGGTTAGTTGACTAAATACTAAGTGACTAAATACTAGTTTGTGAGTTTAGCAATGTGAATGCTTTTGTTTTGGCACAATACATACTTTCTATATTGGAGTATCACAGGCAAACTTGTGACTAGTTGGAAATCATTATTTTAATATTAAGATACGTATTTCTGTGCTTATAGTCAAATGGGTGAGTGAGTGAGTGAAAGTGTGAACCACCAGGTGGTTTTTATGTAGTTAGTTGACGGGGTGTATCAGGGAGATAAGATGTTTTCTAACTGTAGTTTTGAAAGTGATGAATGTGTCTGCAGTTCTAGAGTTTTCAGGTAGGGTGTTCCAGATTTTAGGGCCTTTGACATACATTGAATTTTTGTAAAGGTTTAGTCGGACATGGGAAATGTCGTAGAGATGTTTGTGTCTGGTGTTATGCTTGTGAGTCCTGTCACAACTATTAAGAAAGCATTTTAGGTAAAGTTAATATTGGATTTTAAGGTCCGTGTGGATGTTCTGAACAGGGAGTAAGTTTAGGTCTATGAAGAGTGGGGGGGGGGGGTGTTGCCAGGGATGGGGTTTTTGTGATTATTCTTTTCTGCTGCTTTTTGTTGAGTTATTATTGGCTTTAGGTGTATTGCTGCGTTGATCCCCAAGCACAAATAGCATAGGTGAGGTATGGATTTAAAAGAAATGAAAGGTATAGTGTGAGAAGGGGATTTTGGGGGCATGTAGTATCATATCTTGGATAGGATCCAACTGTTTTGGATACTTTTTTTGATATGTGTTGGACTGGGTGCTGAAATTCAGGTTGTTGTCGAGGTAGAGGCCTAGGAATTTGCCCTCATTATGTCTGGCATTAGAGTGCTGTCGATCTTAATGTTTAGTTGCACAGCACCTGCTCTGCTACCAAACTTAATTTTAGTGGTTTTGTCAGTGTTAAGTGTAAGTTTATTGGCTGTCATCCAAGTTGATATTTTGAGTAGCTCCTCATTAACAATGGTGTTGAGGGTGGCAAGATTAGGGTGAGAGATGAAATAAGTCATGTCATGAGCAAAGAGAATGGGTTTCAGGTGTTGGGATGCGTTTGGGAGATCATTGATGTAAATGAGGAAGAGCAGGGGTCCAAGGACAATTCCCTGTGGAACTCCAGTATCAAGTGGCCGTGTTGATGATGCTGTGTCTTTAATGGTGACATACTGATACCTATTAGTAAGGTAGGATTTGAAATATGCAAGCGCATGGCCTCTTTTTACCATAATGGTTAAGTTTGTGGAGTAGGATGCCGTGGTCTACCGTGTCAAAAGCTTTTCTAATGTCCATGGCCCTCATTTTGTGTGCTATCACTCCATGATCACATTTGTTAAATGCCTTTGCAAAATCTGTGTAAATCACATCTGCATTTTGGTCATCTTCCAATGCCTCTGTAATTCTGTCATAATGGTTCAGCAGCTTTTGAAAGGCATGATTGTTCTGGTAGGCAAAGCTCTTTCTTCACACGCTGAGGGTCCGTGGTTTGATTCCTGGCAAGAGTGGAAATATTGGGTGTGTGTCCTTACATCTGTTATCCCTGTTCACCCATCAGTAAAATGGGAACCTGAGTGTTTGTCGATTGATGTGAGTCACTTCCTGGGACAAAATTGACGTAATTTTCCCGAAATATTCGTCACTGACAGCTCTTCATAGTTAGGCGTGCCCGAAGTTACCCGTTTTCTCCAATACCCAGGTTATCTTTTTGTATCAAACTGAACACACATTACTCTGTTAACCTTTCAACTGTCGTAACCCCAAATCATAAAGTGTCTCTGTGTGTTACAAAATATTTTAAGGCAAAAAAAATTTTTGCCATCAGTACTTACTGAAATATAGAGGCATAAAGTTGGCAGAAAATGAGCTGTGTATGGCAACAATGGCGAATGCCGCTCACCCGGTAAATTTTTTTTACTCCCATTTGAAGGTTTCTTGTATTTTCCAATATTTTATTTTTTCAAGTAACTTATGTGGCTTGTGAGACCAAAGTAAGGTGCATTGTACATATATACACTTGTTGTATGCAGCACAATAACTGCACAAGCATTGTTATTGTTATATTGTTTACAAAACTTGTTTACACAAACCAACAATATAATAAACTGTTTATTACTATTGTTCTATAATAGTATATATACCAATGTACAGTCATTGGACACTTTCCTAGAAGTGCTGCAGCTTGTGGAACTGTTTGAACATGACGTTATACACAGTCCTGTTATACACTCCTCACATAAAACGAGTGTCTCTGCATTTTTGTTGGCAGGGTGTTGTGGTTGTGCAGGCTGTTGTGGTTGTGGTTGTGTAGGTTGTTCAGGTTGTTGTGGTTGTGCAGGTTGTTGTGGTTGTGGTTTTGTAGGTTGTGCAGGTTGTTGTAGTTGTGCAGGTTGTTGTAGAGGTTATTGTGGTGTGTGGGTGGTTCAAGCTGACTTTTCTTCTGGATGTGTTGAGTCATGTACCCAGGCTCGTAGCCTGGGTACATGACAGCATTACACCACCACCACCACCTCTCATGTCTTTCTTTCTTTCTTTCTTTTTCTTAATTCTTCCTTCCTTCTGGTATCTGGGCATTGCTTTTGGTCACAAACTCCTCAAAACCATGAAATTCATCTTCAGTGACACTTCCTTCTGTGTTAGAGCTATCACTTGGGAAGAGAAGAGTTCCAGATTTGCCGGAGAGTCAGATATTTCTTTCCACTAGGCGTGCTGAACATGGACTACTGAAATGGCATTCCCACAATGCACCACTGGCTCCCTGATTTTTTTTATACTGTGCACACTGGCCATGGAGACCCATTCTCTGTGGGCCTACCAGCTTTCTCCCGCTTGATTTAGAGCCGCTAGAATTTTGGCATAATAATATGTCATAAACACATGCTTGTAAGACATATACACCTACCATCCGACTTACGACCGAGTTCGGTTCCGAGAAACCGGTCGTAAGTCGAAATGGTCGTAAGTCGAACTTTACTACTGAATATCAACAAAACATTTTTGTAATGACTTTATTTTATTGTTTTATTTTGGTATTTCATGTTTTACTTTACTTTTTATGTTGTTAGTACTGTTTTTTATACTGTAAGGTTTAGGATAAACACTGTGTGCAACACAAATAGTTGTTTATTTCCCAGAAATTTGGCATAAAAAACACGGTCGTAAGTCAAGTGGTCGTAAGTCGAGCAGGTCGTAAGTCAGATGGTAGGTGTATATATATATGACCGAAACAATCAAAGGGTTAAATAATATTTCAGTAGTCCCTTCATGAGCTAATCCAAAATCACTGATTGGATGTGTTCAAAATAAGTGGTCCACGGACCAGGTTCGTCCAGATTCATCAAGAAATAAGTGAACCTCAGTCAGATTCAATTGGATTCGTTGAAAAATAAGGTATCCTCTGACTGGATTCATAAGCTGATGGGTATTTTATGCACCCTTATCAAACACCCAAATAGTAATTACTACAGTGGTAAGCTTGTTCAAACAATGCACATACATATACAAATAGGTAGAACTACACTTTAACCCTTTGACTGTCACAGGCCCCTTTCTGAAACTGTCATTCTGTCGCAAAATATTCGAAAAAAAAAAAAAATTTCTTATGAAAATGTTAGGATTATTTTTCTGAGTGTTTTAAGCCTAATTTTTTTTTTTTGCCATCAGTACTTACCGAGATATAGAGCTGCAAAGTTTGCAAAAAGTGAGGTGCGTACGGCAACAGCGGCGACTGCCGCCCACCCAGTATTCTTTCATTTACTCTATTTCAAAAGTTTCTTGTATTTTCCAATATTTTTCTTTTCCAAGTAACTTATGTGGCCTGTGAGACCAATGTAAGGTGCATTGTTCAAATATACACTCATTGTTTACAACACAATAACTGAGCAAACTTTATCACTATTAGTTTGTGTATACAATTTGTTTACACAAACAAACAATACAAAACAATGTTTATTACTATTGTTCTATAATATATATACATATGTACAGTCACTGAACACGTTCCTAGAACTGCTGCAGCTTGTGGAACTCTTTGAAACATGGGTATATGCAGAGTGGCACTTGACACTCCTCACACATAAAACGAGTGTCTCTGCGTGTTTGTGGGCGTTTTGTGGTATGTGTACATACATAACACTTCTTCTGAGCATTTTTCTTGGCAGTAGTAGGAGGCAGTTGTATGGGGTAGTGATCACCAGGCCTGAAACGAGATGGCGTGTGTTGGTAATTTCGTGGGCGCTGGTCTATTGCAGGTGTTGCTCCTTGGTACTTTGCGATTATTTGTCTGATTACTGACAAACAAAATTCTCCATATTTTGGTGTTTTGTTGGTCTTTAACTTGTATATGTTATAAGCATTTAACATGGAGATATCAACAAGATGGAAAAAAAGTTTTATATACCACTTATAACTCTTGCGTACACAATCAGCAAACCCAATCTGCATGTCACATCTGTCCACTAAGCACATATTGAGGTTGTAGTCCATGACAGCTGCAGGCTTTAGAATGGGTTCATTGGTCTCTGTTGTGCCTGCCACTGTGTGCCATTTCATTTTGGTGAACTGATGTCAACAATGTGACATCACGTTTGTCATGCCACCGAAATGCCATGATGTCATTGGCAGCAAAGGCTTGCACCTCACCTTTGCGAGTGCCAGCGTTGAACCTTGGCATATGTTTATGATTACCACACACTGTGCCACACACGTCTGTCAAGTTCACTCACAAGAAATCACTGAGTAAGGGGCTTGTGTACCAGTTATCAGTAAATAACATATGCCCTGTACCAAGATATGGTTCCATCATTGTTCTAACCACATCACCAGAGATACCCAATAACTTCATGGTATCTCTCAAAGTATTACTGCCAGTGTACACAATGATATCCAAAACTAGACCACTTCTGCAATCACACATTACAAATAACTTTATACCAAAGCGTTTCCTCTTGCTTGGTATATATTGCTTGAATGAGAGTCTTCCTTTGAATAAAATCAAGGACTCGTCAATAAGCTTCCTGAAGGGATAAAAATACATGCAGCACTTTTGTTTCATGTACATAAACACATTTCTGATCTTATATAACCTGTCGGTTCTGTCAGGCCTGGTTTTGTCTGAAAAGTGTAACATACGTATCAGTATCAAGAAACGATTGACACCTATAATGTCACTAAAACCTGGAGTTGGAATCAGACGTTCTGTTGCCCAGTATGTGGTGACAGTGTGCTTATACACATGTGGCATAAGCATTATTGTGCCACAGTTGTCTCCTTCCACTGGTGTAGCCGTGATCTCGGTGAGAGAATTGTATTTGCCATGGTGTATTCATAGTATGTGTTGGTTTCCCTGACAATGATGTCCATCAGGGGTTCATCGAAGAATAACTCAAAACATTCCAGTTCACTAGCATTGTTCCCAAGTGGACATGATGACGTTATTCCACTTTGTGTTTCATCAAAGTCATGGGGACTGGGAACAAAATCGTCACCTTCCTGCCAATCCCAGATGGGGTCTGCTGGTGGGTTCTGGATATTGTAACGTGGTTGTGGTTGTGCAAGTTGTGGTTGTGCAGGTTGTGGTTGTGTAGGTTGTGGGAGTGTGGGGTCGGGTGAGGCTGGTTGTTGTTGTGCAGAGTCAGCAGCGTGGGTAGTAGCGTGGCCCGCTGCTGGTGCCACATGGGTCGTGCCACCATCACTATCACCATCACTGCCTGCTCCCTCACTCACATCATTCATACCCATCGTAACAATATCATCATCTTCACTATCAGGTCGTGGTGTAGGGCCACGGGATGTGCTCCCAGAGTTTCTCCTTCCCCTTGGAACAGCATATGAAACACTACCAGACTGCATGCTATGTTGTACATACTGCCGCTTCACTGGGGAATATTCACCCTCATTGTCACAACTAGAACTGCTTTCAGTGACCTTGAAATCACTATCACTATCACATTCGCTGCTAACATCTGGGTGTTGTACATGACCAAATAGTTTCCTTTTTTGTCCTGGTACAGGTGAACGTGAACGTGAACAAGCCGGCCCAGCACTAGAGGTGGAAGGTTGTGGGTCATCTGGGTTTTCACCAGTAATTACGTTATCCTCCAGTAATTACGTTATCCTGGGCACTTTTTTCGGTCACACTCACTTCAAAACCCTGGGATTCACTGTCACTGACATTTTCATCGCTGTTAGAGTTATCACTTGGGAACAAAAGACCTCCAATCCGCCGAGGAGTGAGGAACTTCTTACCGTGAGGCATGGTGAAAATGGACTACCAAGATGGCGTTCCCACAATGCACCGCTGAGTCCCAGATTTTTTTCACAGGGTGCACACCGACCACTGAGACCCATTCTCTCTCATGTAGGCCTACCAGGCCTTTCCCACTTGATTTGAAGCCGCTAGAATTTATGTGTATAAATACGTCAGAAACGGTGGCATGTAAGACATATTTATACGGCGTAAACAGTCAAAGGGTTAAGGAGGTTATTAGTAGAATATACAGTAAAACAACCAGAAAAATTGCATTATGATATCCTGTGTAGTCTGCAACCAAACATCCAAATGGGCTATTGCATGGACTGCATGCAACTTCTATGGTAATTGGGCCCATGTACCTTGTGCAAATATCCAAGAATTATTCACAAGAGGTATTATATCAGGGATGTGTTTTTGGGTATACCCAAATGAGATCCAACAGTGGAATAAAATGACCTTCATGAAAAACCTGACATCATTCTATAACAGATGGGAAAGTAAAAAGTCTTGACAGGATGTTGCTGTCGCCTCTGGTGCAGATGCTGTCCTGGTAGACAGTAACTGTTAGAATGGAGAAATGAGTGTTATTGGCCTGGAGGGAGACAGAAGCTGTAATGGGGAAACAGGTGTAGACAAGGGGATGCCCCTAGAAATACAAGATAAATTACCAGAAATAACTGGTGAAAGCTCCATTGTTAGTACTAGTGAAGATAGAAATGAGGCAGGAAAACATGCACTAGCAGGGAATTCAGTCACAAAAAACAAAGGCAAACAGAAACCAAACCTATGCAAATTCTATGCACTTTGTATCTGCAGGCATGGAATATCTGGAAAAACAGATTGGATGTGCAACTTTGACCACCCAGAAAATGCCATGCCCATATGACAACAGGAAAATGCAACCTCCCTTCCTGTAAGCTTTTCCATCCTGAAATGTGTTACTCTTCAGTGCAGGAAAGACAGTGCTATACCTTATATTGCTAGGCACACCACCTAAAGAGTACAAGGAGATACAAAACATCCAGATCATGAAAAAACCTGGGTAACCACAGCACTCAATAGAGTTTTTTTTAGCACCAGGAAGGAAAAAAAATGCTGGCAAGAAATGACAGAAATCGTACACCTACTCTGTTTCTGGAGTGGAATTACATTCGATGGCCCCCTTTAAAAAAAACAGCAGTTTATTAGGGGGAAAAAAAGGCCCCCCCCTTTACCCCCAAAATCCAATGACATTCTTCTTTGAAAATTTTTAAGGGGTTGAAAACCCAGAAAGGGAACAAAAAAAAATTCCCTTTAAAATTTTTAAAATGCTTCAGAGTCAAACACAGTTTTACTCAGTTTTCCAGAGACTCGCAAAAAAGGAAAACTTGGACAAAAAAAATATGGTTCCCGATGGGGACAGAGGGGAAAAAGAAAAAGGAAGGGGGGGTTTTGGCCTTTTATTTCACGTCCTTTTTACAGGGGGCAGCTTGCAAAAAACACACCACGAGTTTTTTTAAATCTTCCCAACAAAATTCAATTAAATCAGCAAAAAATTTAAAACCCCCTACTGGGACTGGAGAATACACTAGACCTATTTCAACAATGATGATTTTGTACAAAAATGCCCACCATTTTAAAAAACAATATACTCAGTTAACAAATAATCGAGGTTCAGCATGAATGCGCGGAGGCCCGGGAAAACATAATGGGGATTAGCCCACGAGGGACCCTTTTCCCCAAATTAAAAATTTCCAAAAAACAAGAACATAAAGTGGGGCCAAGTAAACAAAGTCCTAAACCGATATAAGGGGGAAGATAGAATAAGAAAAAACAGCCCCCAACTTATGCCTAGAACAGATTAACTGGGTTTGGCACTGATTATGCTCGGGGGCTTTTTCCCTTTAAGAAAAAGGGGGGGTTTAATGTAAAAATAGGAAAAAAGACAGGTCCCCCCCTTTTTCAGGCCGCCCAAAAAAGGGAAAAACCCAGAGGGCAAAAGGGGAACCCCAGTAAAATCTAAAATGCTAGGGGAGTCACTGGCAGAAAAATTTCCCAAACATCGAACTTAAGCTAAGGAATTTATAGGAGTAAAGGAAATTTGGGGGGAAAAAATAAAAGCCAAAAAGAAATCGAAAAAAACCCCTTTTGTATTTTTTTTCCTATCCCAAACCCAAAGTCGAAAAACAAGTCCAGTATTGGGCCCTTTTTTAAACCCCAAAGATGGGTCCTACACAGATGACGAAAAAAAAGGGAGGGGGAGTACTCAATTTCCCAATAGGGACTAATTTTTTTTGAAACCTCCCTAACTAGACTGAGAGTAAAAGTTTCAAAAAAAAATTTTTTTGAGAGAGCCACAGAATTTGGTTAACAAAACCCTATCGGGATTTTTACCCTGACCCCAAATGCCCTTAGAACAGGCGAAAAATTTGCATCCCCATGCACCCCCCCCCTCCCCCCCCAAGGGGCCCAAGCCCCCCCCAAGGGGAAACTTTTGTGTTCCCATCAAAAAAACCGAAAAGAACCCCCCCTATCACGAGTTTTTTCCCACCCTAGGGAAAAGGGAGCTTTGGACCGGGGGTGGGCCCACGTTACTAAAAAAAAAGGCAAGCCCCACCCCCAAAAAGGGGGCGTAAAACCCAATAGAAAAGAATTGAGACCGATAGCACAAATCCCATATCATAAAATTTTTAAAAAGGGGGCCCTAAAAAGCAAGAAAAGCCCACCCATCTAGGAAAACCCTAAATTACAAACCCCAGGGCAAAAGGGGTTTTTGGGGCAGGTGGTTTGTCGGTTCAACTATTGGTTCACTACAACAAGGCCCTAGATGCTCTAAAAGCCAAAAAGAAAGCGGATATAAAATTTACCGATTTTTGAAAAAAGCCTTCGCCCAAGTGTGCCCATGGCGTTTAATAGTAAAAAAATTTGGGTTGTTTAAAGGGAATAACGGGAAAAAGTTGGTAGTTGGATTATAATTTCTCAAAACCCAGAACACAAAAGAGTAGATTTAAACAGATTTAAATTTCCGGGGCAGCTGCGGTGAAAAGCTCTGTTCCACAAGGCACAGAACTCGCCCCCTCTTGTTTCTCATCCTAATATCTGACATAGACAAGGATTTTGCATAGACCCTGTCTTCCTTTGCAGTTAAAAACCCCAAAATTTTAAAGACAGTGTCTTCCTTGCAGACACTGGGAAGGGTCAGGTGGACTCAACCAAATTTTTTTCTTGGGGGTGCAGAAAAAAATATGAAATTCAACGATGAGAAATTTTTTGTTACAGTGGACCCCCCACCAACGGGTTTGGGATCATTTTAAAGTTAAAACCGGGCTAGTGATACATTTTAAAGCCAAAAAAATTTTTCCTCGCTAGTGCTAAAAAAAAAATCGACCAACGCATTCGTTTTGTTGAGGGCGCGTCCACATGTGGCCCGGCAGTGTTTTAAAAAGGCAGCCCCGCGCGGGTTTAATCAAAAATACAATCGGAAAATTTCCCAAATTTCCCCCAGCTTTTTTAGTGATTGCACCTGCAAAATTTAAATCACCATTTGGGGCCCCCCAAAAACTTTAAATGCCCCAACCCTTTTGATAAAAAAAGGGGTGAAATTAGTATGGCAATTAAAAAAAGATTTTTTAGGGTTTTTGGGGCCCCACTTCAAAGATTTAGGGAAAAGTGTGCAAACCTTTTTTGGGTGAAAAACACCCTAAAACCGTATTGGGAAACCCTGTGGGGACTATTAAAGGTCCGATCACAAATCTTTGGGAATCATTTATTCGGTTCTTCTGTTATTTGGCACTTTAAATTTTTGGGTAGCATTAAATTTCAAATTTCCGGGGGCCCCCCAAAATGTGGTTCTGTTTGGTGGCGCCCACTTGCTGCAAAGCATTTCCCAATTTTTTTTTTCCTCCATTTTTTGTTTTTAAACCCGGGTTTCTTTTTGGCCCCGCCCTAGCACCTACAAAAGTACATTACCCATTTTAAAAATAAGGTGGCTTTGAACCCCCTGTTTAGTTACCCTGAACTCAGGGGGTTTATGAAACAGAATATGCTTTATTTTTTATGCCAAAATTTAACACTAAGTTTCTTGCCCATCACAATTGAATCTAATATGACATAAAAAAACAATAAAAAAATAAAATTAAAAAAATGGTTAAAAAAAACTCCAGAAAGAATAATTTTTTGGCCTTTAAAAACCGAGGTGTTCCCACGGTTATGTAGGGATATTTGTAAACCAAAAACCTTTTTCCTATCCCTGTCTTGGTGGTTATTTTTAGAGGGAAAAAAGAGTATAGCACAGGGCTAACTGTGGGTATACACCCCGTACTACCAAAAAACATGAAAAAAAGAAGGTTTTTTTTCTCTTATAGAAATTTTCCCAAAACATAGCATTTGAGTACCCAGGTAACCAAAAAAAAAAATCAACAAGGTTTATTTTTTCCTGGTTGGGTTTTGCCATACTATTTGGGTTTTTGGTAAATATTTGATTTTCCGCCGGGGGGAAAAAAACTTTTGGCATTTTCTTTACACCTTTTTTTTATGTTTACCCTTTAGTAAATGGGTACCTGGGTTTTTTTGTCGACTAGCGTGGGGGTTATCATGGGAAAACTGACCTAAATTTTTTTGAAAAACTCTGCATTTCAAGCGGCTTTCTTTAAAATTGTATGTCATGATGTCAGGGTTTGGCCTGGGTTTTTTTGTACATGCGTGTTGTAATTAAAAATATTTTTATTATTTTTATTATTATTATTATTTTATTATTTTTATTATTATTTTATTTTCTCAGGGTTTTTTGTTTTGGGGTTTTCTTTTTTCAAATTGGGCAATGTAAAGCGGAAAGATACTTCTTCACGTACACCCCAAAAAAGAAAGGGAAAAAGACCATAAAAAAGGGGAGTTAATTTTTAGCCCTTTTGCGGCCGCTTGTGGTATATTTTGTACCCGGGGGGGTTTTGTTATATTCTCATTTTTTTGGTTTCATTTGATAGAATGAAAGATATATTACAGAAATAGATATGATTTTGATTGCTTTCATGATGAAAAGCACCTTGAAATTGCGCTCACAGTAGCGAAAATGTTCAATTCTTTAGCGAAGCTCAAGAGTAAACAAATGACGTCACCGTTCAATACCTGTCCGCCTGCCAGTCAAATAAGTAGCCAAGAATGGCTTGACATTATTTATACAATTATTACAATAATGCAGTAGTCTGCATAACAGTAAATCTTGTACAGTGGTCCCCCGCTTTTCGTAGTTCCCGGCAATCGTAAAATTCGCCAATCATAGGGGTATTTTCGTTTAAACATGGACTCGCTTTTCATAGGTTGACTCGCGAGTCGTAGTTCGTCCGGGACGCGGACGGCTGGTGGCTCAGGCCATGCAGACATGTTTGAGATGAATATCCTTAACCGAGTTTTTTATCGGTAACTGAGCCAATATTTTGGCGCAAAATCGTATCGCTATCCAACTTCATCGTTACCCAATGCCATCGTTAACCAAGGGTCCACTGTACTTTTTATTGTGAAACCAATCAAAATCATATCTATTTCTGTAATATATCTTCCATTTTATCAAATGTAACCAAAAAAAAAACGAAAATACAAGCCATTCAAAAATATACCGCTGAGAAGTGAACTCCCAAGATGGAGCTGAATGTAACTGGTCCTACCATGCAGTACCCAGGTGTCCCAGATTTTTTTGATACTGTGCACACTGAGTGCGCACATCCATTCTCTCATGTCTATGCAACTCAGGAGTATCGCGCCAATTTATGGTCCGATATCTTTCAATTTTGGTGTACGTTAAGCATCTTTCCATCATACAATGCCCAAGTTTTAACCCATAAATGGTCCAAACATATATATATGCTTTTACCGCTACTGCCCCAAATGTATCCAGTGGACCCCCGCTTTACGATCAGCTCCCAATGCGACCAATTATGTAAGTGTATTTATGTAAGTGCGTTTGTACGTGTATGTTTGGGGGTCTGAAATGGACTAATCTAATTCACAATATTCCTTATGGGAACAAATTCGTTCAGTACTGGCACCTGAACATACTTCTGGAATGAAATAATATCGTAAACTGGGGGTCCACTGTATTTACGTTTTATTTTTCATTCCTTCAAAATTGGCGCGATACTCCTGAGTTGCGTAGACATGAGAGAATGGTTGTGTGCACTCAGTGTGCACAGCATCAAAAAAATCTGGGACACCTGGGTACCGCATGGTAGGACCAGTTACATTCAGCTCCATCTTGGGTCAACATCATGGCATATCCTCGTGATTCACTCACGCCTCGTCGTATTAGCACTCTATTATTCGAGGAAAGTGATATGGAAGGTCAGTTTAGTGGATTTGACACAGATGTGGCTACTAATAATCAAGGAAATAGTGAAAATATAGACTGTGAGGGAAAAGTTCAATAGATAGGAGTAGCGATATAGTAACGATAGTTTCATTGCCGGCTACTAGTTAAGGTAGGGTAAGTCAAGCTCCCGTTTTTCCCGCCCTTTTTCCCCCTCCCTGAAAGTGATAGTTTGACTGCCGGCTGCTTGTTAAGGTAGGGTCAGTCTAGCTCCCGCTATCCCTTCCCCTCCCTCTTCCCCCCACCCCCGAAAGGTGACGTGTGGGGCTCTGGTCAAACAGTAAATCACTCGACTCACAGCTCCCAACACTACTGTAAGTACATGCCTGCCTTGTATTCTAGTGGATTTATTGGTTAAAAGCTTCACTTTTGACCAATAATAAACTTAGTCCTTTCAGTCTTGCTCTAGGTTGACTGTTGTAATAATCACCACGTCTTTTGAGTATTGTACACTGCCATGGAGAGTGATTATTTAAGCAGTGGGGTAA